>VSWD01000010.1:44993821-45437547 GCA_033119305.1 Pinctada imbricata
TCAAAATATTTCTTATTTCGATATCTACTAGACTAGTACAAAGATATCATATCACACAGAAAGATATTCAATAATGAATAAACTTAATTTCAGTGTTTTTGGCATTATTTCCTTTGTTATCCATTGAATACCTTAAACACATCGTACATTTTATTGTCCCCTCGATGTGTTTTCAAAATTAGATGTTTGGTGTAATGCAGTTGTCTAATTTTAGTAAACATTCATTAACGATTGTACATGATATACCTAAAACAAATGCATTTGTCACATTTTGGTACACGGGAGCTTATACATATAATTGTACTTGTGTTTTGAACATCTTAAAAAGAAAATAAGGAAAACATATCACGCGGAAAATTGATTTTTTTCATTTTCGACATTTTGTACATATAATGGAATTCCATATAAGCATAACAGAAATTTAATAAATAGAACTATTTGCAATTTGAACAGATAAACATTTGCATGAATGAATGCCATATTATTATGTCACACATACAAAAATATGAAGTAAAATAGAGAAAAATCAGAATGTTTAAAACAATCTTCAACATAAAGCTATAAACAAAAAGATATATATATGCAGACAATTTCAAAAGCATCTCATAAGAACAAAGGATGAACATAAATATATACACATTATTTTAACATTTCTAAACAAAATTAATGAAAAGAGAACAAAATTGCACCAAATGACAATTACGTCTGAATATGCATCAACTGACGGCAAAGTTTCACACCCCTTCACTTCAAATGTATAAAATTGATCATAGTTAAACAGGCGAAATTTTCATTTAATTCCAAATATAACATATAAAAAATAAATAAAGTTAACATTGAAATTTTAAAACTGAAAAAAAAATATCATTTTCACAGTCTATTAGTGCTTCAAATTGCTTCTCCTACTTCAAATTCCTGGAAAATCAGAAGCATGCATATAATCAAGTACCTCTTCTCCCGAGAAAAAAATAACACGTTACAGAAAAAATGAAAGCATCTAGACCAGGATTTTTCATACGCCTGATTGGATTACCGGATATCTTATACTGATCGATTTAAGGCACTATTTGGTTTTTTCTTATCATATGGACTTGAAATTTCACATGTTGCTTATTGGTTTGATTTTTTCTTATCATATGGACTTGAAATTTCACATGTTGCTACTTTAAGTGATTTACTAGGCGCAACGTTTCGTATGCATATTCTATCATGATTCAATCTGAAATTGATGATTCATATTTATTTGGATTTCTGTTTGAACATATGATTATGCTAGTGCTGAAACAAATAAAGATAGACATGTCTAACACTTTATTTTTCGTATGTTTATAATTTAAAACAAACGGCCTTTGTTGGCAAGAACATCATCAGATTCTAGTATCTCTGCATTAGAAAGCAAGCATCAGACATGATTTTTTCTATATTCATGTATTATGTTATACTCCATACACACATGTTTCTAACAGTTGTGCTTTGGAGCTTGAAAGGTAAGCGAGTGTAAAGTACATCTAGACTAATCAACAAAAGGAATGAAGGAAGGGTTTTTTGTGATTATAAGTGGATCTGATTGCAACCAATCAAAACGAAATGGATTCGAGATTTACCAAAAATGTCCTGTAATTATTTCCCCTATGGGGGCGGCAATGTAACTGTTTTTACTTGTGGCCTCGTTTCCGTCGAGTTCTGATTGGTCAGTACGACTATGACAGCAATGATGATGACTACAACTACAACGCCAATAACTACACCAAGAATTATCCAAAATTTCCACAATTTCCAAAATGCTTTCTTCTTAATCTCTTTTGTCTTTTGAAAGAACACTTCTGCCTGAAAAAAAAATCAATAGTTTTTTTATCAAACATTCTGTGACTATGAGTTGGAACCCTTCCGTAATATGATAGGCATTTTATAATCTAAAGATACACTCTCGCAAAATAATTGCAAGGAATAAATGAGTTAAAGAAGATCCTGACGATAATATCAACTACACTCACAATAGCTCAGTAGAGCACAAAATTGAGCATCGACGGACCCTTAGCAAGCTAGAGGTTGGACCTGGTGCCCAGGAGGAGTAAGCATCCCCTGTTGGCTAACCGCATCCGCCGTCGATATTCATGCACGAAGATGAAAACAATATATAAAATAATGCACTGTCTAAGGATATGTCTATATAAAAAGTGCTATGACGACCAAGCACTTTAAGATAAGAAATGTATATGTTGGGTGTTGCTAGAAAGCAGGAGATGATTACTCTCAAACTGTTCATTGAAAGGTCACACATTGAATACAGTCAACTTATTTTTTATGACGACAGCCATAAGAAAATGATATAAAGTAACCATAACAACGTTTCTGACACGAATTCCACATTGAAACACATATACGAGGACCTCTGACACAAGACATACACCAAAAAAATACTTTGTATCGAGACCGATGTAACAAATCCTCATTAATAAGGAAACACTAAAACCACGAGGATAAACAAATACAGAAAGCAATGTACGTGCGAAATAGAATTCTCACATCAAGAGAACAAAGGTACATGTACATTTAGAAAAGATACAGAAGAGGACACAAAGAGAAGCAATGAATACACCCATCAACAATTGAGACATAAAAAAATGTAAAAGACCGATATGCAGTCGGAGCCTACCTTGGACGGACAAATCAAATAAAGTGTTTATAGGGACAATTAGAGTGCACCTGGTTCGCCTTAATAAGTGCTGATACTCAATAAACGAAAACAAACCTTACTAAGAAGGATACTGAAGAGATCTCCGGCAAGACCCCCCACCCCTGTTTTTTCAACGACCACAACGGATTACATCAGCAGGATGCAACAACGAACAAACAAAACAACCACCAAACAGGGGACACAAAAACGCTCACACTGAGCTGTCAAAAACCCCACACAAAATCGAGGACACAACAAAGCTCACACAAAGCTGTCACATAACAACAAAACAGGGAACACAACTACGTCCACTCCGAGTTGTCAGACAACCACAAAACAGGACCGGAGACACAACAACCACAAAACAAGGAGACACGACGCCCATACTGAGTTGTCAGCCACAAAACAGGGGACACAGCAACGCCCACATCGAGCTGTCACATAACCACAAAACAGGGGACACAGCAACGCCCAAACTGAGTTGTCAACCGCAAAACAGGGGACACAGCAACGCCCACATCGATCTGTCAAACAATCACAAAACAGGAGACACAACTAAGCCCACGACCAGCTGTCAATCAACCACAAAACAGGGGACACAACAACGTCCACACCAAACTGTCAAATAACCACAAATAGCGGACACACCAACGTCTCCACCGAACTGTCAAACAACTACAATAAAGGGGACACTACAACGCTCACCTCGAGCTGTCAAACAACCCAAAACAGGGGAAACAACAACGCCCACACCGAGCTGTCAAACAACCACAATAAAAGGGACACCACAACGCCCACACCGAGTTGTCAAACAACTACAATAAAGGGGAAACAACAACGCCCACACCGAGCTGTCAAACAACTACAATAAAGGGGAAACAACAACGCGCACACCGAGTTGTCAAACAACTACAATAAAGGGGAAACAACAACGCCCACACCGAGCTGTCAAACAACTACAATAAAGGGGACACAACAACGCCCACACCGAGTTGTCAAACAACTACAATAAAGGGGAAACAACAACGCCCACACCGAGCTGTCAAACAACCAAAAAAAAATATGGGACACAACTCGACACCGAGCTGTCAAATAAACCAAAATAAAACCTGTGTTAGTGAAACACGAATGCCCCCGTTGGCATCTTTGTCAGTAAAACAGATCAAAGGTAGTATCAAATTTGAGGTCAATGTCACACGGTCAAATTTAGTATCCATGGAAAAGTCTTGCCACGTGGAATTCATATGTGAAATATGAAAGCCCTATCATTTACCATTCAAAAGCTATGCCCAAGGTTAAAGTTTTTCAAAAGTAGGTCAAACTCCAAGGTCAAGGTCACGAGGTCAAAAATTTTGGTATCCATGGGAAGGTTTGTCACAAGGAATGTACATGTGAAATATGAAAGCCCTATCACTTACCATTCAAAAGTTATGGTTATAAGTTTTTGCGGACAAACAGACAAACAGACAGATAGACGGATAGACCAAAAACTATATGCCCCTGAATCTTCGATTAAAAAAATATTGGACAACAACTCCACACCGAGCTGTCAAACAACCACAAAATAGGAGACACAACAACGTCAACACCAAACTGTCGAATAACCAAAATAAAGGGGACACGACAACGGCAACACCAAACTGTCAAATAACCACAATAAAGGGGACACGACAACGGCAACACCAAACTGTCAAATAACCACAATAAAGGGGACAAAACAACGTCAACGCCTAACTGTCAAATAACCACAATAAAGGAGACAAAATAACGTCAACACCAAACTGTCAAATAACCACAATAAAGGGGACACGACAACGGCAACACCAAACTGTCAAATAACCACAATAAAGGGGACAAAACAACGTCAACACCAAACTGTCAAATAACCACAATAAAGGGGACACGACAACGGCAACTTCAAACTGTCAAATAACCACAATAAAGGGGACACAACAACGGCAACACCAAACTGTCAAATAACCACAATAAAGGAGACACAACAACGTCAACACCAAACTGTCAAATAACCACAATAAAGGGGACACAACAACGGCAACACCAAACTGTCAAATAACCACAATAAAGGGGACACAACAACGACAACACCAAACTGTCAAATAACCACAATAATTGGGACACAACAACGGCAACACCAAACTGTCAAATAACCACAATAAAGGGGACGAAACAACGACAACACCAAACTGTCAAATAACCACAATAAAGGGGACACAACAACGGCAACACCAAACTGTCAAATAACCACAATAAAGGGGACACAACAACGACAACACCAAACTGTCAAATTACCACAATAATTGGGACACAACAACGGCAACACCAAACTGTCAAATAACCACAATAAAGGGGACAAAACAACGACAACACTAAACTGTCAAACAACCACAATAAAGGGGACAAAACAACGGCAACACCAAACTGTCAAATAACCACAATAAAGGGGATACAACAACGGCAACACCAAACTGTCAAACAACCACAAAATAGGAGAAACAACAACGACAACACCAAACTGTCAAATAACCACAATAAAGGGGACACGACAACGGCAACACTAAACTGTCAAATAACCACAATAAAGGGGATACAACAACGGCAACACTAAACTGTCAAATAACCACAATAAAGTGGACACAACAACGTCAACACCAAACTGTCAAATAACCACAATAAAGGGGACAAAACAACGTCAACACCAAACTGTCAAATAACCACAATAAAGGGGACAAAACAACGTCAACACCAAACTGTCAAATAACCACAATAAAGGGGACAAAACAACGTCAACACCAAACTGTCAAATAACCACAATAAAGGGGACACAACAACGACAAAACCAAACTGTCAAATAACCACAATAAAGGGGATACAACAACGTCAACACCAAACTGTCAAATAACAACAATAAAGGGGACAAAACAACGTCAACACCAAAATGTCAAACAACCACAATAAAGGGGACAAAACAACGTCAACACCAAACTGTCAAAGAACCACAATAAAGGGGACACAACAACGACAACACCAAACTGTCAAATAACCGCAATAAAGGGGACAAAACAACGGCAACACCAAACTGTCAAATAACCACAATAAAGGGGACACAACAACGGCAACACCAAACTGTCAAATTACCACAATAAAGGGGACACAACAACGACAACACCAAACTGTCAAATAACCACAATAATTGGGACACAACAACGGCAACACCAAACTGTCAAATAACCGCAATAAAGGGGACACAACAACGGCAACACCAAACTGTCAAATAACCGCAATAAAGGGGACACAACAACGGCAACACCAAACTGTCAAATTACCACAATAAAGGGGACACAACAACGACAACACCAAACTGTCAAATAACCACAATAATTGGGACACAACAACGGCAACACCAAACTATCAAATAACCGCAATAAAGGGGACACAACAACGGCAACACCAAACTGTCAAATAACCACAATAAAGGTTACAAAACAACGACAACACCAAACTGTCAAATAACCGCAATAAAGGGGACACAACAACGGCAACACCAAACTGTCAAATAACCACAATAGAGGGGACAAAACAACGTCAACACCAAACTGTCAAATAACCACAATAAAGGGGACAAAACAACGTCAACACCAAACTGTCAAACAACCACAATAAAGGGGACACAACAACGACAATACCAAACTGTCAAATAACCACAATAGAGGGGACACAACAACGTCAACACCAAACTGTCAAATAACCATTATAAAGGGGACACAACAACGTCAACACCAAACTGTCAAACAACCAGAAAATAGGGTACATACCAACGTCCACAACGAACTGTCAAACAACCACGAAACAGGGGACACAGCAACATTGAATAAAGACGGTCATCTGTTACGAAAATAGCAAATGGTGTGCTTATCCGGATTACGTGCACACAATTGTAAGGTGACTTCACAAGTATAACAGTAATGCGTAGGGACCTTAGGTAACACGAAATCTGTGTAAATATATGTAGATTTTAAAAGCAGTGAAGTTATTTTGCAAATACTAGTAGCACATAGGGGGGACTCCAACTTAGCCAAAAAAAAAAACTCTGTTTGTAAATGGATACCGAAAGATATAGAAAATGCGACAAAGAGTCTATGTTTGCCACGAAGCAAGTTTTGGTCAGTCAGACGAATAGTTTGACGAAGTACATAGATAGAATAGATAAACATGACAGATTCTTTATCAATCAGATGGCGATAGAAATATGAGTACACGTAATGCAGATTTTAAAAATCAATTTATGTATTTGCGACATATGGTTGCCTTGTCTTGTCGTTTTTAGAAATTCAAAAAAATGAAAACCCCGTGGTATTCCTCGGATACTACTACCAAGCTCACAACAGAATTGCGTCTTACATGTAGCACACTTAATTTTGACTTTTAGGGAACTGAATTTGTCTTTTTCAAGTTTGTTACCTTGAACCGACACGTCGCATCAAATGAATGAGTTCTTAGCATCCTTTACGACAAAATTGCTTTAAAACATTTATTAACAGACCTTGAAACGATTTCATAATACACTGACAAAGATCTACAACATCCAAAGGTTTGTATATATATGCTTCTCGTAAAGTAGCCAACACATGAAGTAGACAACAAAGTCAAGCACATTGAAATATGTTTCAGAAAAGCGGACCAATCGTGTTCTTCTACATTTTCTTTACAAATTAATAGCGGCATCTAACAAAAGGCTATTATTTCATTCAACTTAAAAAATTATTTTACTTTTATTTTCAATTAATAATACATAATTGAAAATACAAAAGAAAACATGCCTGCCAAATATCCAGTGCAACAGTGTTGAGCATTTATCCTACTGAATTGCGTTAAGTGTTTTTATGTCATCTTTGATGTTAGTGTGTAATCTTTCATGTCCCTCTAGTGTCTTTTGTTGTGTTTGCCCCCCCCCCCCCCCTCTGTGTTTTCGCATTTCGGTGTTTTGATGTAGACGCTGCAATCGGGTCTTGTTTGATACCCCCTCCATTTTGTTAGTAAGACAAAGAAGATCCTAACGACAATCTCAACAGCACTCACAACAGAACAGAAAATTGAGCATCGACGGACGCCTAGCAAGCTAGAGGTGGGACAAGGTGCCCGGGAGGAGTAAGCATCCCCTGTTTGGCTAGCCGAATCCGCCGTCGATGTTCACAAAGGGCATACGAAAAACAATACATTCTCTGTCGACTGGAGACTTCAAATAGATAAAATGAGATGATTGACCATGAACAAAATGGAATGTCAAAAACAAGGTGGCATGAAATCGCAAGACTTATATACTCCAATTTGACAAAAAAAAAAAACCTTGGAGAAAGTCTATTACGCAGGCTTTGAATCCACGGAACGCCCATCTTGTACGAAGTAATAAACAATTAATAAACAAATTTAAAGAAGAAAGAACGAATATTTATCAATACTCCTTTGTTTTGCTTTAAATTTTGTACACCAAGAATATAAAATCTTACGAAATTAATTGGTTACAAAACAAGCTGTGTGACGATAAAGAGAAAAATTTTAATGAACCCTCGTATTTACTAGACGTAACAAACCATGGAGAAACTCGATTACGCAGGGTTTGAACACAATACCAATCTTGTGTCTAAGTAATAAACAATTCAATATCCAAAGAAGAGAGAGCGAATATTCATCAATACTATTTCGTTTTAACCGTCCAGCAAAACTCGATGTATTCTTGCATTACAAGCACACATATTTCTATGAAAAAAGACACCATTATTATGGGTGGACTAAATCATGCTAAAATAACACGAACTGACTAAAACATATGAAAAAATATTTGGGAACTCAATGACCTTGACATTTCTGTTCCAGATTCAATGTCTATTCATAACAAGCGAACACTCAAATATATATGAACATTATACAAGCCAAGAAAAAGGACACGTAAATGAATATGTGTATCAAAGCCGACACCTGCAAAACGATCATCTGCTACATTTATAGAATTGATATGGCTAATGCAGCTTTTCAACATGTTTTGTTTTGAGTGCTGCTACCGAGTCTTGTTGGCGATCCCCTCCTTTATTTTACTTTTGCCTTTCTTTTCCTTATATTTTTAACCAAATGTCATATGTAATATGGGTAATTTTGATCAATTACCATATTCATTAGGACTACTTAGCCCAAGTCAAAGCAGTGTTTGGTTTTAAGACCAGAAACCCAACTCTGTTACAAATCTCACTGTCTTGCGCTCCATACCCATTTGAAGAATTGAAAATATGGCTCTGATTCAACTGAAACAAAATTCTAAGATCTTTGAATTTTGACAGTGTCAATTCAAATGTCCAAATGTGTTTTTCCTACTGTCATAGATACAGGAAGGATAAAGAGAAGGGTAAGGTTGGTTAGCGATATCCCCCTTGCATGGAATTTCTAAAAAGAAAATACTTTTTTCAAATTCTAAGGGGACTTTTCTCAAACTTATAATTAAATTGCATGGATTTCTAAAAAGAATATACTTTTTTCAAATTCTACGGAGACTTTTCTCAAAATTATCATTAAATTGGAATACCCTATCTATATCAAGGGCATGGCGGAACCGTAAAGAAATTTGTCACGCATGTTCAAGCTGGTCATTCTTAATCTGCAGTGTGTTGTATATGGAATTGTAAATTGAATGACTGAATTCTTGTTCGAAATAATCGTTTTCGGAGATTTATGAACTACATGTACTATTTTACATTTTTGTACACAAAGCAACACTTACGGACATTTCCAGTCTGCTTCCTTTCTCCATCAGATCATCAAGTTTACCGTTTCTATCCCTTATCTTTTTAGCGTTTTCGTACATTATTTGTTTAATCTCTGAAACTCTTCTTCTTTTGGAGGAGAGTAAATCGTCCACACTTCTTGCTTTCCTTATAGGGAATTCTCCTGTGTCGCGAAGATCGTCCATACTTCTAGCTTGTTTCAATGGTTCGTTTTGTATAACTTCCTCTTCTTCTTCAATCTTCTTTTTCCTTATTTTCTTCTTCTTTTTCTTTTTCTTTTCTTTTCCCTTTCTGTCATTTTTTAACCTTTTCTTTTTCATCAGATCAGTTTGCTAAAAAAAATATACATCCAAATTTAGAAGCATCGTTTTAAATTTGATTCTTTCCTTTATTCAAAGAAAGCATTGCGAAATTTCAATCTATGTTGTAGCAAGTAGGTGATGCTTAGTCTCCCCGGGCACCTTATTTCATCTCCATTATGAATTTGTAAACTTTACATAATGTTTTAGTTATTGCGTTCAGTCTTGTATTTTTCAAGGTTTATTATGATTTTTGGTTTGTGTTTCATTCACTGATTCTAATAAGTTTTCTTCTCTAGAGAGGCTTATAAATGACGTTATAATATTAGAATTAATACAGCAGCAGATTCTTGGACGTTATGAACAATATGTGTTAGAAATATGCTACGAAAGCCGATTGAGCTCATTTCGAATTTTAGTGGGGAAAATATTTTCTCGTTGCTACGTTTTTATGGTACTTACGAGAACATTTCCCGCTAATTTTTTTTTCTCGTATATTTCTCGTTATAAAGAAAAAATATATTTTCCCACCACCACATAGAATTAGCCCAACCGGCTTTCGTAGTATGTCATTTCGTCAAAGAAAATAGGGAAGAAAAGACCTACCTCGTCATCTTCAGACTCTGAATCACATACCCTTGTATTTGGGAATTTATCCATCTCACTCTCTTCTTTCGTGGGTTTCTTCACACCCTGTGCAGGAATATACATGTAATGTTGGTTTTCGAAATTAATCTATCTTATTTTTCTTTGAAACTTTTGTAACATAGATGGCAATATCCTAGGTTGTTTGCTGAGTCTCTTACAAAGTATTTTATGAAATGCCTCTAGGTTACACCATAATACTAATATAAAGGAGGGCGGACAGGGGGGTACCTCTCTCCATCTCCCCCCTCCCGCCACCTCCTCCCTCCCCATCCTTTTCACCCTTCCCTTACCTCCCCCTCCCGCTACCTCCCTCCCTTTCCCCCCTTCCTCCCTCCCCTTTTTTCCCTTCCCGTCCCATTCCCCCCTCCCTTTCACCCTGTCCACCCCTTATAAAGGCCTGTATAAGAATCATACTGATGCTTAAATGGCTTTACCACATCCATTTTATCAAACTACCTGAACAGTCCGTCGGCTCAGCTAAATGAAATGTGAGAAAAGGGTTCATCTTGCACATTAATACCACTGTAATGAATTGTGATATTAATAAGTGCAACACAAGTCAAGTTGTCTGAAGTGAATAACATCTTGTATACAGTGTAAATTTACATGACACCAATGATAAACTGCAAATGTAGGACATTGTCAAAAACGTTGTGACAAGCAGATGGCTCATTCTTGTTGTGTAACATGATTATATCCGATTCAATTTGAAATTGAATACATTGTATTTAGTAATAGTCTAAAGCCCGGTACACACGGTAAGACTAGTCTTATAAGACTTGTATTATAAGATTTTATGTCTCATAAGACTCTACCGTACACACGGTAATACAAATCTTATAAGACTGTAAACAAATAGTCTACTCCACGTGGTTTTCTCCCGCTAAAATATCCCATTAATTGAAGACAAGTTAATTAAATTGCAACACTATGTTTTACAAGCGTGAAAGAAATTGACTCAAAAGGAAAAGATTAATAGTAGATACTGGACGATGCCATGCACGAAGTGGAGAGAAGCATTTAATGTCCGCCATGGACTCCTAACGTATACGTAAGCACCCCTAAAAGTAACAGAAAATCTAACCAGAGCCCTACCACTTGAATATTTTGTGAAACACTTCCTGCGAAGGATTCCATAATTCCCCTTCTACTTCCGAAAATGTAAAATCAATCAAAGCTAAATTTTCTATGTCTAATTTGGGAATTTGACCACCATGGGAGCACATGTAGGTATCAGACCCCAATTATTTTTTCCTATATATTCCTTTGTAAATCGTACTAATATGACGATTAAATACTCGAATCGCACCACCATTTTTTGCTTGAAACTTTTGTATCTGCTAGATAGTATCAAAATAAGCTTAGAAATGGATTCATGAAAAAATATGTCGCTTAGTAGACTTTTAATATCTTTTTAAACCCGAAAGGGGGTATCTGTGGCTCTAATGTTCTACAATCTATCAATTCTAGAGCCTCATAACACATCTGTCATTCCGCGATTAGGATGATGCAGTATCATTCAACATGCTAGAATATTTTTTTCAACTCATCTGCGACTCATTGACGTAAAAAAACGAATCATCTAGTGTAAAAAGAGTCGTAGAAATTAAATGTAAGAAGACGAGGGATTGAAATAATCAGGAACTATTTGCGTGGTTAACGAACAAAATTAATTGTGATCTGTGATCTGTATTTCGGGGTTTTCCATGTATAAACATTTTTAGTTACAAATGTTGATGAATAATGAGGACAGAACAATTTCATCGGCCAGAGATAAAAAAAAATCTTATAAGACTATCGCTAATACAATCCTATATGTTTTTGAAAATCTTATAATACAGTGTATTAAGGGTGTACACACGGTAAGATTCTGTATTATAATACAAGTCTTATAAGACAAATCTTACCGTGTGTACTGGGCTTTAAAGACACCGACCATAGATGCTATTATTATAAGAAAATATATCTGTCTATATTTCTTTATGAAAATTAATGTATTTAAAGAAATTGAAAAAAAAATATATGGCAACATAAAGGAAAATCTCAAATATAACAACTATCAAACTCTACCCTTGTTTTTGAAAAATCTCAAATAGAACAACTACCAAACTCTACCCTTGTTTTTGAAAAATCTCAAATAGAACAACTACCCGAACTCTTAGACCCTTGTTTTTGAAAAATCTCAAATAGAACAACTACCAAACTCTACCCTTGTTTTTGAAAAATCTCAAATAGAACAACTACCAAACTCTACCCTTGTTTTTTTTTCAAAATATATGCACAACCAATGTAATTTCCTGAGATGAAGGTGTTGCATTTCGCATGTAAACGCCCAAGTACAAAAAATGCCGTGGCGGCTGTCTAACCTGCAAACTGAACCCGCGGCCGGTGACCTAAATTCTAACGTCACCTTTTTACTCGGAAAAATGCGTTTTCAGAAAGTAAGAATGAAACTGATGATAATGGTGCATACTAGTATATTGAAATATAATGTATTTGAGACATCCTACATGTATATCTTAAATTCTCCTAAGATTCTGAAATCTAGGCAAACTGATAATACCAACAAAATCATAGACGGTTAAGAACATTTTACATGGAATTGATAGATATTTATTGTAAGACATCAAATATATCTACATTGTCTATCAGAACTTAAATAAATCTCAAAAGTCCTATATATATCTCCTTTAATCGGTAAGTTCTAAAATCCGGAACTTGAATGTACAATAAACATTGCATGCACAAGTCTTGCTTATATCAATAGGCCTCCATCCAAGAGGGCCCCAGGACGAAATCCTAGTGGGCTCGGGTTACTAAACCCCCCACCCCCCACCCCCCACCCCACCCCACCCCTTACGATGAATGACAGTTTTGTTTCATGAAGACAGTTATGAAATGTAATTTAATCCATTCGAAATCTTGAATTGAAAAGAAGAATTTTGTATTGGTATGAAATATGATCACAGGCACCAGCCCCTTCCCCATCTCTCTCTACTCGTCAAAGTTGGGGGGGGGGGGGGGCGGCGGATATCCTTTGTGGATCGTTGGCATCAAGCTCCTGTGAATATGATGTATCTGGCGAGCGAAGCGAGCCAGCAATTTTATTTTTTCAATACTTTTTTTTGTGGGGGAGAGAGTTACACGCCAAAGCCAATCCCCGTGTTCATGCTGTTAGCTAGGGTACATTGATTTACTTGGCATACTAATAAGAAACAGTCCGTTCAAAACTTAAGTCGAGGTGTGGAAGGGGATACTTTATTTCATCGGCTATTAAGTATGAAATAGATATCATACTTATATAGCTTCGTATTATATCGCAAAAATAAGATGTAATTTAGATAAAGTTAAAACATTTGCTGAAATTTGACTTCAAAGAACTAGAAATTAAGTCTACACATACTAGTTTGAGCCCAAAAAATACCTTTGACGATTTTAGGAGGGGGGGGGTGGAGTGCGCCCCCACTCCCCTCTAAATCCGCCAATGGTCATTGTTGAGTCTCAAACCCTACTGTATATCCAAATAATGACATCAGCAGGTGTAAGAAGATGCTGAAATCTTGATATGCTGCTCTCTTTGATCGAACTTTACGAATTTATGTACTCGTAAGCTTCAAAATATTAAAAATTGATTTGGTAAACAATCGTAACATTTTGTGTACGTTACCTTTCTCAGACCTCTGTTCCTTTGTATTTTCTCTTCGTTTCCCTGCATGTATGTATAAAATACGAATAAAATACATGAACAATAGCATGTAAATATAGAATAATAACAAGAAAAAGGTTAACATTGAGGTCTTTAAAGGAATGACATGCGTAGTTAGACTTAAATAATACTTAAATATGTTATCTTACCATTTTAACAATGTCTCTTTTAAATCCCCAAAAAACAGACTTGAGAAAGAATGAATCAAGTGCATTTTACTTCCAGGTATAGCATACCAATGGAAAATCCCGGGGTTCATACCCGGATATCTATTTTCTCTTATCTTTTGATTTTTGGGGTTATCTAGAGCGTGTACAGGTTACTGAATAGAAACCATTAAATTAAAAAAAAATGTAAAATTGCTTTCTATTTGCTACTCAAAAAGAAAAGAGTTATTAATTTAATTTACAAACCGCTTTTAATGGTGTGATGTATATATATGTTCTAACTTCAAATTTTGAATACCTAAAAATAAGAGACCATAACAAAATGCTCATCAACTCCATGAAAAATAATAAAACCTTGTATATTTTCGTTCGATATTAAACATTACCCTATACTGAATATTCCAGTCTCTTGGTTGCCGTTACAAGAGACTGAATCCAACTATCATTGTTACAGAGCGAAGTCTGACAAATTATTCAATATACGATAACCCTAACTCTTTTAACTGTAATAAAGCCTGTGTTTGTGAAACACGAATGCCCCCGGTGGCATCTTTGTTAGTATGAACACTATTTTCTGTTAAGTACATGTATGTGAGGTCACTGGGTTAAAAGGTCAAAGGTCAAGGTCACGAGGTCAGAAATGTTGGTATCAATGGTAAGGTCTTGTCATAAGGAATACACAAGTGAAATATGAAAGCTCTATCACTTACCATTCAAAAGTTATGCCCAATGTTAAAGTTTTTGAAAAGTAGGTCAAAGGTCAAGGTCAAGGTCACGAGGTCAAAAATTTTGGTATCAATGGAAAGGTCTTGTCACAAGGAATACACATGTGAAATATGAAAGCCCTATCACTACCCATTCAAAAGTTATGTCCAATGTTAAAGTTTTTCGGACAAACAGACAGACAAACAGACAAACAGATAAACAGACAAACAGACGGACAGGCCAAAAACTATATGCCCCCGAATCTTTGATTCCGGGGGCATAAAAAGAAAATAACAACTCCTTCGCTGAGAATTAAAACAGTTTTAAACATTTATTTATTCCGAATTTGTTTAAATCATTATTCGGAGGATAGGGTTTTTTTTTCTTTTTGCTTAGGAGCACAGGGGAGGAGGGGGTATATCATAGGTTATTGAAATGCCCTTTCGTCTGCAGAAACTCTTTCTTCTACATTTCTACAAGTCTAGGGTTTGTGCAGAGGAAAGGGTTTGTGTCTCGCCCCTTTGAAAATTTTTTTTTCCCTTTTTTTCCTCCCACAAAAGATCCAAAATCTTACTCCTCTGTATGGTTAGGGAGATGGGAGTAGCAGTTTGTGGTTTTATGGTTATCTCACGATTGAAAATGAAAAGATATCGTATACAGATAGATTCTTCAGTAAAATCTCCATGGAGTTCAAATTTTCTTTGGCACCCCCCCCCCTTTTTTTCCCATAAACACCCTCCATTTTTCCCTCAGACACGGTCATGACACCGGTATAAAAGATATGAAACATGATTTTGCTTTTACAATCAGTTTTATTTACAAGCCTGTTGCACTTCATCTGTCACAAGAACCTACTCAAAACGTTGTTGACCTAGCTAGCTATATTTCAGACGACGTTCCGGTAAATTGAATCGTCAATATGTCATTTTAGTCCGGAGGCAACGTCAAATTATAAATACGTACTTTCGTAGGTGTATATAGAGAGAAATCAATTAAATGTGGCCTATAAAAAGCTAATATAACTAATCACGAAGTATAACATAATATAAATGCCTCACAAAACCACTGTTTATGTCACTCCTTTTAACATACTTTGGTGAAAAAAATAAATTTTTTGACTACTTGACTCATGTTAGAAGGGTACTGATCGAATCGATAAAAAAAAACTCTTTCAAAATTTAACTCTGTAGGAAAGTATTGAAGATATTATTTGAAAAAAAATTATGTCTTCAAATTTAAAGAAAATATGTAATATAATCAGATAAAACTCTTGAGATATTGTTGGTCATCAGATGTTACAGGAGATTCCAGTGTTACATTGCACGTTTGGTTAAGGGGCACGAATTCTCGTATATGATGTAACAATTAGCAAATTATTATATTGGAAGGAAGGGGGGGTTTCTTGTTTATCGTCAGAAATGTGTTTCTTCTCTGATAAATTGTCCCGGGGTCAGAGAAGAAAAAAACGAAAGTTCATTTACATGTATAATATTGGACGATATAATGACATGCTATGGGCTAAATATATCTGATCAGAATATATATTTAAATGTTGGGAAAAATATTCAGAATCTATATTGATACTTTGTCCTATGTTTTCGTATGCATTTTTCGATGCTAATTTTAACTCGCTTACACTTTTACAAAGGAAAATGTATGTGTGACGGGTTTTGAAATCGGACAAAAAGATCGGTTGCGGTATAATGTCAGCGCATCCTCTCGATATTTGTATATTTTCAAACTTTCAATTCTGAATAATCTTTTTTCTATTTCTAGGGGGGGGGGGGGGCTAATGAAAAAACATTGTTTATACAAAAAGGGCTTTATAGCCTCAACATTAGCTACACCCCTGTGTACTATAGTTTTTTGTACACTGATTTTTAAATCTATTGTTTAAACGACTAAAATAGAAGCTGCAATTCGACTAATATTCGGAACGTAATAAAATTCACTTTCTTACCTTCATTTTAATTTAGTCGGTACTATTTCACACATGAAACTGTAATGTATTCCCATACACAGCCAGCAGATTGTTTCGGCTTACCTGTCGCAAAATTACTATACCTGTTTTCATATATAAATGGATGACTGAATTTTTCCCACGTTTATTTGGGTCATGTGCAGTGATCTTACACAACAATGTTATTTTGTGAAAATAGCATGAATTTAGTTTCTGACTACCTTTAATTTAATATCAAGATCCTAAATTGACTATAAATGAGCACCTTAATGCAGCATTTACGGAGAACACACACAATTTTGCAGTGATAATCTTGTGAATAAGGAGCATTGGAGGCCACATGATTTTTTTCACATGTTATTAAGTTAAAATAATTGAAAATTCACCTTCTGTGTCAACCGAAATCGGCCTTTTCAATCAAAACAATTGTAGGAAATAGTAGTTAAAAAGTTTACTTTAGCAATGGGTTGCCATGGAAACCACACAGCCAAAATAACTTTATTTTCTATGTCATTCTGAAAACCAATTCGCCTCTTGACCCCCCGGCAAAGGGGGCGCTGGATCCGCCACTGGACTTATCAATCCATTATCTTTTTTTCTGAAGTGACTTTATTTCTTCACATTGAAGGAATTACGTCAAGTTTCAGCTCTAAATTCGACAATTTTTTCTGTTCACTTCGCTCGCCAATTTCATAAATAACAATTCTTTGAATACAATATAACATCATTCGTTAATAAATGTAATACACGTACATGGCAGCTTATTACATTTGTAACACTGCTAATAATAATAATTCAATTGACAAAATAAGAAAAATCTGCTTCACTCATACAGTACATCGTGACAAATGTTTAACGTCTTCAAATTCAATAGCATCATTTAAGAGCAGATAAATTTAAAGCATGGATCAGACATACACGTTTCGGGTACTTAACCCTCGTCAGTGATCCGCAATCTAATAAATGTAATATGGCCAAAGAATGTGAAAGTTATTATGTCCAAAAATATACCAAAAGATGTGAGGGTTATGATGCTACCCACGTTTTAGAAATTTCAAGAAATTTAGATAACATAAAATTTTCGATTGCGTTGAACTGTTGAAGAAACGATCGACCGAAGTTGATCGAACTTGGCTACATGTGCCCTCGGGGACTCCTAGTCCACCAGCAGTGACATTCACCAAGTTGTACAAATGTTTCAAGTCTTCACATTCATCATTAAAAAAAAACCCCAGATAAATCTGCAGCATAGACCAACCATTCACGTTTCGGGTACTTAACCCTCATCAGTGATCATCAATCAAATAAATGTAATATGACCAAAGACGGTGAAAGTGATTATGTCCAAAAAAACAACCTACAGACGTAGCAGGATCAACCGAAGTTTTTCGAACTTGGCAACATGTGCCCTCGGGGACTCGTGGTCCAACAGCAGTGACACTCACCAAGTGGTAAAAATGTTCAACGTCTTCAAATTCAATAGCATCATTTAAGAACAGATAAATCTGAAGCATGGACCAGACAGATTCGAAAAATTTTCATGTTGATTTCCGATGTTTAAAATACATTTTTATTACGCATTTTCAGTCACATTTGAAATGAAAAAAAAGATAAGATTTTATCCGTTGTTGTTAAGTTTCCTCCCTCCCCTTCTTTCCTTTGTTTCCCTAAAAGGACTTCGTCCTTCTGCCAACTGGGATTAAAACGTTTCATTTGATTCGATCCTCTTCATTTCGTGAATGCATGATTAGTTTTCAAGGTGAACGGACGTGTTTTTATCTGCTCCGTAAGAACAATGAAAATGCATATAAATGTTTTTGCTGACGTTTTATATTTGTGAGGATACGATTATTTAGATATCATTCATAAGATGTGAAGTCGAATTTCATGGATTTTTTGCGCAAAAATGGGGAAAAAAGGAAAAAAGAGGAAAACTGACGACATTAGTAACCAAAGTTTACGTAGTACTCAAAGTGAGAACAGTTCTCGTGGTCGGTCAGTGTCAGAACAACATGCAGTAAGTTTTATGTTGAACGAAGCGAACAATATTTTATATCGAACACCGGACGAACGTTACTGTGCCGAAAATGCTGGAAATGCTGAAAATGCAGAAAATATTGCTTATGTATCGACGCCGCTGATAGCCGGAAATGCATGTAGCACAAGTTCTCAGTTTGCCGAAATAAACCAGAAATTGGATTTTATTATGCAAAAACTGCAGAAATTAGACGTTATCGAGGAGAGGATGAATAGATTAGATACCAGAATGGACTTGCTTGAAAGTCGTGTTGTTGCCACGGAAAAGATAAACGATGAATTTGAGAAATCAGTCAAATATGTATCGGGAAAATGTGACGAGTTCCAACTGAAGAGTAATGAAATCACGGCGCTATCGAAAACTATGGAGAAACAGAGGAAGGATATCACGGACCTATCTGATAACATAGAGAGACAGAAAGCTGAAATGGAGAAATTGAACCGTGAGATGGCGCAAGCGACGGAAAAGAAGAAAGAATTAGAGGAGAGTGTACTTGACCTCCGTTGTCGCTCGATGAAGTATAATTTGGTGTTTACCGGAGTCGACGGCGAATCCAGGGAAGAGAATACCGAGGGGCGGATCCGTGATTTTATCTATTACGATCTGGGTATCGACAGCCACATGGAGTTTTGCAATGTGCACCGCTTCAGTCGATTTGTGCGCGGAAAGTGCAGGCCCATAGTCGCACGATTCGTATATAACCAGGACCGAGATGCCGTTTTAAGGAACGCATACAAACTCAAGGGAACGCAATGCGGTGTTCATGAACAATTTCCAAAGGAAGTAGAAGACAAACGCAGAGAACTGTATCCCATTGTGAAAGACCTGAAAAGATCTGGCAACACAAATGTCAAACTTGTCAGAGACAAACTCTATGTGAATGGTAGACTTTATAATCCGGGAACGCCGAGTAGCGGACGCGGGACCGCGATCGATACACAGCCTGTTGGGTCAGCAGCGGAACCAATGACGGTACGGTAGGGGTGCGTAGAGAGTGACTATACCTGCAAATCTGAACTTTCTATTCTCACTTGGAACATTGACAAGGGGCTTTGTTATAAGCTTCAGGATCCTGAATTTATATCAATAATTGAAAATCATGATATTGTTTGTTTAACAGAATGTTGGGTGTCTGAACATGATGATATTGATCTTCATAATTATAAAAAGTATATTTTTCCACGTAAAACGGGTAGAGGAGGAGGTATTGCAATTTTTGTGCGAAATGATTTGAAAGACGTTATATCTTTAGAGAAGAATATAGATGAATGTATTATTTGGTTAAAAGTGTGTGAAATATCTGTTATGAAGGACACATACATTGCATTTTGTTATTTGCCACCTGAGAATAGTGTTTTCTATGACAGAGATAGAAATGAAAGTGATATGTTCCTAAAATTAGAGGACTCTATTATTGACTATAAATCTAACGGTAGGGTCATTATTACGGGTGACTTGAATGCGAGAACGGGTAATAGGGCCGACTATATAGAGCATGACGAGTTAAATGATGAAATAGTTAACTTACTCATGGGGTTTGATTATGATTTTGATCTTGATATGGATGAACGGAAAAGTATGGACACGCAAATTAATACATTTGGTAGAAAATTGTTATCTATGTGTAAAGCTACAGGTTTAAGAATTATTAATGGAAGACATAAAGATGATTCAAACGGAAGTTACACGTTTTGTGGTTCACAAGGCACCAGTTTGATAGACTATCTTTTAATTGAAAGAAAATATTTTCAAGACATATTCAAATTTGAATCGGGCAAATTTTATACTTTTTCAGACCATGCACCTATTATCTTTAGCATATTTTTTGAAGGTGGAAATATTATACCAAATCATATTAATGATAAAGGGAGATGTGCAGCTAAATCGGTGAGATGGAAAACTGAAAATTTAGAGTTTATTATTGACGGAATGACACACATTAGAGATGAACTTAATCATATTGTTTCATCAGATATTTTATGTCAAGAGGATGCTGATTTATGTGTTGATGCATTTTGTAATGCTGTAAATAATGTGGTATTACCTTACTGTGATGTACATAGTTTTAATACGAGACATATTGAAAAAAGTAAGAAAACAAAAGTAAAGGATGACAAACCATGGTTCAATGAAACTTGTAAAACCAAATACAAAGAATATAAGAAAGCATTGTACGAATTTAATACAAATAAGACAACATATAATCATACGAATTTGATTGAAAAGAAGAGAGAATATAAACGTTTAGAATTTCGCCTTAAAAGACAATATAAACGTCACGAAGGTGACATGATAGATTATCTGAGAAAATATAACCCGAAGGAATTTCACAAGCATTTCAGCAAACGTAAAATTCGAACTTCAGATAAAATTTCATTGAACCAGTTTGTTGAACATTTTAGAGAATTGGGTAATGATGAAGATGATGATGTTGATGATGATGATGATGATGATGATGATGATGATGATGATTTTACTTCATATGATGAATTAGATATGACAATAAGTGAGGATGAAATTGTTAAAGCTATAGGAAATTTGAAAAGGAATACAAGTTGTGGTGAGGACTATTTATTGAATGAATCGTTCAAAGACTGTCAAGACATTATTTTACCATTTCTGTTGAAATTATTTAATTCTATTTTCATGTCGGGTTATTTTCCCGAATCTTGGTCTAAAGGCTGTATAGTTCCAGTTTTTAAAAAGGGAGATCAAGATGAAGTTAATAACTACAGAGGAATTACTTTGATAAGTTGTTTAGGGAAACTCTTTACATCAGTTTTGAATAGACGTTTGTTAGAATGGGACAAAAAGTATAATATTATCACAGATGCGCAATTTGGTTTTAGAGCCGGAAATTCAACAATAGATGCTATTTTTGTACTTCAGTCACTAATTAATAGATCTTTGAAAAAAAGGGGAGGGAGATTGTACTGTTGTTTTATTGACTATCGAAAAGCTTTCGATTTAATTGATAGGTCTAAATTATGGAGTAAATTGATAAAACAGGGAATTGACGGTAAAATGTTAAAAATTATACAGTCTTTATATCAGAACGTTAAGTCGTGTGTTAAGCACACAGGTGTTTTATCTGAATACTTTGAAAATCGTATCGGTCTTTTTCAGGGTGAGGTATATTATCACCCATATTATACAGTTTGTATGTTAATGATTGTGAAATTAGTTTTATAAGAGAACATTGTCATTCAATTGAGTTAAATATGATTAATTTGTTTTTATTACTGTATGCAGACGATATGGTTTTATTTGGTGATAGCCCCCAATCTTTACAGCGTATGCTTGATACTTTACATGTTTATAATGAGGAATGGAAATTAACTTTGAATGTAGATAAAACTAAAATTATGATCTTTAGAAACGGTGGAAAGATTAGAGATGACGAAAAGTTTTTCTATAATGGTAGGGAAATTGAAATTGTCGATAAATTCAATTATTTAGGAATGTTATTTAACTATAATGGGAAGTTCAACATTACTCAAAAACATATTGCAGATCAAGTAAGAAAGGCACTTTTCGCGATGAATAGTAAATTCAAAAAATATCAATTCAACATTAAAAGTAAATGTTCTGCATTTGATACATATGTAAATAGTGTTTTGAGTTACGGGTGCGAAATCTGGGGTTTTCATAAAGCTAATGATGTTGAGAAAATTCACACCATGTTTTGCAAAAATGTTCTTGGAGTAAAGAAGAGCACGTGTAATAGTTTAGTCTACTTTGAATTAGGACGATTTCCAATTCATATTACAAGGAAATTAAGAATTCTAAGGTACTGGATAAAATTAAAAAACTCAGATAACTGTATTTTGCGTTCTTGCTTGGAAGACAGAGAAAATTTAAATGATAGTTGGATTAATGACATAAGAATAGAATTGAATCATTTGGGTTTAGGATATATTTTTAACGAAACCACAGTAGATAAACTTACACAGAAACTATTAGAGCAAAGATTTTATGATTTATATAAGCAAGAGATGTTTTCGGCAATTAGAAGGACAACACGTGGGGAATATTATCAATATATCGCAGATGATTTTGGTCTTCAATTTTATTTATCTAAATCAATGAATGAAACACATAGGAGAATAATAACTAGATTCAGACTGTCTTCTCATAATTTAAATGTAGAATCCGGGAGATATAGAAATGAACCTAGAAGTAACAGAAAATGCACGCTATGCGATTTAAATGATATAGAAGACGAGTTTCACTTTATTCTAAAATGCCCAAAATACAGCGAAATACGAAATTTATATATTAAAACATATTATTTTAGACGCCCGAGTATGATAAAGCTTTTACAACTGCTAAGTGTTCGAAATTTGAAAGAAATACGAAATTTAGGAAATTTTTTGTTTTTAGCAGAAAAAAATCAGGAAAGACAATATATAGGTTTGAATATGCCCTTTATAAGTTCATATAATTATAGTTAGTACTGTTAAATATTAAAGCTCTCGCGCATACTCTTAATTCTTTTTGATTTATCATTAATTTATTCATTATAATTTTTCACATATTTCTGTATCATGTACTATTGTATTGTATTTTGCAACTTAATTATGTTCACCTTGAATGTCTTATATTTGTATTTACTTGTAACATGTCTGATGTGCCAGTGGGCACAAAGAAATAAATGAACTGAACTGAACTGATTTCATTTCAGTGACCCTGCACGGGGAGTCTCCCCGACTATTATACAGTTAAAGTATACCATTGAGGGAGTTAGCACGATTCTGGTTCCCCGAGACCAGACCTATTTCCCGAGGCGAAGCCGAGGGAAATAGGTCTGGTCGAGGGGAACCAGAATCGTGCTAACTCCGTCAATGGTATACTTTAACTGATTTATTATACCGAAACAAACATTATACTGAAACAAACATATCTCTTAGGTATACCGAAACAAACATTATACTGAAACGAACATATCTCTTAGGTTCACAGGGTTCAAATGAAAATTCTAATGATTTTGCCTTGCCTTCTCGACTGAATGACTGAGTAACGGAAAATATTAATTTTTGATGATAAGATAAACAGAAACATCATTTATCATACTCATACATGTTTAATTTTTGATTGTTTTATTTTGTTGCGGATTAATTTATGTGCTAAGTGGATAGGAGGCGGATTACTCTGCTCGCGTGTTGATAGCGTCATCCGATCAACCTTCACATCATCCGATCAACCTTCAACGGCGCTGATTGGCTGATACTGACACACCCCCAAAATAGTCTTCTCAACTAACGCACCCCTTTGCAGGGAAATAGTCTTATAAGGCGATTTTCAGGGATTTAGTTAAATTTAATGAGTCTCTTTTTATGTAGGAAAAAATCAGTAGAGGTATAATAAAAGTATTTAAACTCATTTCAAAACAATTTACAGTAACTGTTGTCTGAATACGAGTCCCTTACCCCCCCCCCCCCCTCAATTGCTGGATCCGCCATTTAACCGGACCTTGTGGTGGTAGCTATATACAAGTATATCTGACCCCATCTTGTAAAAAGAGAATAAACTCAAAGGACAAGCTTCTCAATCAATCAAAGCCATCTGGAGCTCTTGCTACATATACATCTTATCTAGATTAACATCGACCACCTGCGATCAAACGTCAGAAGTGAAACAGTCAATTACCATGGTAACCTGAGCAGCACGCAGTGACTACAATTTACAATATAATCATCAATGTGTACCTAGCGAACGGAATGAAGTGTTAAAGCGCTTTATCAACTTTTAAAATTAGAGAAAAAGTAACCAAATTCTGAAAAGAAGAAAATGCCAAGAGGCGACAGAGGAGGAAAATGTAGAGGAACCGGGGAAAGATGTGTAGCTGCGAACTGTGGTAACACACGTGCAGAAGGGGTGTCTATGTTCAGATTCCGTGCAGTGAAAGAAATAGATAGATATGAGACATGGGCCGATTTTGTGAGAACAAAGCGTAAGGGCTGGATCCCGACTAAGCACTCGGTCCTATGCTCTGCGCATTTTGAAGAAAAGTGGCTCTCGTTCCGTCATCTTTTTGAGCAAGATCACATGCCTAGAAAAAGGAAATATTGTAAACTACACGAGGATGCATTTCCAACGATCCATGCTAAATCCCCAGACCCACCTGCTGCGGAAAAGGGGATGTCAGAGAAAGGTCAAGATTGTTTATTACACGCGGCTCCATCAAAACAATTAGTGGCGAAATCAGCACGCCCTGGACAAGAGAAGTTACAACGTGGAAAAGAAAAATCTGACCATCGGGGCACGGCACAAACAAAGATAAGAAGGTCAAATACAAGGAAAAAGTCAGATAGGGTGAGATAGATAACGATTTATGCAATGAAATCTTAGACTTGACACGTTTCGAAATTTCAAAAAAGGAGAATAAATTTAAGGGTTTGGGAAGGGGAGGGGGGGGGTATCATGGTTGATTATTTTAATGTAGCCAAAGTTTTCCTATTTTTCCCAAACTCCTTTTTTGCTACATGCGGTATTGCATTTTATAAATTGTTAGCCAAATTTTGCTATCATAAAACATATTTATTTATTTATTTATTTATTTATTTATTTATTTATTTATTTATTTATTTATTTACATGATTCATTATCTATCTATTTATTTATTTACTCATCCATTATTCATTCATTCATTCATATATATAGGATCTCAAATGAATTTTCATTTGATACGATGTATTATGAAACGAGTTGTGTGTTTTAATATCCCCGAGCCTTGGCGAGGGGATATAAAACGCACAACGAGTTTCATAATACATCGTATGAAATGAAAATTCATTTGAGATTCTTTTTATCACATGATATTGCCTAAAAATGTGTATTTCGAGAACCAAAGAGGCGAACCACGCCGTGATTAGAAGTCGTCTGCTACGCCATGAGAAGTAGTGTCCCCATCGCATAGACATTCTGTGTGTAAGAGAAAAGTATTTCAATTTTAAATAGTACTTTAATGCAAGAATTAATTCAACAGCAACAATTTTAATCATTGATATTGACTCTGGGTCTGAATTAAACAGTTGACCGATATTTGAAAGGTCACATTTGTCAAGGTTTATGTGATTAGGTACCAAACTTGACCAATCGCATTCAAGCAGAGCGATATGTAACGTGTTATCATATCATATATTTATAAATGGCTTTATGAAACTGCATAACGGGTGTATCATGTGATAAAAAGATATTCATGCATATATATTAATATTTTTTTCGCTTGTTTTGGATTTCTTTGTCATTTTATTTATCTTGGTATATTTTGATTTTCAAACAAAATATTGGAAAATAAAGTACAGGAACTGGAAGGCACAGATGTGCTTAATAATTTTGATTTATCACAGGTTGTAATAATTGTCGTATATTATTAGCTATACAGTGTTTTACAGAAATATATTGGGTCGATAAAAAAAGTTGTATTCCCAATATATTTTTGTATCCCCCCCCCCCTCCCTGTAATGTCAACAGATTTTAAAGCTTCTCAGTGACGTCAATAGTAACGTAAAGCGTCTTAGTAGAAGCAGGATTTTAAAATAATATCCTGTCTGTAGCAGAATACAACGTTTATGATATTCGGTTCTTCTCGACCAATCAGATTGCAAGAAATTTGTCAGAGGTGGGATAACAACATATACTTCGGATAAATACATGTACTGATGAAACACTGTTGAAACACACGAATTTCGAGATGGACCGATTTTCAAAATATTTCAAATATTGAATAAACATAAAATATTAAAAGCAATTCATCCTCTTTCCAGGTTCCTAAAAGAGATGCTGATGTATGCAAAAAGCCAAAACTGAAAGATGCATTTGTGCAAACGGATATTAGCTGGAAGAAGATGAATGTTTATACTGCATGTATGGAGGAGCCCACTTCATCATCTAATAGACATGAGGAGCTCCATGTAACGCCTAAAGTACAAGAAGAAGCCGAGGAGCATCCCTCATCACCAGTGCTCAAAGAGGAATCTGAGGAGTATCCATCATCACTTAGAGTAAGGGAGGAGCCCCCTTCATTACCAATACTACAAGAGGAGCCTCTTTTATTGCTAAAAGTTAAAAGGGAACCCGAGGAGCCCCCTCCATTGCCAATTCTACAGGAGGAGCCCCCTTCATTGCCAATACTACAAGAGGAGCCTCTTTCATTGCAAATAGTAACAAAGGTACCCGAGGAGCCCACTTCATTGCCTATAGTAAAACTGGAACCCGAGGAGCCCCCTTCATTTTCAATACTACAGGAAGAGCCCCTTCCATTGCAAAAAGGGAAAGAGGAACCCGAGGAGCCCTCTTCGTCGCCTGTAGTAAAAGGGACACCCGAGGAGTATCCCTCATCACAAAAAGTAAAGGAAGAGCCCCCTTCATCCTCTTTAGAAAAAGTTGAACATGAGGAGCCCCCTTTTTCGCCTGAAGTGAAGGAGGAGCCCGAGGAACATCCTTCACATGTGGTAAAGTTGGAACCATGGGAGCCTCCCTTTTCACAGAAGGAAGTCCATTTATTACTTATAGCCAAAGAGGAAACCGAGGAGCCCCTTTCATCACCTACATCACCGCATGAACCCTTTTCTTTACCAATGGTAAAGGAGGAACCTGCATAACCCCTATGTCACCTAAAGTAAAGATGGGACCAAAGAAACATTTTTAAAAGAAGCTTTTTATCATTACTTACAGCAAATAAGGATTATGAGGAGATCCCTTTTTTTCTTTATAGCACAGGAGGAGCCTGATTATCTCACTCCGAGGCTCCTTCACAGTAAAGGAGATATTTGTCCATTTAGAGTTTAAAATATGCATTTAATTTGATTCATGTACATGTAAACAAACTTTTCTATTCCATCGATCTCTGTAAAAGTTTCTAAGTACATTTACCATGATTGATCCAAATAAGGATCAAATAACTGTGTGTAATCTATCCAATTTTTATAAGCTCAAAAGTAAGAGAAAATACTATTACATAACATACCTACATGTATGCAGGATTAAAGATTTTGTTTCGAACTGTTTCCATAGCAACTTTGAAATTTGTTCTGATGTTTTCTATATGAAGTCTTTTGATTAATCGTTTGTTCGTAGTTAATTATAATTCTTAAAATCCAACTTATCTTGATCTCTTTGTGCAAAAATGGAACTCAGATATAATAAGCAGTGAAAGATCGATTTTAAAATCCAGAAACATTTTTAAAAAATCATAACTGTACTGACCCTAGTCCAAATTACAGGTATGTAACATAAACCATAGTGGGATATCTCTGTGGTCCAAATGTGCAGTGGGAGTATCTACACTAATCGTCAGAACACGAACACAAAACGAGAGTTGTCTATCTTTAGACAGGAATACATGTACCTAGTGCTTACAGGGGAGGGGGGGGGGTTACAGAAATAATATTGGGTCGACGATGCATGTGGTGGAATTATCCATACATGTAAATGGTTGTGAGCTTTTAATGTGGTTCTCTATGTCTTCGAACATATACTTGAAGTACAGAAATAAACCATGTTATTGGCGAAATTGAGAAAAATGGCAAATTGTATCTCTTGGATGTGCTTCAAATGTGAATTACAATGGATCCGCATGTTGTATTTGTCGTGATAATGATTTATGGTCACACCATGTTCTAAGTTTTCCATACAAAATATGAATTTAAAAAAATCTTTCACCATAACAAAAATAATGTAGTATCTCACATAAAAGCCTGTTCAGACGATAAGATTTGCAACAACAATAACACGGAAGTGTTTCAACTCTATACCTCCTTGAAGAAAATTTCTAACCAATTTATTATGCACTAGACACGTGTTTCGGATATTAAGTATAGGTCCACGTAAGGATCAGGCAGTTGAAAACCTTAAAATTTTTGCAGAACAATTTTCTCTTGAAATGAGTTCAGATTAGCGTCCATATTAATGTTCTGAAGGAATTTTCCTCATACTTGGATGGTGAAGAAAGTTACTGAGCTAGCAGCTTTGGTTGAATTTATATAGAAAAAAATTTCCCGCCATTTTCCCCCTACCTTGAGAATTTGATTTGTACTACATATATGTCTCAAATCAGAAATAATAAGTTTTGCAAAAAAATTTGATGTTTCACCGGGATTCACCCCTGCCTGATTCTTACGTGGACCTTAACTTAATTCCTCATCAGTTATGCTACTATCCAAAGTAATTTTCAGACACAGTCAAAATTAATTTCAGTAGCGCCCTCTGGTTATATATGTATTTTTTAATTTAAATTTGTGCATTTTCTTTGCACGGCTCCAAATTTCCTGTTGGGTCGATTCAGTAGCATATCCAAATAAATTCTATGTTTCAAAACAAGATTGAAGGGATGGTGCTAAGATGTCAATCTCCTTTAATTTCGATGGTATTTTTGGATGAAATGACGAGTTTACGGAATAGCAAAATGACACATATGATGTCATATTGATTAAAGAGCCAAAACAAAGCTTCTTACATGCGACAGAGCTTTAAAGAACTAGCTCAGGCAAAACAAATACTGAATAAACTTAACCAAATCTAAAAAGAATAAGGAGGATATGCTCAACATGACGAAGCTGTAGTGACCATGCTTGTAGTGATCATACAGAGAATATGTGTAATTAGGTCTTCCGACTTCCGTCGGAAGACCTATTGTTTTCGTAACCGTGGAAAATTGGATCAGCGATTTCTCAAGAACCCTGTAAGCTAGGACAATGAAAGTTCTCCAACGTTACGTTTGGAGTAAAAGCTAGATTGGTCTTTTTTATTTTTGGTCTCTGTTATTTTTTTTATCATGTTTTTTAGTAGATTCAAATATTTGACGGGAGCGTCGAATTACTCAAAAGGACCGAAAATTTCATGTTTTGCTATTTGTAAGCTTACATATCTCGTATTTTGCTATCTACAATTTCCATTCTTTTTGAAAGTCGACAGCCATGCAAGATATGAAATGCTAGATGCACACTGTAACGATTTATTACGATGACGTCATTCACCGTCCTTCATATTTCCAAATTCAGAAGTTCATAGGAGGAAGACACTTTTTTGCTTATAATAGTAAACAAAAATTAAGCTTATGGAGTTTCCTAAAAATTTCAATATTATTATTTTTTATCCATATATCTGTCTTATTTAGTCTTTCTGATTTTTCCTATCTCTTACTGTTGAAAAGATATGAGCATCGAAATTTTGTGTTGGGTATTTCGATACACCTTCACGCCAACAGATCGGGCGCACACTAAAATTGGTAGTCCGAGTCCGACTCGAGAAAAGCAGTGTTGAGATTTTCAAATTCCGATTTCACGGCAATGATGAATATGCATTTCATAAATACATTTCGATATACACAATTTGATTTTAAAACAGTTGATTAATTTAGAAGAGATCAGCTACAAACCAGAATTTACACACAAAAAGTGGTAGTTTGATTCCGATTTCTAACCTACAAACCTGTTTCTAAACTTCAATAACTATATTTTGAACATCAAGTTTAATTTCTAATTCTAGCAAACGTTCGAACATAATTTTCGGTTGGTTTATTTAAAAATTGATGAACAATTTCTCCAACATTCTTCCCTCCCCTCGTTTTTCGAAAACAGTTCTGTTTATATTGAACGATGTCGCCATGATGGAAATTCAAAATAAACTTTGAAAAAAGGGAAGGGGGGGGGGCAAATTTGAACCTGCACAGCGAGAACCTCATGGTATTTATATATATATATATATATTGAACGTAACTTGTTATTACCATTTCTCTTCTCAAGAAAATTGGTTCTACAGCTACGAGCTTGCCTTTTTTATGGGGGAAGGGGGCAGGAAGAATTTGCAAAAAAAAAAAAAAATCCCGGCTCTGAAAAATGCTGAAAAAAATATTCCGGCCCAAAGGGCCGGCAATTTTTTTTTCCCGGACCATGCAAAAGTAAGGATACATTGCATGATATGGAAATTTTTGCTGGCCCTTTGTGCCAGACAATTTAAAGTCAAAAAATTAATTAATATAAATACAAACTGTTCACATAGCTGTATCTACCAGAGACCTAATACGCATAGGCACAAAAATCTAGAAAAGGTTCTATTTAAACATCATACAATCTGTCTGAAATTCGCTAATTGCAAAGAGACATCTGAAGGAACGGTTATTAACTCATACTCTGTAACAACGGGGAGTTTAACTTACACAGACATTCACAACATTTGACAATTTGTTTAAATCCGGCCCGAAGAACCGGCGAAAATTTTTCTCCGACTCTGGTAATGGCTGAAAAAAATGGCCTGCTCAGAAAATTGCTGAAAAAATTTTACCGGCTGGCAATAGAATTCCTGCCCTAAACCCCCCCCCCCCCCCCCCCACAAATCAAATGGTTGCTCACCACCAATTATCGGTTTGAAAATTTAATGTTACTGCTATTTGAAAACTTAAATATATAATATAAATACATGTAATGTGACGTCCTTCATATTTCCAAACCAAAAATTGTATAGGAGGAAGACACTCTTGTTGCAACCGCAACAAGAAACCTTTCTAGTTTGTGTTTAGTTTCGGGTATGCAACAAACAGCAAGTACATTTATCGTACATGTAATGCGCTGTCGCAACCGGATTTGTAATAACGACCAGATTTGTAATAAACTAGATTTATTACACATTAGGTTATTACATATTAGGTTACATGTCCCAACCGGATTTGTAATAAAACCCGAAATTGTAATAAACTACGAACATAGTCTAGGTCGCGCGGAAGTTTCTTCTTTCTTTTTCTGGCTTTTGATTCTAAATGCGCGTTGTGTGTTGTATACCCGTAACAAAACATAAATTATGACATTTATTCTATATATATGCGCCACAGTTTTATTCTTGTGTCTGAAATCGCGTTTTTCAAGGTAAATAGGTGAACATTTGTGTCGCTACCAACGAATGATGAACGTGTCCGGATTACGTGCAAACGGCCCTCTATTTTACAGTAACATACAGAGGTCTTTTAAGAAGCACAGTTGTTGTATAGACTACTGTCCTGTTCACTAAATCCATAGCACCCTGTTTCCCGGTTTTCTCTAAAATATGATACTGTCATCTTCCAAAAAGATAACAATTTTATAGTATTCCTTTCGTCGTAACAGAAACTACCATTGTTTTGGCTGTTCGTCAATTAAGTTAGAAATAGCACGGAAAATAAAAAGTCTACGGGGATTTTCTATAGTAAAATCGCTGAAAATGCGTGACGTCGGGAGCTTTGACGTCATTATTTAAGAAATAACTGTAATAATTTTTCTGTCTATCGATGTATAGACAAAAACCGATGCACAAACTATATAATCCGCGAAGCGAATCTTCGATTGAAACATGCATATCTGGTGCACTAGTACTGTATAACACACTTTTGTCCAAAAGGCATTTAATATGACAGCAGAGTAAGAAGACTTCGATTTCTTGAGGTATTTTACAGTGATATGACTAGGACAATATGGCTTCGGATGTGATTTTGTAAAAGGCCTGTCATAGGCCACTCCCAAGTGTCATCCAATCGTACTGTATAGTGCTGCGTTCTTTCATTTCTGTCCGACGGCAATGTCTCGACCGAAGTACATGTTTGTCAGAATTTGAAGTAAGAAATTTCACTTAATTGGTGCATGGCTTTTGTATGTAAAGTAGGTGGTTGTCGCCCGATGTCTCTGTAAACTTGACCATTGATTTTATTGTATCTTATAATTACACACCGACTAAGTGCTTTTATACTTGACATGGTAAAAACTTGCTTCGCATACACGTCATCCCACAATGTAGAATATGTAGGTGATACAGATCATATGTATAAAGATTAATTTCATAGTGCCAAGAAATGCTTGTACTTTGTAAACAATTGATAGAATTAAGTTGATATGCTCAGTATGTGTATTTATTCTTGTTCTTTCACTCGTTCACATCTCCATATTAAAGCATATAAGCAACTTTTGGCTTAAAACATTCGCTGACTAAATGATACATTTAACCTAGATACTTTGCTGTATTTTCAGCCAGATATTGCTGTTATAAGTACTTTTATAAAAATCTACGAAACACACAATGACGGCGAATTTGAGCAAGACTGAAATTGTCCAATGGTAGTTTACATGAATAAGACAAAACTGTCCCAAAATACAAGATGGGTAGATTGTGTCAATAGATGCTAGGATGCTTTTAGGTCGAGATGCAAAGGATGTATTTCAGTAGCGCCGTCTGTTTTTTTTTTTTTTTTTTTTTTTTTTTTTGGTGTGTGTGTGCAAATACTTTGCAGAGAGTGTGCGGTTTCAATTTTTTGTAGGGTCGATTCAGTAGGATGATCAAAATAACATTGAAGGGATGGCGCTAAGTGACATATATGGATAATGACCATATCCCTGTTTACCTCCTTCAATTTGGATGAAATTTTTCGATGAATTGACAAGTCTCTGAAATAGCAAAATGATATATATGATGTCAAATCGATAAAGGGCCAAAACAAAGCTTCTTTCAGGCAACAGAGCTGGAAAGAGGTAATTATTACAGTCTTAGCAATTCACTCATAGCAATACAAGAGCAATACTTTCAAAATGCAAAAAAACATTGAACCTAAGCAATACAGTTTATAGGTGCTTTACATTGTTACATAAGGGATAATGAGGTTAAATCCTACATATCAGATGACAAACAAGTGTCGAAGAAGATTATTTGTTGTGCGATTAGTATTTTTTCTGTATTAGTAAGAAAGTCAAACTTTTGCAAATGAGATACATTGATTATAAAAGAAAATATGCTAGTTAGCTTAATTAGCGTTCTGCTATTTAGGTCTATATTTTTCAACTCTATCTTTCGTTTTTATCTTATAATCGCATTGAATTTCATTTCACCGACGCAGTGCGAATGATATGTATTATAATAGAAACGATGAATCGTCCTATTCCATTTCATAGTATGAGATAATTTCTCCTTTTTAATGCGGGTCAAGATGTGAGAACTAAAGGCTATCGTTTCCTCGAACAATTACCCAATTATCCGTGCAAGTCTTATCGTAGAGGTATTCAATTACCCATATGGGTTGATGTCATTTGAGACTGATATCCAGTTTATTGCTAAATATCAATCAAATGTCAGGCCTCTTATATTCGTGAGGCTGGAAACAGACATTTGTAAACACGATAAGAGTTGAAGCTCTGAATCTTTCATGATCGCTAAATTAGAATATGGAAATTCCTCCAAAATGCAGCTTTCAGGAGAAAATTCGGCAGAATGTAAAAAGCGCGACGCGCAACTGTTTCCCAAGTCGAGAGACGTATCGACAATATTTCAGTTGACAAAATTCATTCTGCGATTTTACTCTATTATTATAGTGCGATTCATTCTGCGATATTACGCGATTATTATAGTGTATTGATAATTAACAAATAAATACGGACGTACATAATGAAAAACAACTTCATTTGAAGGATATGAAAGAAAAAATATTTAGATATCTTATATTTTAAGTGGTTCCTTCGAGTAGGTATGCGGACGGCATGCCATATGGACACTTTGGAATACTCCTCTTCTATTTTCCATTTTGAAAGAATTTCAATAATCACTCTTGATCCGTGCATGTACTTCTCGAAGTAAAATGAAAATATCTCATCAATTATTTTGTTCTGTATCATCTATAGTTATCTTGAAACTAACCAAAAGTATATACAACTTTCAAATTGTCCACCGCAACCGGCCTTGGACAAGGCAAAATACATGTTTAACTTATTCCCGAGCCGTTTTCCTTTGTTCTACCACTAATCGAAACGGAGGTTTACAACACTGGGAAAACCTTTTACTGATCGGTTAATCATTATAATTTGAAAACACGTGTTTAACACACGTTGAAGGTAGAGAACTATCAGAATCTCCACCAATCAGTTAAGGAAACTACTCGTGTCTACAAATCTCTTAGATTTTCTATCCATTTAGTCATATTAAACGTAGAAAAAATGACTCGGCTGGTTTCTTGGAATTTTGTCGCTAATTTACGATGGTTTGATATTGTCCCTCTGTGAATTATACTACTGGTAAACTGTTAAGTCCCCGAGGATATCGTTCGCCTAGTGTTCCGACACTAGCCTTGAAATATATTTGCAAATTTTCCGTCATAAAATTTAACGAAAATTTTCTAAAACTAATATAAGAGGTATCTACCTGATGGCATAGCTCTGCCCTTAGCAGGTTCTTTGGCAGAAATGTTAGGTCAAGTTTCGACGTTAGCTGTCACATCATTTGGATTTCCTCTTTTTCGGCCTCGAGCATCACTGATGACATATAACTGGTTAAAATGCGCATATTGTGCACTAAAATTTTAAAATAGAACATTTATTTCAGTTGTGAGAAATATGCATTTGTGGTTAGTTTGAAGATAAGTATAGATATGCGCAGATCAAGAATTAGTTTGTACAAGAGTAGTAGTTTAAAAAAGTTCCCCGCGAGGTGACAATAAATGTTTTGAATATTTTTCCCGACATGGTTGCCATAGCACTTTCTATATAGACATTATCTCAGACAATGCATGTACTTTAGATATTTCATGTGAACTTCAACGGCGAGTGCGGCTAGCCAATCGGGGGATGCTTACTCCTCCCGGGCACCTGGTCCCACCTCTAGCTTGCTAGGGATTCGTCGATGCTCAGTTTAGTGCTGTATTTTGAGTGCTGTTGAGATTATCGTCAGGATCTTCTTTAACTCATTAAATTCCGAGAATTTCGCTGTTCAAGCTGGACGGTGAAACTTTTTTAAATGATTTTCATTGGGGGTCGTTGGCATCGATCATCTGGGTGTAGAATGTTTATACAACATTTGTGCGTCACACAAATTCTGACATCGCAGACATGACGTTGATATGTATATATGCAAAATAAACCAAAGCCACATTCAGGTATGATATAAGATTATAAAGGGTTAACACTATAATTTCGATCTTCATTATTATATTTTCACAAATCATCTGGCAACAGATGTGGTTTTTCTTAATATAAGAAGTTATAATTTGTCTATAGATTAATCGTGCTACTGGAGCATTTTTATCCTATACTATAATTACAATTAAGAAAGACGAGATAGCGTCAAATTGATGTATTATTAACAAAGAAAACATATATATCTTTCTGATTCGATTTCAATGCAGCTAATGAGATTAGTCATTTTTAGATAATGAGATAAATACTTTTACGGATACTTTGATTTCATTCTTTATTCATTTCTCTCTCATTTTTGTAACTCTATCTTCCATGAAAGTACTATGATAACACGGTTCAGATTTATACAAGATTACAATGTTAACGCGAAAGATTTGTGATTGTCATTTTGAAAGTAGGTCTACCGAAAACAGATTACCTCATTTCAAAGCAGATTAACGATGTCCAAGAGGTACAAACGTCATACTTTATCTGAAGGTTGCCAATGACAAGCACTTTTTGTCACAACTTTTGACTTTGTCACCTTGACCTTTGACCTGCATCTTAAAAATTTAAGTCGACATTGTGTTGTAAAAAAAAAACTTGTGAACTTTTATGCGTAAATTCGTGATAAAGGCTTCCATTTTGTATCATTGACCCCCCAAAAAAGATATTTGCACTGTCTCCAAGGATAAAACTATCACATTTCTCATGTATATATTCACTTGGCCTGATGACATTGATCTATTTTTTGCCTAATTGGAAGGGAACTATCTGCTCTCGATCAGATAAAATTACATGGAAAAAATACTTTTTTTTAATTTGTCGAATGAGGCTTCCATATAATTTTTGTTTATTTGTCGAATATGGCTTATATGTCATCTTGCTTTGTTTGTCGATTGTGGCTTATGTGTCATTTTTGTTTATTTGTCGAATGTGGCTGATATGTCAGTTTTGTTTATTTGTCGAATATTGCTCATATTTTTATGTCATTTTTTTATTTGTTCAATGTGGCTTATATGTCATTTTTATTTATTTGTCGAATGTGGCTTATATGTCATTTTTGTTTATTTGTCGAATATTGCTCATATATGTATACATATTTTTTGTTTATTTGTCGAATGTGGCTTATGTGTCATTTTGGTTTATTTGTCGAATATGGCTTTTATATCATTTTGACAATTTTGGATGCTATATTCGAATACATCGGTTTTCATTAGGCTTATTTTTAACCCGTTTCGCTGAACTAAACCACCAAATTGTATTGTCCTTTATTGACAGACAAGATAAAACATTCTTTTTTTAATTCTTCTGGAGCAACGTTTTAATTAAGCACTCCTGAAAATGAATGACCCTGTGTTCCCAATAACTATGTTTGAATCTTGATTTTTCTTATATTTTTGAAATGGTGATGTTTCTTTTCTTGAGGTCAACTCACATCAGTCTTCTTTGCTTATTATATCTATTTACGAAGCTCTCGTGTTTACCTCTAGAGGATCCCTTGCATTACTAATAACTGTGAGATAAAGAAGATCCTGACGATAATTTTTACAGCACCTACAATAGAGCACAAAATTGAGCATCGACAGTCCCCTAACAAGCTAGAGGTGGGACCAGGTGTCCCTGTTTGGCTAGCCACACCCACCGTCGATGTTCTAAAGTATCTAAAGTACATGCACTGTCTGAGGTAATGTCTATATAGAAAGTGCTGTGGCGACCATGTCAGGGTAAATATTCAAAACATCTCGCGGGGAACTTTTTTAACTACTACTATTGTACAAACTAATTCTTAATCTGCGCATCTCTATACTTATCTTCAAACTAACCCGTACCCGTACCCGTATGCGCATTTCAACAAGTTAAATTCTTATCAGTGATGCTCCAGGCTGAAAAATAGGAAATCCAAATAATGCGAGAGCTAACGTCTAAAGTTGACATAACATTTCTGCCAAAAACCTGCTAAGGGCAGAACTATGCCATCAGGAAGATACCTCTTATATTTGTTTTAGAAAATTTTCAACGTCCCCCAATGAAAATCATTTAAAGGAGTTTCACTGTCCAGCTTGAACAGCAAATTTCTCGGAACTTAATGAATTAAAAAAGATCGTGACGATAATCTCAACGGCACTCACAATAGAGCACTAAATTGAGCATCGATGGACCCCTAGCAAGCTAGAGGTTGGGTCAGGTGCCCGGGAGGAGTAAGCTTCCCCTGTTGGATAGCCGCACCCGCCGTCGATGTTCACGCACGAAAATGAAAACAAAATATGCACTGTCTGAGGTTATGTCTATATAGAAAGTATATAGATAACCATCCAAAATCGGCACCATTTAACGTTGGTCTTCGTCAATTTGTGTTTCATGTTTTGTTTTGTACGCTTTGATTGTTTGTTGATGTGGGTGTGGTGGTGTGTCTCGTTGTCCCCTGTATATTTCAGGTTCGTTTGACTCACTGATGTTTGTTCTTTGTTACATCATGTCGGTGGCTTGCTCTGCACATGGTCAGAGCGTTAGTCTGGATTGATGGAGACCTGTTCCATTTTCTTGTAAGCTAATCATTGTACTGTGGATTGGGATATATGTCATCTTACTATACTTTACCATAATCATGCAAAAATAATAAATGAATTGATAGATCTGTATTATTTCAAGTGGACGATTGTCACGCGAACTCCCCCAATAAAATCCTCCTAAAATATCTTCTTTCATACGTTATGATCTTGATTAAACGCCCGACCAATCGAAATATTTGGAATGAACAAACCCTCTTCAGACATACATATAAAGTTGCCATTTTAAGGACAATGCACACCCAAGAGATTGATATGATATATTAATTCAGGTATTAATGCACGGCTAATAGCAAAGCATGTACTATAAAGCCCTCCAGATAACTGAAGTATAAAATGATGCATTAAACAAGTATCTTATCCCTCACAAATCAATAAGAATTAAGAGAAATTTAGAGTAAAGTCCCTTGATGAACTTGGGATCTTATATGTAATGATTCGGAAAATCTAGACAGAATTTTATCTCATCTAATGGGCAGCGTTTACAGTGCATGGTTTGGCCTGAAGGCAGCTTCAAGCGTATCTAGAAGTCAGTCAGATTCTGTTAGTCTGATATAATGAATAAAGATGAGTGCTTTGATCGTCAAAAGGCTAGTTTCCAGACTTATGAATACCAAATTGATATGGGATCGAACTACATGTGTCATTGACTCCCTTTACTAGTAAAATGATTTACATATGCATAAATTAGTATTGAAACTAATTGAATGACTTGAATGTAACATACTAAATTGAACTCTTTCTCACCCACTGTCTCTTGACATAACCTCAGAGAGTGCATGTATTTTATATATTGTTTCATTTTCGTGCGTGAACATCGACGGCGGATGCGGCTAGCCAACAGGGGATGCTTACTCCTCCCGGATACCTGGTCCCACCTCTAGATTACTAGAGGTCCGTCGATGCTCATTTATGTGCTCTATTGTGAGTACTGTTGAGATTATCGTCAGGATCTTCTTTACTTCATTTGCTTTCGCTTTCTGTCCTTAGCTTGTTGTTTTGCACAGACATAGGTCATATCTAGAATTTGCTCTTCATGTATTCGTTATATGGACTCTCTCTATTTTGGACGTAGGTATTACAGATGGGACATCATTTTTGAATGCGTATATATGCGTGTTTCATGTGGCCGCTTGTGTTGCAGTTGACGTTTCCGTACTAGTACAATATTGTTTGGGATCCTTCACGTTTTTCATTAAAATATTTTAAAAACACGAGATGGTTGAATGATCGAATGGTTATACTGTAATTTGCTTCTACAACAGAAATGATGGATACCTTAAAGATTATTGCCTATAGTTTCACGAACGCTTTAACAATTTACAAGGCTTGATTTCTGACTTTCTGTTTAGTATGAAGGAACAATACCAGGAAATATAAAACAATGCTAATGGAATAGTTTCACCGTGGGGCATCACGTGATACACAAAGGATATGTTCCACGGGAATCCCCTTTGATTAAACCAAGTTAATACTGTCTAGATCTACTTTATATGAATTTATTTTAGGCTCATCATATGGACATTATTATCAATTATATGATGGTAATTTATTCTCGTCAAGAATAGACGTGTATTCGGAGAACACTTAAACAGATTTTTTAAATGCTCGCCACATGTTATGATAAGGTGCACGGACAGATAAAAATTTTTATGTTTAAGTGTTCTCCAAATATACGTCTATTCTTGACCAGAATAAATTACCTATCATATAATTTATAACAATGACCATATGATAGGCTTAAAATAAATTCATATAAAGTAGATTTAGACAGTATTTACTTGGTTCAATCAAAGGGGAATCCAGTGGAACTATATCATTTGTGTATCACGTGATGCCCCACGGTGAGTTTCAAGCCTTATTTAAAACGAAGATCGTCCTAATTGTAATTAATTTTGGGGTTGAATCAGACTTTATCAACATGTGCAATATCTGGATGAATAATTATATTTGGATAAATACGTTTACTTATAAGTCTATAAATCTTTTAGCCACTCATCTTTCTTTTCATCATGTTTCATCATTATTCCGTAGAGAAAAGACCCTCTGAATTAGAATCTTAAAATAATGAACTTATCATAAGCTAACTCGTGACATTTGTTTAATAATATGTTCTCTTCAGAGAATAAAAAAAACTATTGAATTAGTCGTACTTATTCCTTATGAGAAAAAAAAAATGCTATGATCATATTGAAATGAAATTTACTAGTAGGCAGGGTGTTGTCATGACAACTGTCAGAAATCTGAAAACTGGAATTAAAATGGGACAAATAACAGTTTTTTTCCCAAGAAATGCCTCAGAAAAAAATCACTGTCATTATAACCTGATTTACCGTTGCTGATTCAGATGTATTAGGACTTCTAATATAAGAAGCTAGAAATAAAGATTTTTTCATTTGAAAATACAAACGTTACATAATATGAATGTAATTCAATCTAAAGATGATGAATAGAAACAATAGAAACATATTTTTAATTGCAGTTAATATCTTATTATACAAAACCTCTTAAAAATAAATTATAAATTACGTACTGAAATACGACTGTACATTTATTTTGTGGTTTGGCTTCTGTAAATATGAAAGAAAGGATGAGATCTCCAACAACACAAGGTTGCAGCACCCACAGCAAAACCACAAAACACTCAATAAAACTCAGAACAGACACCCACAGAAAGAGACACAAAAGGGACAAGGAACACCAACCTACACCATAGAAACATGAAACAGAGAAGATCACACACAAACTAACGAGACCAACTTACACAATAGAAACATGAAACAAAAAAGACCACACATAAACCAACGAAACCAATGGGCAACCGGTGCCGACATGGGACGGCCATCTGCCACGTAAACAGCAGACGGTGTGGTTATCTTGGATTGCGTGCGCACAACCTTCCCTCTTTTCCGATGATCCAGAGGTCTCGAAGAGCATATAATTGTGGTGTAAAATAACCTCCTCACTGTAAGATGAACATACAAACAGAAAGCATGGCACAGAAGCCCAAGAAACACACATATAAATATGTAAATGGATATAAAAACAGAAGGCGCAAGAAATACAGTCCGTGATCTGCCGGCTGTAGCGAGCCCATGCATATGATCACCCGAGGAGTCCGACTGAGATTCAGAGAGGACAGGTGGTTGGGACAGGACCTGTCATGGATCCCTGTCTTCACAGTCAGTCAGAGTGCAATTCTTAAGAATGCATTGGTACAAGGCTGTAGATTGGTCCAGTACCAAGCCAAGTGTCCGTCTGGTGACAGAAGGATCACATCCACGGCATAAAAGGCGTTTGATGATTCTAACACAATTTGTTGATAATTCTGTGTTTTTTTTATCCTTTTTATTGTGTTGATTACGTCACCATAAAATGCAGGTTGTGAAATACCCAAAGTAATATACTCTGTTGATTGAATGGGTCCGAATTTCAAAAGAAGTTGACAATATTTCTTGTAAAATTTCCAGAAAGTCTTGACTAGTTTTTGAAAGCAAAAACCTTGACCTATAAGTTTCGTCGTATTTTGTAAATTTCTACTATGAAAATAAAAACACCAGTAAATTCTCTACCGGATGAGCTGTGAAATGCAGATACCGTATGACGGTAATCTAGGAACATTATTCTGGTAGGCCACGTGCAAATTTTACGAGAATCGCTTCGTGATTTACGGAATTTGCACGTGACAACCAGAAACACCAAAAGTAAGACAGTCATTTCTTCAATAAACAGATTGAAAGAAGGTTGAATTGAATTTTGAGAATGATAGAAATCTTGAAAATTTTGATTATTGAAATCTTGAAAATTTTGATTATTGACTTTCACTTGATTATTGAAATCTTGAAAATTTTGAATTTTGAGGATAATTGAAATCATCACAATTCTTTACATTCAAGACATAATTAAGATCATTAAAGTCTTACAATTTATGAAGGAAATTGTACAAATGATAAAGGAAAATGCTCTCATAGTTGTCATTCGTTTGATTCAACTATTTTAAGAATCAGCCAATACTAACACGAGGACAAGCACAGAAAAAAGCCCGCTTTAACTCATTGCATAGATGTGGAGATCGAACACTTTTCTGTCACCCTGCTTCGAGGTCTTGACTTTCATTAATTTTTTCTTTCAGCGGTTAATCAAGGGTTAAAACTTTTTTTGCGCCGCATCTGACGCAAGTAATAAAATTTGTCGGTATACAATATTTATCATGTCAAATTCTTTGACATTGAATTCGTCTTTGCCTTAATCAATCAAGAATTCAATGATGCGAAATATATCTTTCTTTTGCTCTCCAAATTTCAGATATCTCATGTATTAAGGAATTGGAATTTATACACAACTGTTAAGTACCAAAAGTTCATTACATGCAAATTGATTGTATATTTTTATGCTACTATGTCATCGAACTTCAAATAAAATGAGCATGATGAAGTATAGTAAACTGAGCACACGTGCCCTGACAGGGTAACGAATTTGGTTGGAAATTTATATCGATACCGAGTGAGCTAAATGGTCGTTTCGATGGCATAGTCATCTAACACTCTGAACTATCGGAGGATCGTCTTCCCTCCTTTTTAAGGAGGACATTCTCTCCTTCATTTACTTATTCATTTTGATCATTTCTGCTATAAAAAAGCGCCCATTGGACTTCTATATGCGCTCTTTGCGTCTATACCCAGGTTCGATAGGGGTATATGCGCTATACCAATTGAAAGAGGAATCTTGGAGCTAGGTACATGTCCAGTTTCATCAAGACTGGATCGGCTTCAGATAGGTAGAATTTCATTTACTTACTCATTTTGATCATTTATGCTATAAAAAGCGCCCATTGGACCTCTATATGCGCTCTTTGCGCATATACACGGGTTGGATAGGGGTATATGCGCTATACCAATTGAAAGAGGAGTCTTGGGGCTAGGTACATGTCAAGTTTCATCAAGATTGAATCGGTTTCAGATAGGTAGAATTTCGTTTACATATTCATCTTGATCATTTCTGCTATAAAAAGCGCCAATTGGACCTCTCTGCGCCTACTACCAGGTTTGATTGGGGTATATGCGTTATTCCAATCGAAAGAGAAAAGGTATTGTTGGGATATAGTGACAGTTATACTGTAGTATTTATAAATCTGAATGTTGAATAAGTAACCAACTTCATTTTGCATTTACTTATTCAATATTGAACGATGCAATGTTGAATTAGTAACGTACTTCTTTCTCCGGCGGTGCTGTCCCCACTATGTGTAATTGAACACACTGCCATTGTTCACCTCGTCGCCAGTGAAGTGCACTGATTATCGTTGTTGTCTTTGTCCTTTTGTTTATTTTGTCTCGTCTCATGCATGTTTGTTTCACTGTGATTACTTCAATATATTCATATAGGGGATCTTCACCTATAGTTTTTTTTTCAGTAATGTATTCGGTTGCAGCACCAGCAGCAGAACGTTGAAACACCTCTGTGTGATAACACAGTGTACAAAAAATGTATACAAGCACAAACAGACACACAAGAGGATAAAGGAAGACGAATTACGAGAAAAATGCTTCTCTGGTAACAGTATTAAGGCACGGTCCATTTGATATTCTGGGGGGGGGGGCTTGGGTTTTTTTCGAAAAAAAATAATTTTGCTCTTAATTTTGATGAAAAAAATAAATTTGCTTATGGTGTGACAGAAAAAAAATAATCTTGCTCTTACAAATAAACTGAAGTTGAAGAATTACCATAAAATTTCGCTAAAATTCTTGAAAATTTTCCGGCTCGCTTCGCTCGCCGCAGTTTTCAAGTTGTATCAAAAATTTTTTGGCTCGCTTCGCTCGCCATAGTTTTCTATCAAAACATTATTTACTAATAGCAAACTTCATATATTTGAAGATGTCAAAAGTTATACATGTATGTGAATGGAAAGGGGCTAAATATGTTATAAATATTTATGTATTGCTATTTTTCCATGTTGCATGTATCCCATAGAGTCTAACTTTATGTTCTTGTAAGCTTGGAAGGAGAACTTCAGTTATTCACCAATTAACTTACAATTCTTAGCAACATTTAAAAATTTGTCTAGGAGACCTTCCCCTCAGACCCTTTTATACATGTTATATACATGTACCTTATATAAAATATTGAGAATTGTATTGTAAAAATCTTTCATCTCTCTGTTTAAAAGTGAATTGCCTTGAATAAGAATAAATTAATGTATTAATATTTAGAGTTTTGAGTTAAAATATTAATAATTTCTATTGATAAAACACAAACATTCTTAATATGCGCATCACCTTGTTAAAAAAAATTTCCTTGCTCCAACTTTGCAAGAAAAAAATAATTTTGCCCCGGTCCGGGGCGAAAAAAATAATCTTGCTCCGACAAAAAACCCAAGCCCCCCCCCCCCCCCCCCCTGAATATCAAATGGACCATGCCTAAGATAAAGATTCGTATTTCTTTCATACTCTATTTTCCTACATTCATATTCAGTAAAGTTACAATGGATGTATAATATTTGCAATGATTATTTCATTATTTATCATATTTTATGAATTTATGTCCGAATCTAAAGAAAAATTCAACACATGAAACTTGATCAATCATCACTCCTTAAGGTATTACACATGCGTTCTCGTCATAGATGCTCTTCTTTCGTTTTAAAATGACATGAGAATATCGTATTAATTAATATTTACTCGCTCTTTTTTTAACATTGAATTGACTACTAAGAACTGAGAACTGTTAAATATTTCGTATTGCCAACTGAAAAAGGTGACGCATCAAGAGCAATTAATTCAAACCTGGGTCGAAGATTGGTCATAATTTCTATTTTGGACGACATGAACCAAATTAGGTACATGTATAAAGTGTTCGGGTACTTTTGTGATGCCGACCATGTACGAAAATATTACGTTACAGATGGTTTGACTTTATACAATGCTATAAAAAGTGAAAAAGGAATAATGATTTTGAATTGTTAACGTCTAGTCTAATCCTAATAGACTTACGAAGAATTAAAAAAAAATCAAACTTAGTCAGTTTAAAATGAGTCAATAATGGGACGTGTGCATACTTTATATGGACTTAATCAAAGTTAATAAAGATGCATGTTTCCTGTTTTATGTTTTTATTTTCGGACCAACAAATAAAGTTTAAAAGAGCATTTTTTTTTTTTCGAATCTTATGCGTCAGCCATAATAGGTGGTTGTCACTGTTTCCCTACAGCACAATCAAACTGCACCAAGTCATAGCTTATATGACGTTATTTGATTCTGTGTAAAGGTAAAATCTCCGTTAAAAAGACAAAGGTGAATCGAATGAGCATTTGTGTGAAAAAACGTCTATTTCGTTAAACATTGCCTCTATTACAACGATGAATTAAAAGCTGTTTTGCGATTTGAGATAAGTCAATGATCATTCACACTTCCTTTTTCTTGAGGATGGTCATCCATAAGGATAACAATTGGTGTTCTTTAATCGCATTTGTGGCGTCACGTATAACATATCGATTTCCAAGACTGCTCTGTTGTCTCAGTTATTTGTTATTTGATAGTTGCTTATATATCTTGTTTGCCATTTGTTATTTTGTGTTTCTGTTCCACATGTACATGTTTTTTTTTTCAAAATAATTTTTTCTTGGAAATCTTCTTCTTGGAGGTATTTACCCATGCCAGAGTGACACTTTTAATAGAAATTATTAATTAATTTAAACTCAAAAGGTGATATCCAATCATCACCAGTATCTATATTCAAGTTAAGGTATATGTTGTACACTACTAGTAGTCGCCTGGTAAGGTACTATAAACAATATATTTTCTGAAAGGTAATGATGCCCTGAGTACAGATATAAGACTCCTAGGACTTAAAAAATCAAAGCAGAAAAAAATCTTGTGCAACTTTGTTATTTTGCATATGTTACATAATGAAAATAGACGATTTAAATGCTTATTCCCCTTTGTTTTTCTGGTTCCAAAATTATCATTTCTGAGCAGTGGGCATCAGAACCTTTCAGAAAATATGTAGTTTGTAGTACCTTACCAGGCATGGAAAAATGCCCTATTGTACATTGGATACCTAAACATGTGACGTCAAGGAAAGTTCACGTAACAGCAGTTTATTTATCTTTGTGGGTATCGGCTAACAGGGAAGCTTCTCATAATTACATAATATATGACACCAAAGGTAAATCCATTATCCTTCAAATGTGTATATCTTTGACAAAAATTTTAGATACCAGTATTATTCTTACCTAAACATTTTCATATATTTTTTTAAAAATGTTAAACGTCTTCAAATTCCATAGCATCATTTAAGAACAGATAATTTTGCAGCATGGACCAGGACATGCACGTTTCGGGTACTGATCCTCAATCTGAACAATGTTATATGGCCAAAGAGTGAAAGTTGTTATGTCAAAAATTGTACCGAAAGACGTAGCAGGATGGGGGCATAATGATGTTACAGGACTCACGTGTTAGAAATTTCGATGACAGAAATTTTCGAATGACTTGAAGAAAGAAACGATCAACCGACGTTGATCGAACTTGGCTACATGTGACTCGAAACTAGTGTTGTAACGATTATCGCCGACATCGGCGACATCATCGCTAATACCCTTCGATTTCGATTAATCGATTATGTTTTTAAGAATCGATTATAATCGGAAATATTCAACGTGGAAAAGAATGACATAGTTTTCGGTCGAATTCGCGTATGACAAGTACAAATAAAACGAAAGTAGATCAACGATCGTTTCTACGAGTTAAAGTTCCGGACGTAGCGTAAATAATTTGATAAGGATACACTTTCTAAGGCATACAATGGATGGAATTAGGATTCTCATTGAATTTACTAGTAATGACAAGTACTCTTATAGAAAACTTCAACGTCAGATGCGAAATGGGCCAGCGATACGTCAATATCTATTCATCTAGAAAAAAAAAACTTTTTTAGTTTTTACGCCGAACTCCTGAGCTTTGTAAGAAGGAAAAGGTCAGTGAATTTCACAGTATTGTTGGCCTAAACTCCATGAAAATATTGCTTGATTCCTTGAATGAACTCTTGGTCGTATGAACCCCCCCCCCCCCCCCCCCCCAATATCTGCCGTATAAAGTTGTCGACTATTACAATTACAAATTTGTTTTGACTCCATTACTGCTGTGATCTTGACAAAATATTTCATTTACTAGACAGGATTTTAGCATTCTGTGGTTGGAGTTCTTTCTAGACATTTTGCTATGTACATTAGCATAAGATTTGATGAAGTTTATTCATTACTTGTCATATTCTTTTCTGTGAAAACAAGAAAGAATTATTTCCGATTAAATCGAAATAATCGATTAAAATCCTCTCCGATTATAAACCGATAATCGATTATGAAATTCTTACGATTATACAACACTACTCGAAACATTTCAAAAATAGAATCCATAGATACAGAGGTTTCCTTACAATCAAGATATGCTCGTTCCTTATATCATTTGATTATTTATACTTCCTTATTGCGTTCGTAACTGAAAGTCTAAGCATTTGATAAGTAATACTGTATCAGATAAAATATAGATACATGTACTTATCTAGATAGATCTGTTTCAAATCCTAATGAGATATACACTTGTCCAGAAAATAGTATCTAATTGACCATTATAAGTAAAAACTATCCAGATTTGTCAATGAGATATATTGATTCCAGATAATAAACGGTCATTTGAAATATTGATCATCGTAAAAAGATTATATTAAAAAATTGTATTGCACCGACATAAGTGTTAACTTCTATTTTAATCGTTTTTTTTTTAAATTGCTTCAATTCATAACAGATTACTACATATAATATATTAGTTACATGCTCTTATTCAAAAAAAAGTTTGTGAATAGCTTTGATACAGTCTATCCGTGTTGACTAAAGGAAAGCATTGACCCCGCTTCATATGTAGACCTCATATAGATTTAAGACGACGATGGTTACATAAATGATTCAGTATATGACAAACGTGACTACTTCAACTTCAAATTGACACAATTTCTATTCATGAGGAGTAAAATTCCCTCATCTCCCGCTTATGGTGTTATCATTTAGCAATTAATACACTATTCCAGATCTAACTCAAACTACAGCTTTTCAAATCGTTCTTAGAACAAAGCGACTTAATCTAAATTCTAAAACTAAAATCAGAGGGCGCTAGTGAAATGAATTTGGGCGGCTTATGAAAAGCACTTTGGCAGGAAGCATCACTGATGAGAATTTAATATTCGAACCATGTGTCTGGTGAATAATGAATTGGTTTGAAATTTTCTTCAAGAACGTATAGAGTTGGAACCCTTCCGCAATATTACCAACAAAATACCCAACCAGGGGTAAATCTATGAATGACTGTCATTAAGAATTCTTCTTGAAGGAATGGAATCATTATGGAAGATTTGTGCATGTCTGCTCTGTGTTTTGCATGGGTTGTTTTGGTGTTTTGTTGTTGGTGCTGCAACCAATTGTTGTTACAGATATTTTTTTCTGTTAAAGCAGTATGCCATCATTATCCATTAGATTGAAAAGACATTATTACAAGAGCCATCCAAGAAAATCTTTTGTTAAACGGGTGGAAACTTCCTGCACGTCCTAAGTGATTAATGTTGCTATCAATCATGATCGGCCTACTCTCCCCGGGCGCCTCATCTCATCTCTGTTTTATTTCATCTTTGATCTTTTGAAGAATGTTTTGTTAGTTTTGTTTTTGTTTTTGTTTTTTGTTTTTGTTGTTTTTTTTTTATTTATTTTTTACTTTTCAGGTTGTGTATGCTCATTGATTATCAACTTCAACTTCGACTTTAGAATTCTAATTTTTGGTTTGGTGTTTGCCTATCACTTGCGGATTTTAAAGACCGATCTGGATGTTACTTTGTTGTCACCTCAACCCTGAAGAGTAAATGGAGGCGTATAAAAGTATATAGCTCGTAAATGGTATGATTCTTGATAGTTCAATCGGAAATAGCGTGGGACTTGAAGGAATGGAATCCTAGAGATGAATTCAAGATTCAGTACTTTATTCGATAACAATGTTATTGGGTTCGAACACTTGCTGGAGTAAAATTTTCTATCAGCTATTAATATGAAGAAATTTAGTATTCTATCTTTCCTTTCTTATCAAGTAGTTTTTGTGAAAATATCCATGGGTTAATATACTTTACTTACTTCTACACTGTTTTATATTTGAAATGTCGCTTTTATGCAGATTTTGGGAGGTGTTCATCGTTGTTCCTGATTACCCATGAATGACATTAAACAAAGTAATTAATGTATTCAATCACTCCGTTTTCTATCGACATTTGTCAATTCGAAATATAATTCTTTTTTTATATTTTCACAAATAGAATTCATTATAGAAATAATTAAGAACCTAAATTACAAGGACAGTCAACATTATTACGTTAGTGCATTGAACTGACGATTTTACCAAAATTATATTAAACATATTCGAAAATTAAAATGACGTTTTACCTTTCTCTATGTTCTTTGTATCAAGGAAAAATATAGTCATGTGATTAAGAGGTGCTATACCGTTGGTCCATCAACGTATATCTCCGCATACGTCAGTATTCAGACTGTAGTTTCCATTGGAAAGTCAAATCCCAAAGGATCGTCGATAGCATTGCTTTCAGCGAAAGAGAGATAGAATTTTTATGAAAATAAAGTTCAAATTTCTATATAACAAATGATTGGACATTTATGACGAACCATACATATATGAACGTGCTTTTGTGCGGTTATATGAGAAGAGCTGTTATTGATCATTGGAGTGGTATTATTAAGTCTGTCGCTCTATCTCCACTGATTAGCCCTCTCTGTTTTCATCTTTATGTAGTGTAAATACATCCAACAGGTTGATTGGAATCTCCATTATTATAGATTGTATACTATTTCAATGTGCAGGTAATTGCAACTTGGGTGCCTCAAGTGGTCATAACTTCTTTCTTTTATCATGAGAGGAGGAGGAGGGATGTGATAGCTTATTGTTTGTGAGTGTATATTTATTATTAGTTAACAATGTATTTATCTCCGTGGAAAATACATTTTACAAAATGTTTAGGCGAGGAAACGGCTGAAAAGTTAACATATGGCAGTGATATTGACAAACTTACAAAAGAATACATGACAAAAAGGAAACTACCAAAATTACAGGTGGCAGAAAAAGACGGACATTTCTTCACTCTCGATAACACGCGCCTTCAAATTTTTCGGAAATTGTATGAGCAAGGAAAATGTAAAACAATCAAAGTTGAAAGAGTGGCAATTGGACGAGTTCCGGAGGGGATACTTAAACTGATGACGATAGAGGAAAATAAACAGACATGTCAACAGAAACAAAACGGTAAGATGATTATGTTTACATATCAGACCAGAAGGAATCGATATTACTGATAAAAATACATGTTAATATGAAATATGAGTATATCTATTTTTAGATTTAATATTCCATTATCTTTATTTGATTCTCTCATTTCAATTTATTTCGTCTTTTTTATATTTTGCAATACTGTGCGAGATTATAAACCATTCAACCTGACTGCACCTCATCATGAAATGACCTTCAAACATATTACTTTTTTGCTATTCATTTTCATGAAATTGATTAAATTTTCGAAACACGTAATATTGGAGGCATAGAATGTTCAGTGGCATTCTAAGTGAAACTTAATATCATTACATATAATATACAAAACTTATGCCTGAAATTTAGAAAGTATATATTAATCAGGAAGCGCTACTGTGCAACACTTTTTTTTTTGGCTTCCTTGAATTGTTTTGGATTGAAGTGGTGAAGATTCATTATTTTAAACACATATATTTGGTGTGACGAATATACAATGCCTAGAAGTATGCTTTCTGGAGCAATGTTATGAAAATATCTTTTCCTTTGGTTGCCAATTTTAGGATGGAGTAGAATGGGGTATTACCCATTATGGAGTTGATGTTTCCCCATGGGTACATGCTTTTAAAATACATGTTTTGTTAATATTTTACATCGTTGCGAACGTACATAAAGTACACAATTTTTCAATCATTTTAATGGAATAAGGTGTCAAAAACATGAACTGGCACTATTAAAGAGATTTGTGCGTGATTTGGTAGCTTTTTAATGAGAAATGTATATCATGTAGTCTGACGTCATGGCTTTCCACTTATATTTACATTACTAGAAGATTATCCATGTTAAATGTCCATTAGGCAACTACAATTATATTCCAATAACTGCGGTTGCTATTATGACGCCATGCTCAAGTTTTGCATGTAGGGATAATTTACCAACGTTCAAATATATTCGACTCTGTCAAAGGCAAAATGTAGGATGTGCATGCATAAAAGACCGATAATTAAAATAACTGAAAATATGAATAATGACTGTCTTATTGTTGGTGTTCATGGGTGTATTATTCTGGTTGGACACGTGCAAATTTTCCGAGAATCGCTTCGCGATTCACGGAATTTGCACTTGACAAATTGTAAACAAACAGAATGATTCATACAAGTGTATAAGACAAAAGAGATGATTTTGGTACAACATAGTAAATTACTCCTGGCTTGACGGTGATGTTCCAAGACTAGGTACCGTCATACGGCATTTACATATCACAATTCATCCGGTACGCTAGAGAATGTAATTATATTTTAGATTTTCACAGTAGAAATTTACAAAGGAGCTGTTAAGATAAGGCGTAAAATCTGCCCTGAAAAGTGGAAATTTCAAAATGCAAAAATTAAGAAAAATTTTCGGTAAAAATATGAAGTTACTTGGTCCAGATATGAATCTTCTGTCAGGTTGGATAAATTATTCAAAATAAGACTGATTTTTGGGTCAAAATAAGCGTTTTTCCTATAGAAATCAATGGAAAACGGAAAAGCTTTTCTACAACATTGTTCCCCCCTCGGTTCAGAATGCCACTTTTACCAAAGGTGTATATCAATAAAACAAATGTTCTGGCCAAGTGGGGTTCTGAACCGAGGGGGGGGGCAATGTCCCATAAGCGAAAAACGAAAAAAAGGGGGGATGGATGACTATTTTAGAATCAGTATTCAGGGCGGTAAAATAAATCAAAATTGCCAAATTTTCTTTTAATATCATGTAACAATCTATTCAGAATGTGTTCCAATCAAATGATTAACCGTTAGGAGGGAAATGAACGAGAAAGTTGTCTATTTCTACGCTGTGCGTATTTCGCGCCTGAAAGCTACATATGTGGCTGATAAATACGAAATATAACCGTTTTTCAGTTTCCGGACTGCGAGTTTTGCCGATAATATTGATATAATAACGTCAAGGTTAATTTTTCTTATCCAAGTTTGACATTAAAAGGTAGAGAAGTATAATAATCATCAAATTTATGTAAACTAGTGCATTTTTTGTGAATTTTCGCTCGATATTTGAGGTTTTCTCTCATCCATACACCTACCTCTTCAACCCGTAATTATAACATCTTTCACCAAATCTATTTAAATAAAATACCTACTAAGAATCTTCTAATACTTTATATTTTAATCCCGACCACTTTTTATCTGAAATAGAAGGACAGCGCACGAATAATTAATCGAGTGATTCCAGGGCTAAATCAAGCCCTTATCTTAACAGCTTCCTTACTTACTCAAGGTTTCCGCTTTCATAAACTAGTTGAGACTTCCTTGAAATTTTACAAAAATTACAGTCAACTTCTTTTAAAATTCGGATATATACACGCAACAGAGTACATTACTTTGGGTATTACACAACCTGTCTTTTATGGTTATATAATAAACAAAATTAGAAGTATCAAAGGTAGACAGCATAACCTTCGAAAATGCGTCAGAATCATCAAACGCCTTTTATACCGTGGATATGATCCTAATCTCACCAGACGGACACTAGGCTTGGTACTTGACCAATCTACAGTCTTGTACCAGCGCATTCTTGAGACTTGCATCCTGACTGACTGTGACGACGGGACCCCATGATGGGCCTTGTCCAAACTTCTTTAGAGAAGACAGGACCCCGACCACCTGTCCTCTCTGAATGTCAGTCGGACTCCTCGGGTGATAACATACATGAGCTCGCGTCGACAGAGCACGGATTGTATTACGCATTTCCCTCTTTTTATATCAATTTACATATTTATCTGTGTTGCTTGGGCCTCTGCGTTTTGCGGTCTTGTTTGTATGTAGTCATCTAACAATGAGGAGGTTGTTTTACACCACTATCGTACGTTCTTCGAAACATCTGGGTAATTGGAGAAATGAGCGCATGTAATCCAGGATAACCACACCATTTGCTACTTGTGTGGCAAATGGTCGTCCAAAGTCGGCACCGGTTACCCATTGGTCACGTTGGTTTATAGGTAGTCTTTTGTGTTTGATGATTATATGTCGTATGTCTCTTTTTCGTCTCTTAGTATGCTCGTCTTTGTGTTTCGCATCGGGTGTTTTGGTGTTTTGCTGTTCGTGCTGCAATAGGGTCTTGTTGGAGATCCCCTCCCTTCTTGACCAACCAGAATCATACACCCATGAACACCAAAAGTAAGACAGTCATTTCTTAAGTACTGCTGGACAAATGTTACCGCGTATTTAGTAAAAAACTTACTCTTACAGCTTTGTTCAGTAAATATTACTTACATCTCCTTTCCTGTACACCGAGCGTTTTTTATATAGTATACTGTCGAGACGTCATTATATTTGCTAATTAATTATTACTGCCTCTTATGACTGATGGATAAGATCCGGCATGGTCTTTGTGCACAGTCATAATCAAGTTTTATTTTCTAGTCCAAAAATAAGACAAAAATTATTTTCCAAGCAATAGTCCTGGTAAAACTATGTACAAAGTCCATTTAATTTGTGTCTCCTTTCAAACCATATCTACTTCTTTTTTATATTTCTTTGAAGTATTTATTTGTAATAGTCTATACAATTCCATGTAGATGTTTATTATGTTGTGCTTTAGATAATGGGTTACACGATTTCCCCTTCTTTAAACGTTAAAACTACATTATAGTAGGGTGCTGGTATTCAGCATGACATAGATTTCTCTTCATGCTGCAAAGCCGGGGAATCATCATCAATTTCTATAAGAAATTCTCACCTTTTTTCAAGAATACCGATCAGAATGTACATCTTATTGTCAAAAAGTCATCTACCGAGTATTGCACTTTGACGAGGATACTAGTATTGGTTTTATTTCTGCTTTAAAGGAGAATCACACTTTGAGGGGGTTTGATATTCGTTTCAGGAGTACAGTTCTAACCATTCCTTAGCATTCCATTGACGCCATCAGATCAGTCATCAAGTCAGCGGAGGTCTTTTCAACCTCTGTCAGTATTTCCTCACGTTCTTTTCCTCACGTATTTTCAAGCAAGAAGTACAATGGACATGTTTACTTTATTAATTCAGCACACTATATGAGTTTTAAACAATGTGTCAACGGTGATTTTGAGGTCGAACTACGGACGACAACTAGGACAACAAAGGTTTTTTTTTATCTTTCTAGAACCTTCAACCGAAAAAGAGACAAGTAACAGTTTCACTCTCCAAAATTAGGTTGATCGATGTTAAAATGTAAACGTCTTCATATTGAATAGCATCATTTAAGAACAGATAAATTGGCAACATGGACCAGACATGCACGTTTCGGGTACTTAACCCTCGTCAGTGATCCTCAAATCTAAACAATGTAATATGCCAAAACAGTATGAAAGTTACTTTGTCGAAAAAGCGTACCGAAAGACGAAGCAGAATGTGTGGGATATGATGCTACAGGACCCACGTTTTAGAAATTTCAAGAAATTTTGATAACAGAAATTTTAGATTGCGTTGAAGAAACGATCAACCGAAATTGATCGAACTTGGCTACATGTGCCCTCGGGGACTCCTGGTCCACCAGCAGTGACACTCACCAAGTGGTATAAATGTAAACGTCTTCATATTGAATAGCATCATTTAAGAACAGATAAATTGGCAACATGGACCAGACATGCACGTTTCGGGTACTTAACCCTCGTCAGTGATCCTCAAATCTAAACAATGTAATATGCCAAAACAGTATGAAAGTTACTTTGTCGAAAAAGCGTACCGAAAGACGAAGCAGAATGTGTGGGATATGATGCTACAGGACCCACGTTTTAGAAATTTCAAGAAATTTTGATAACAGAAATTTTAGATTGCGTTGAAGAAACGATCAACCGAAATTGATCGAACTTGGCTACATGTGCCCTCGGGGACTCCTGGTCCACCAGCAGTGACACTCACAAAGTGGTATAAATGTAAACGTCTTCATATTGAATAGCATCATTTAAGAACAGATAAATTGGCAACATGGACCAGACATTGCTGGTATGTTTCAATAGCCAGAATCATATTGAACCTTATGTCAGTACCTCCCTGACAATGGAGGTTACCGATTATGTCTCTTTCAACAGCTCATTTTCTAGGTCAGACAAACTGGAACTTGTGGTACTGCTCAACCATCTAATGATGCAAACATCTCAAAAACACTTAAAACCTCATGTTTGCTTCGAAATATTATGTATAATTTAACGATTAACTTGTGATGGGAAATTGGGATGGGCTTTTGGCTTCCTTTTTGGTCTTTCCTGAATGGATACTGTACTTGCGTTAGATATATTACAAGTACATGATTCATGTCATATAAGGAAATAATTCAATTATTTCCGTATTGTCTGTATAACACCTATACAAACGTACGGAGCGAAATTTTATCTATAGGTATATAGACAATGTCGCCTATTATGACGTCACTAACAGTCAAGCGCCGCTACGCTAGGCCTGTTCAAATATTACGTCGCCAGTTTTGAACTTGAAATCAACCATGCTAAAATGACGTCGATTGCAAAATAAACCAGATAATGAAATAACTATTTAAGGAGGTATTGAACACTTGGACGCAAAATTCAATTTTTCTCAAAATGTCTTAAATTATATATTACTTGTCTATCCTTGATTATACAAACTTACATTTGATTTTATCCACAGGAAAATTTTCTGTGATACTTTGAAATATGCATTTTTCAACGTTTCCTAGAATTTCTTGGTGACGTCATAATATCAAAAGTATCATTCCAGTTCTCGTAAAGTTATTGGAAATTAATTTTAATTTAACTACCAAAATCTTCATAAATGCACTGCACTGACATATGAAAAGATGAGATGAATTGTGTTTTAAACAAAGGCAGGATACTGGAATAAAAGGTGACACTGTCGCTCAAAAATTGCAATTCCAAGCCAATTGACTGTAGTTGATAGTTAATGATTAGGAATCCTGTGGATGAATCTTTGTCAAAAACTAGCAATTGATCAACAATGTCCAGAGATGATTTCGTGATTAAATGAGAAAATTGAATTTAGGATTAAATATAACAAACCTTTATATTTTCCACTTTTTCCTATTATGTAAATTTGTCAACGAATTCACTTTGATGAAGATTGAACTTCCTATTTTACACATGCAAAGTTTCAATGCACTACGTTTGATATTGATGTTGCATGCAAGCAGGAGATACTTACTCTTCCTGGGCACCTAGTCTCACTCCCATATCGGGAGTTCGCTTCTTTTCATATGGTGGAGGTTTTTGTTTGTTTGCTTTGGTTCCCGTTTTATCCTGATTTTGTATGCCTTCGGTTTCTGATTTTCTGAATTATCGATCTTGTGCTGTATACGGGAATATGGTCATTATCCATATTTGAAATAAGGAAAGAATCGGACCAGTGAGATTAAAAATAAAAGAAATCCAGTAACATGCGGAATGTTTTGTATAAAGTGAGCATAAGAAATGAGAAACGAGGCTGTTTTCATGGTAATCTAAAAAATACCATTATGTACATCACTGCGTGCGATCGAAACGTATGGTATTGTGATTCTTAGACATTTTTGGCTGGTATTTTTTATTTTCTAAGTTACATTTTACAAAACTGATGGGCCGTTGCAGTAGGACAATGTCTAATAAATAAATCCATATCGTCCAGGTATATGAAAAGTTCATGGTTTTTTTTTTGCAAACACTTCAAGAGGTTTTCGACGACAGAGACGTTCTTGACCTAGCAGAACTCTTGAAGTGTTTTGCAAAAACTATAGACTTTTCAGATGTATAAGCGATATGGACTAACTTATTAGGTATTGCTCTACTGCAACGTCTCATCAGTTTTGTGCAGTTTCTCTTAAATTATGAGAAAACAATCAAAAACCTCCATAAGGAATCACAACATCATACGTTTCGATCCCACGCGGTGTACATAGCATGTGAAGTCATATGTATTTGAGATGCTCGCATCATTAAATGGTCGAGCAGTGCCCAAAGTTGATCAATGCTGAATGATTATCAGTATTTTCCGACCTAGAAAATGAGTGTTCGATGAGGATATCTCCGCTTACAAGTAAGACACTGACTTCAAATATGAGACGAAGATTCAATCGAAACATACCAACAAAAAGAGGGAATCTATCTATCGAAACATAACAAAAAAAATTTAACATCGAAGGGACTTATGACAATACACAACAACTATACCGAATATTATCCATCAGTCATAAGGTAAACAAAACAAGCGAACGTTCGCATATAAACATATGAACCTGGTCACGTGTCGTCTCGACAGTAATGCAATATGTACGTGTAATTAATATTTACTGAACAAAGCTTTTAGAATCAGTTTCTCGTCAACCGCGTGGCGACATTCGTCAAACAGTAGCCATGATGTCAATCTACCTGATTTTATTCAAATGAAAATGTATATTTCTCCTAAAGATTTCTCCAAATCGTCCACAAGTCTTTTTAATGAACCTTTTTCTGAAGACTGAATCGGTTACGTTTCGTTTCATTTCGTTGCTGTTGAGTTAGAACTCTTTAAATAAACAATATCACATTCACGAAACCAGGAGGTACGATAAACCCCTGTGCTAGCTCTAAAATTTCCAGAAAGTCTCGAATAGCAAAATGTTTAATATCTTTTTGAGTGAATATTTTTGGAAATACGAATTTTCACACATAATGTTGACAAAGTGATTCGATTAAAGATAAATCCACTTTGAATACTTTTAATAATATAATTCATCACTAAATTAAAAAAAAGGTCAATCTTGAAATAAATGTACCACATATAAAGCAGCAAATGGTCTCGCCGGTGAGTTACCCTGATATTGCACTTGATTCTATGTCTCTTTCTCTTAATGATCCTAGCGTGTATGGCAAATCCCCAATTGCACTTAATTCATATCAGAAAAACGTGCTTCTACCACGTGTATCAATACCGACTCTAGATATTATATTCTCCCCATATGACGTTAATAGAATTAAACCAATTAGGTTGTCTGTAACTTTGATTTTGGTTAAGAAGCCTATATAATTAGGATGGAAATAGCGTCGTATGATATTTGTATGTATGGTAAGGTAATTTTGAGGGTTAATCAGCCCATTTCATAACGCTATGGAGATTAACCTCTTGAAATATTCATTCACTTGCCTTTGTTTAAGAACTAATGTGTGAGTGCTGTTGAGATTATAATCAGGATCTTCTTTAACTCAAGTCATAATATTGGACAACATGTGGGTAGATATTGGTACGTAATCAAGCTAAATGAAGATTAATGTACCTACACAATGACACACCTATTGGCTTTAGGTAACTTGATTAAAATCAATCCTGATGAAAATATTTCACTTCATATTGGAGTTTTGGGGTTTTTTAGATTCTAAAGTACGCAAATCATTTATGACACATTACATTGGATATATTGATTTAACATTAAAGCAAAGTGCAAGTGGCGCGCCATACTGTTTTCAATTTCAGTTTAACGGAAAATTAAGGCTATATGTTTAATATAAATGAAGAAAAAATGCACTAAAAGAAGTTCGACATCCTCCACTTTTTCAAATAACATAGCAAGTCTTTGGTGCTGTGTTATTGTCTCGGTCTGTTTGTACTTCGTCTTTCTTTGGTGCTGTGTTATTGTCTCCGTCTGTTTGTCCTTCGTCTTTCTTTGGTGCTGTGTTATTATCTCCGTCTGTTGGTCATTCGTCTTTCTTTGGTGCTGTATTATTGTGTCTCCGTCTGTTTGTCCTTCGTCTTTCTTTGGTGCTGTGTTATTGTCTCCGTCTGTTTGTCCTATTTTTCTTTTCTCGTGAGAAAATTGTTTTTTTAAACTTACATTTTTCAAGAATTTGTAAGTCTTTTTACAGTAATTTATGGAATCTGAGTTGTGTTTGTGTTTGACTTTCATTCACTGCTTCATATAGAAAAAAACTTAATTTTAAATTGTATTCTGTTTGGTTTGCTTGTTTGCTTGTCATCAATTAAAAAAATACAACAATTAGAAATGAATGAATTTTTTTTTCAAATTATACACTCTAATACAAGAACAATGCAGAACGTACACCCATTATCCTCGATATGCATTCAAAAAATACAGCTGTCATTGAAGAGTCTTTGAGTTCTATACGATTACATTTGGAAATGTAATGTAGTGATAAAGGTGATCCAAGACAAAGCCCAAGCAAATGAAGGCAGACATCAAACACGATTTTGATATGTTGTAATGGCCTCACGTGATACACGGCTTTGTTTTACCACTAACGAATGACAGTGGTGCGTGACATTTAGGCTCATCCTCTTTCTGGCTTTGATCCCTCTTACCGTGGTGGATATTTATGGTCAGATTGGACCAATTGAGACTTGACCAAAAAGTTGAATGCGGAGTTATTATTGATTTATCGAGTAGGCTTGGAATAAACATTGTCTTGAAAAAATCCTTATTCCCAGAGCATGCGTTGGATCTTTAAAAAATTCAAAGAAATGAATATCAACAAAAATGGTCTTCATGTAGAACAATGATCACATATGGATTGTTTTCAAGAATAAACGTCTTTTAGTTTAACACGAACCAGGCAAACCTTCAAGTGTATAACATCATTAGAAATTTAACATCTGAGAGAATTTCTCCTAGAATAAGGATTTATTTTTCAATACGATCAGGCGCGTAGCCATGAGTACGTAAGTGCTTCCACATCGTTATTCAACCCCCCCCCCCCCCCCCCCGAAAAAAAAGTTTAAATACGAAGAGAAAAGTGTACATAGGGTTATACTGCCCTTGAAATATGTAAAATCTTGGTTTCACCGCCTGAATCCCACGGGGCTTGTCTTAGACTTATTTTGGGCCTCACATTGGTTCTCATATGTTTCCACTTGAAATGTACTATGACTACGCGCCTGACGATGATACTTCATGTTCGACAAGTATATTTCATTTCAAGCCTACAAGTGCAGTTTTGAATAAAGTTGTTTTGAGAAAATTCGTCCTTCAAGAAGTGTAACAAACTATAAATTCATTGAAACACTTTGGAAAAAAAATCCAAAACTTTCGAAACATTTCAAAAGTTTTGCTTGTTTTACGAAAAACAAGGACATATACTCTTTTTAAAAAATCAAAGATTTGTCAAAATATTTTATCTTTTCCTCTTATACTCGTTTATGTTGACATTCACAATTTCGGTGGCAGGTTGTAGCTACCCTTTATTTCTTAACAAAGTAACCGGATAAGATTGTATAAAATAAGTATGATGGAGTCAAAAAGCTTCTTTTTTTATCTGTTATACTTGACCTAGCATGCATGGCTTTCCTTGGCTTCGCATTAAAGTTTGACCCAAAAAACAAAATCCTGTGAATGTATGGTCATTAATTTCAAATTTTTAGGAATTAATTTTCCTTATTGATTTCTTACAGCAAAAGGAGCATCTGGATCAAAGAGACTTTCCCGCGAAACATCAGCAGACGAGAGGCAGCCTTCTACTGATTCCGGAGTTCAGAGAGATGCAGACGACAACGACAGCCTCTCCTCATTCTCCTTAGACTCTGATGCCGAGAGTGGTAATTTTACTTTGATCTCGACGAGGCATCATATCAAAACCTCTTTTACCAGAATTTACTTTTCAGAATGCTTTAGGTCTTCTACTTCAATTACCCTATTTTCTTGTCCACAAGTACTACTTTTTAGCCTTGACATAAGGGAATTCTAACATCCATGCTTCAGATATTTGGCGCATATACGAGCATACATTTTGATTTTACAGAACATTTAAATCATATATATAGTTAATACTGCATCAATACCATTTTGGAAATTCCAGTTGACATCATTTTACTTCCATTTAGTGTCTGACTTTATTCATCACTTGAAAACTCCTAAATTCTTTTAAGGTCATTCTTTTGATGTCGTATAATCTGTTTATATATTCTTTATATTTGGTCATTATTCTACAATTAAAAAGGCGAACTTGGCATGAAATTTTCCGATGTTGATATGATTTTGTTTTGTCAATAACTGTACACTTAGTATGATATATCAATTGATGGTTATGAATCTTGCCAAGACGAGAGAATATCAAATCACAAAACGCGTTGGCATAAGAAGTAAAAACAAATCATTTGAATCCCAAACCAATTATTTTGATGAAGTCGTAATCTTTCTGTGTCATATATACCTTTTAAATTCTAGAAACTGTGTAACGAATGAGTCCATATTTTGCATTAGATAACTAATATAACCTTTGTGACAGATAAACATCAAAATATTTCTTTCAGTTGACAGTATGCCTCCCTCGTATGAATATTACTACTATAGTTACGAGAGTAGCACTGATGCAAGCACTGAGTCAGAAGTGGAAGAAGAAGAAGAGAGTCTCATTTAAGATGAACATTACTCACTGTGATGTAACATATTGTAAATATCTCTCTTAATGTCATTAAGGGTTTTTTTCATTATCAAGTGTATACACATTTCAGCTGATTCATTGAAGTAAGTCCGAATTAACTCGTGAATCAAATTTAATGAAATCAAATTAAAAGCATGATTAACTTCGTAGTTTACTAGTAGATGTTAATCCTAGATATGCCTGTTACCATGACAACATTGTCATGGATAGAAATGAACATATCTAATAAATCTAGTACAAAGATACAAAATAAAGAAAATCCGACCATGCGACTCTAAATCACCCCTTTTAGCAACAAACGCTAATGTCTTAAATCTACTGACGATTTACATGTATTGTAAAAACAAACAAACAAACGCATACTTGAGCTCTAGAGATGAATGAAATATTCATCGAGTTTGTGCTAGCAATTTTTAAAGCTCTTTAATAAATTTAGGTAGACCTTTTCATCGTGTATTAATAAGAATTAACCTTTTACATAGTCTTAATTATTGGACATTTTCCAAGTTAACGTACTTCGGACTTCGCACTCCGGACTTCGCACTTTAGGGGTCATATAAAAGAAATCAGGCGCGATTAGAAAACGTTAAATCAGTACACACATGGACGAAATGAAAAATGGACAACTTAAAATATGTATTTATACAAATGAAAACAAATAAATTCTTCACGCAGAGTACTCTAAGTACTCTAAGTTCATAGGAATAAAATTTATATTTTATATAAATTCCCATCGAAATGCGATGTCCGAAGTCCGAAGTCCGCGAGCATGAAAAATGTCCAATGATTAAGAAACTCTTTATTACTAAATTTACTTCTTGAAGTAAATTTCGAACCAACTTCAATGCACCAGACACGTGATTCGGATTGTAAATTCTCATTAGATGTACTTTAGTTTGTCGAAATGGTTTAGACACAGCCAAATGTATTTCAGTAGCGCCCTCTTTTTTCAATTTTTGAATTTGAACTTGTGCATTTACTTCACAAAGAATGCGCAACTCCAAATTCTTGAATTTTTCTGCAAGTGTAAAAACTGAAAAAAGAAATATACTAGTGGACCATTCTACGTATGTACAATGTGCTGTGCACAATATGTGTATTACAACAAATGGTGTCTCATCGGTAATTGGCAAGGAATTGAGGGAGTATTTATTACGCATGTTTGAAAAACTTTGTTCCAAAAATTTCCATAAATGTATGCCAAAGAGTAGATATAGCTATACATAACAGAGGAACTCCTTAATTTGAAATTCATTAATTCAGAATTAACGTAAGGATATGTATGTTTTTACCAGGAGTCCCTGGGGTCAACCGAGCTCAGTCCAATCAACTTCGGTTGATCGTTGTTTAAAACGCATTCGAAAATTTCTGTTCACAAAATTTTCTCGAAATTTTTGAAAAGTGGATCCTGAAGCATCATATCCAACCAACCCTGCTATGACTATCGGTATTTTTGGACATACCTTACACAGTTTTAGGTCATATTTCATTGTTTGGATTTAGGATCACTAACGCTGTTTAATGAATTTGAAGACGTGTAACATTTTAAGTCAGTAGGTTTTTGGAGATGATACTGTTTGAAGACAATGTTGTTTTCTGCAGAAATTTATTATTGTTTATATTCATTGTTGTGATACATACATGGAATAGACTTATACATGTAATAAAGAATTTTAAATTACATTGAAATGTACAGGAGCTGTTTACATTTTTATGTGAGGCATCATGCACGGATCAAGAGATGAGTGCATGTGAAAATCATAGAGTGATGACACACCCTTCCCGTTCCGACGGTACTGAAGCCATCTACCCAAACAAAAAACAAAATCCCTCATAAAATATGTATAATAATTCAAAACAATTGATCAAAATATTTAATCGTCTTTCGTTTTAAAATCTGAGAGTGCTACAGTTCCAGAGGTGCTTCTATGAATTTCACTTTGTATGTGTACATATGTATTAACTTCCTTTATATTACATTGTATTATATTTAATCAAATACAGAGTTGTCAATGAGAAGCAAGCAAAATAAAACAAAATATTGTCAATTCTTTTTATTGCTTCATTTTTTTCATGTTGAAAACACATTATTGATTCTTAATGTATCTGATTTATTTTTGTTTTTTCATTTCATATCATCTGATCGTAATGTAAAAAATAGAATGTTTCATCTCGTCAACACGGAAACTAATTATCTTATTAAGGAAGCAAATTAGTAATTTGATATATCAAATTAATAATTTGATATACCAAATTAGTAATTTGATATAACAAATTATCAAAAACTAAAGATGCAGCCCTAATAAGCTTCTGTACACCCAAATCCAAAGGATATATGAAAAAAATTAAATGGCATAGCCATAGGTCATTGTAAACATCTTGTGAATTTTCATAAGCTAATTTTGCAAAATCAAAAATGTGTAATTCAATCAGTCATACGTGTCTATACTTATTATTTTGTCATCCATTTCGGAAGACAATACGTTGCTTCTTTTGAAATATGCAGCAATTATAGAAGAAAATCTGAAAATACACCAGCTAATAAGCGTCATTCACGGCCATTTTAAGGAAACAAACCGACTAAAACAAACATATGTAGATCCACCTTCAATACCTGCTTCTCAAGGCGTTTCTGTAGATGAATGAGACGGTGGTCGATGCGGAGTCAAAATTCGTAAGTTAACCCTAGAAGTTTAAGGTCATTATCAGATCAGGCCAAAGCACATATAAACACCGTCTATGGAATAGACACGTATGACTGATTGAATTAGGCACAGTCCATTTGATATTCGGGGGGGGGGGGAAGGAGGGGCTTGGGTTTTTTGTCGGAGCAAGATTATTTTTTTCGCCCCGGACCGAGGCAAAATTATTTTTTTCTTTCAAATTTGGAGCAAGGAAATTTTTTTACATAACAATTGATATGAATATTAAGAATGCTTGTGTTTTTTCAATAGAAACTCTTTATTTTTGCTTAAATTATCCAAACATTATTTTTATGTAAAGCTTGTATTCACTTCTAAACTGAGAGAGATGAAAGATTTTTACAATATGCGATATACATTTATAACTTTTAGTAAACAAAATGTATATAAGGTCATGTAACATGTAAGAAGGGCCTGATGCAAGTTTTTACATGTAGAAATGAAAACTAGTGAAAAACTTATTTAAATTCTCCTTCCAAGCTTGTATATGAAATTAGACACTATGGTGATACATGTATCTATTAATAGTAATAAATTAAACTGATAATGTAGTTTAGCATTTCAATTGTTTCAGTCACAGATATGCATTCTTTTGATATTTTCAAATATGAACTTGCCTATTACAGAAGAAACCTATGGCGAGTGAAGCGAGCAAAAATTTTTTATGGAAAGTACAAACTGCGGCGAGCGAAGCGAGCGGAAAATATTTCAGGAATTTTAAGCGAATTTTATGGTTATTCTTCAAATTCAGATTACTTGTAAGAGCTAGATTATTTTTTTCTGTCACATCATCAGCAAATTTTTTTTTTTGCATCAACATTCAGAGCAAAATTATTTTTTTCGAAAAAAACCCAAGCCCCCCCCCCCCCTCCCCACCAGAATATCAAATGGACCGTGCCTTACACATTTTTGATTTTGCAAAATTAGCTTATGAAAATTCACAAGATTCTTATTTAGATGACCCTAATATGTTTACAATGACCTAAATAGGGGCGTCCTCCAAAATCATTTTATGACTTCATCGGATAGATATACTTAATTTTCTAGAAAGTTTACGTCCGGATGAGCGATACAGGTCAACATTTGGCCTCTTTTGTACAGTATTTATCGACGAAATGTGATATTGCTTTTTCCCCATTAATTTTGTGCTCATGTTTATTATTGCTTTTCTTATATATGTTATCCTCAAAGTTTTCTCTTTTATTGATTGAATTTGTTGAGTTATTTAAATGATAATGTGAAGAAATAATTAACTTATTTGAATTATCAGTATTTTCAATATTTTCTTTACATTAACTAGCAGTAAGTTTGTAGTTTCATTTTCATATAGAGCATGTAGTTACACATTTCATTTGTCTAAATACAAGTAACAATTCATCCACACATTTCCTGCCTTCAAATTTCTGACGGAGGACATTTTTTTTCAGTTCTATAAACTCTCTGATTGCATAGTTACAGATACTCCTCACAACTCAAAATTGGTTCGACTGTCTATATATTCTAAAGGTTTTTTCCAAGCAAAGGAATCATATATTTACGAGGTTTCTGTCTCTAAATTTACTTTGAGACTTGTATTTTCAAGTCGTTGATTTCTAAGAAATGTCAATATTGTGTTTGTGGTACATTGATTTTCATACTGTTACAGATCGATGATGAAAATGAGTGGAATTTTTTAAAAGTCCTTAATATCATAATATCAAAGTCTGAAAAAATGGCATTTTTACATTTGAATCAAACAGCTTATACATGTAGATAAAAAAAACCTGGAGGGGGAACTTAATGGGCCTCAATGCAATTTACATGAACTTTTTTTACATGAAATTCATGTGAAGTTTCTGACATCGATTTTATGTGAATTCAGTTTCGCACGGAGGTCACAAAGAAAAATTCATATGAATTAAATTTTGATATGTGAATTTCATGTAAAATATTTTTCACATAAATCTTTTGTGAAATTTATATGAATTTTACATGACTTTCATGTGAAATGCATCAGTCTAGAAATTTCATCAAAGACCAATGGCATCTGAATCATTTGTATACGAATATGAAAAGTTGTAACGATCGAATTAAACTCACATTCTTTCCTGAAAAACAATATTTACCCTGATATCAATTAAAATCAAATGATCAGATAGGAAATCATTGCTTTGTAAAATGTTCAGTGCTTCAGATAAAGACGTACTGAGTGTATTTCATATGAGTGTCATATGAGTTGTCAAAAATTCACTGTGATATTCAAGTCAATTCATACATTTAATTTACTTTAATTATATATTGTGAATGAGAAAGGAGCTATATGTCTGATAGCTCTTTATTGTTTTAAGATGTATCGAATTCATATTATCTGCATAATTAAGATATTGCAATTTGCGAGATTAAGGTTCTTATTTTCCATTTTTCGCATTTATGTTAAGTTAGAATTGAATGAAAGTATTTATGGATTATATGAGTAAATGAATATGAAAAAAAGAAGAATAAAGTCATTTGAAATTTCAATACTGTTTCATTTGATTCATTCTGATGAGCGGACTCAATAACGGGCCCTGTCCAAATCTCCGTCCAAGTCTGGGCCATGGTGCTTTATCCTACTTGGAAGTTGGTCAGACTTCTGGGGTGACTGATCACGAGCTCGCTTCGGTCAGCATTTTTTTTTTTTTTTTTTGCCGTATTCCCAATGATATTTATATCCATTTCCATAGTTCTGTGCTAACTTAAATGTCTTTGCTGTATTTCTCAGAGAAAAGAAATGCCTAACATTTCTGTCAGAGAGCCACCTTCATGGCTACAATTGCAAAGTGCAATGCAAGTTTCGGATAAAGAATCCTCGTTAGTGGAACTTCGAATGAACTAAATGAAGACAAAATGATTCAAAGAGATCAAAACAGTGGCGCCTTGTCTTTTTAAAACTTTCGAATTTCAAGAAACTATTTTGGTGAGAAATAGTTGCACAGATTTCCTGTAGGATCTATTCAGTATCGAATTCAGATAAAGGATACGACCAAAAATTATCGAAGAATTTGAGCTAGGGGATTTACCTCCTACATTTGAAACCTTTGTTAAGTGGGAGTGTACATTGGTCTTTGAAACCTTTTTACGTGGGAGTCTACATTGGTCTATGAAACCTTTGTTAAGTGGGAGTATACATTGGTCTCTGAAATCTTTGTAAAGTGGGAGTGTACATTGATCTCTGAAACCTTTGTTAGGAGGGCGTGTACATTGGTCTTTAAAACCTTTATTTGGCGGGCGTGTACATTGGTCTCTAAAACCTTTGTTAAGTGGGAGTGTACATTGGTCTCTCTTTGTTTATGAACTGTCATTCATGTTTCATGTGTAGGCAAGTCTCATCTTATTGTTTGTAGGTCTATTTGGTGTTTGTGTTGCTGTGTGTCTCTGTGACTAAATTTGGTGTTTGTGTTGCTGTGTGTCTCTGTAACTTTATTTAGTGTTTGTGTTGCTGTGTGTCTTTGTGTTGTTTTGTGTTGCTGTGTGTCTCTGTCTCTGACTCTCTGTTGCTGTGAGTCTTTGTGTTGCTGTGTATCTGTGAGTCTTTGTGTTGCTGTGTGTCTCTGTGTTGCTTTTTGTCTCTGTGAGTATATTTGGTATTTATGTTTCTGCGTGTCTCTATGTTGCTGTGTGTCTTTGTGTTGCTGTGTGTCTCTGTGACTGTATTTTATGTTTAGCTTGCTGTATGTCTCTGCGTTGCTTTGTGTTGCTGTGGGTCTCTGTCTCTGTGTCTCTGCTCTGTGTCTCTGTTGCTGTGGGTCTATATCTCTGTTTCTCTGTTGCTGTGGGTCTCTGTCTTTATGTCTCTATTGCTGTATGTCTCTTTCTCTGTGTCTCTGTTGCTATGTATCTCTCGTCTTTCCTATTGTTTTTGAAGTCGTTTTGTCTTACACCTAATGTTAAAATCTGCGGGAAAAGTCCACTGTGGTCAGGCTAATCTTAAAATTTTTCGTAGTCTCTTCGCAAACTAATTTCCATCTCTTGAGTTTTTAGAAGTCCAGGTTTGCATACGTTCTTCCTTACTCAAATGCAGGAAATACTTTTGTGGCATCGTTAACAACTGAGATACCGGTAGTTCATATTCTCACTCACTTACGTCGTGAGACAAAAGAAAAAACTGTAGACGTAGCAGTTTGAGATTTCCTTGTCTCACACTCCACGTGACTCCTATTATGATGTCATAGAACATGACGTCACGCCATCGTTAGATTTGTGCATGTTTCGGTATCGATTCTACTTTTAAATAATCATAATAGTGATGTTAAAATGAGGTGAGCGAGAAAAACAATCAATCACGACGTTACGACTGAGACAGGGGAATCTCATCCTCATGCCTCGTCGTGGATTGCAAATCTTTTACACTCGGATGAGATTCCCCTGTCTCAGTCGCAATCTATCTATGCAACATGTAAGCTACCCATAGTTTTTGGATGAGAATTTTAACAAATACCCTTTAGGTATATTCCACAGCTTTTATCATGATACAGAGTATGCAACCATAATCTGCACTCATGTTTTAAAATAAGTATGCAAAATTATAAACCCTCTGACTTAAACATTTCATTAAAAAAAGTAATACATTCTGTCGTGTCTTGATATAATAAAAGGATAAATTTTCTTGCACTGCTTCAAGACAACTGGTATTGTTTTTTGGTATTTGATGTTTTCCGTATGCCACTGAAAGAAAACCAATTTGTTCTCTTTATTGTGTGTGGTTTTTTATTCGCCTCTTGGAAAATTGCAAAGTCAATAACATTCATTTGAAAACGCAATCTGATGCAGATCATCATGATGAAGATATGTCACTATCATCGACCAGTAGATGGTTTTCTTTATTTTTTATGTGTTTCATCACTTTGCAATTTATTATTTATGTCATCGTCAAGTAAAAATCCTCTAGAGGTATTGAAGACTGAGCAATACACTAAAATGTCAACTCTCAATTGTATTGTTTATATTGAAAATTGCTACTTCGATTAAACATGTTCAATATTTTTTTTTTCAGATTGTATATACATCATATATACTTCATTATATACTCTTCATGCTATCAAAATTATATGATATGTTAAATGTCCTTTTTATGAATAGACATATTATGGAATATTGATATCATTTAATTTCCACTGTCATTTTCAAGAAACGAAGATTCTGATTGGCTGAGAAATTTTGTTGATGCATCGATCAACACAATTTTTCACGGAAGTCTATTTATAGCACTATTTTTAGAACTGGGGGTTCCCTCAAACACAAATGAACTCGTTGCTGAAAATACAATTTGTTGATGTTTGCTTATGATTTTAAGGGTACCATTTCTTTTCTACTTACTCAAAAGTTAATAGTGCATGTAGAATTTGCTCAAACTGGCCCCTATTCCAGATATAGAGGGACGATCGTTCGCTGTTTGAATCATGGCGGCTGCCATAACTTGTTTCGGCAGACGTATCACTGCGAAACCTTCCGACTTACGAAGAATAGTGCGGTGATTGATTGTTTTTAGATCCAAGAAAACAGTCTGATTTCCACAATTAAATGATAAGAAATGAATTATATATTCTTTCTGTTGAAGCAGGTATCACCCGAAAAATTTAACAGAAAACTTTTGCATCAACGCGCTACGCGTGGTGATACCTGCATCAAGAGAAAAAATATAAGATTCATTTCTAAGTCCGTTCGCCCATCCGTCCACTTTTACGAACTAGTACTAGGGTTTATTGATAACTGATATGGAATACGCAGATAGAGTAATCGAAAAGTCTCTTAAAATCGTATACTATTTTTATGAGTTACTAGTTAAAAATGACATATATGGATAATGACCATATATTTTACAAGTTTTAAAGTTACAAGATTTCCATTCAGTAATCTAAAATTTTGGCGATAAGTTATTGGTCAGTGATTTGGATTGCGCATTTCACATTCTATATTCGACGTTACACGTCTTCAAATTCATAGCATCATTTAAGATCAGATAATTTTGCAGCATGGACCAGACATGCACATTTCGGGTACCCTCGTCAGTGATCCTCAATCTAAACAATGAAATATGGCAAACAACTGAAAGTTTTGTCCGAAAAAGACCGAAAGACGTAGCAGGATTGGTGAGATCTGATTCTACAAAATCCACTTTTTTATAAATTTCAAAATAATTTTGTGAACAGAAATTTTCGAATGCGTTTGAAGAAACGATCAATCGAAGTTGATCGGACTTGGTTACATGTGCCCTCGGGGACTCCTTGTCCACCAGCAGTGACACTCACCAAGTGGTACAAATGTTAAACGTCTTCAAATTCATAGCACGATGCATGATGATCTCGGGGGATGCAGATGAGATCTTCTGCAAGACTACCACGCACTAAGCACAGCGGAACACACCCCACGATGCCACGAACATCAAACAAAGTATACCTGAGAAGAAGTACCAATCGTGGTTCAGGGGTCAAAGATCCAGGGGAATATGACATGATAGTGTAGGTCTCCAGTAACTAGACAATCGCGAACCCCCGATTGGAGGCAGGACCAGGTGTCCGGAGTTGGAGTCCTCTGACTGTATGTAACGCCCGTCGCGAATGCCAAGTAGAAACGTGACAAAAATTCGGTAATGTCCAAATAGGCAAAAGACGGTCGATTTGAAAGACCTTACTTCAACGAATAACAGCGTACAACAAAACACTGCAACATTAACACAGAATGGTCCGAATATACAGTCAATACACACATCAAAACATAAAACACACAACATCGACACAGAATGGTCCAAAAATACAGTCAAAGCATACATTAAAACATAAAACACAGCAACATCGACACAGAATGGTCCAAAAATACAGTCAAAACACACATCAAGACATAAAACACAACAACATCAACACAGAATGGTCCAAAAATACAGTCAAAGCATACATTAAAACATAAAACACAGCAACATCGACACAGAATGGTCCAAAAATACAGTCAAACACACATCAAGACGTAAAACACAACAACATCAACACAGAATGGTCCAAAAATACAGTCAAAGCAGCCATCAGAACATAAAACACGACAAAATCAACACAGAATGGTCCAGAAATACAGTCCAAAGCACACATCAAAACATAAAACACAAAAAACATCAAAACAGAATGGTCCAAATATACAGTCAAAGCACACATCAAAACAAAAAACAGCATGATCAAAACAGAATGGTCTAAAAATACATTCAAAGCACGCATCAAAACATAGAACACAGCAACATAAAAACAGAATGGTCTAAAATTACGGTCAAAGCACATATCAAAACAGAAGCACAACAACATCAACACAGAATCGTCCAAAAATACAGTTTCAAAGCACACATGAAAACATAAAACACAACAACATCAAAACAGAATGGTTCAACAATACAGTCAAAGCACACATCAACACATAGAACACAGTAACATCAAAACAGAATGGTCCAAAAATACATTCAAAGCACACGTCAAAACATAGAAATACAGCAACATCAAAACAGAATAGTCAAACAAACAGTCAAATACACATGTTTATGTTCAATGTTGGTCGTTACATTTTGAAGACTAATGTAAGAGAATATGTCTACTGGAAATGTCCATGTTAATTTCAAGCCACCGCCATATTGTTCTCTGTGTCGACAATAGTAAACAGTGACGTCAAAGCGACCGACGTCACGCATTTTCAATGAATTTACTATAGAAAATCAACCGTTCACTTTTTATCCGACGGCGATTTGAAATTAACATGGAAATTTCCCGTGGACATTTCATTTTTCATATTGCAGTTTGAAGGCAGTTGATAGGGTAAGTTGAAGTTAATTTCCATTTACGACTAATGGAGGTCAATTCTAGGAAACAAAAACGCCAAATAAATCGCCACAACAGGGTGCTCTGGATTTAGTGAACAGGACAGTAAGGCTGCAACTGATAAATACTTTATGATTGACGTAAAATTTGCCGATTCGATACACTTGTGAAACAATGAGTTTCCTTTACACGAATAATACAATGTAGATGAAAGCGATAAATTTGAAGGCACAATAGAGTTTTACATCAATAATTTTTGCAGATAGATTAAAGTTTGATTATTTCATGAATCTCGTGAAGAATTTTATTGATCATCAATTAAGAGAGTCAATATTGTATTCGGAGGAAAATAAAAGATGAAAATCGTAGATTCATAAAACGTGAGAAACACGATACATCAGCCTCTCTTTGTTTTTGCTTTTGGCGATTTACTTTTTGTACATGTACATGTAGTACATCTACATTAAAAGTACATTTATTTTCATTTCTTTGTTTTCCTAGAAAATGCGCTGATGTCTTAGTTCCTCTGATTTATTTTCCTACCAATCGTGTTCAATAATTATTCAGCTGTAAACCTACATGATTCAGACAACAATATTACACGTACTCTTATTTATTAATTATATCGAAATCATCAAATATTAATTTTTATTATCTTGACATGTAAATTTCATAATTATACCTCTTTCGTAGAATTTGGGTTTACAAGAAACCTACACCCACAGAACATAGCTAACAGAATCTCCATATTTTCTGTCTCGATTCGTTTCCTTGCGGCAAACATTTAAATGGTACCAGCGCGTTGTCTCCTGGATTATTTAGGAGGATCTTTGTCTTGTTTCATTTCCTTTTCTCCTAGTTTATATGTCTGGCGACACAGAGGGTTATTACACTGCACCTGTCTGTCCTAAGATATATTATAGGCTGAAACTGCAAATCAGGATAATTGTTATTTCAAAGAAAAAGAAGTAAGAACTGGTACATGTATCTATAAGAAAATCGTTATGAAGTTCGGAATCATCGACAAAACTTAAAGATACAACCATCAAATGGACCAAATTATGTCATGATCGCTTATAAAACTTAGGTTTGAACTTCATTGCCCCGCGTATCAAATATGATACATCAAGTTTACTGGTCTGTACGTTCTTGTTTTGAAAAGAAGAGTTACTCATTCACCATTTATTGCTTAACCTGTAACCAGGGTCTAAGCTCTATAAAGGATTTGTCTCCCTTTTGGGGTTTTCTACAAGCAATTGTATTCTGAAAATGCCAGCTGATGCATAAAGATCACGGGAAAATGAAATTTATACAAAATGTATTCATCTATCAAATTTGTATATTGTTTTTGTATTTCATTCTTTGAACTTTGACATTGGAAATAGATCACAAATAAAGTGAAGATTTATAAATACCAATAATGTCCGGTGTATCATATATGATACATGTAAACGTCTTCATATTGAATAGCATCATTTAAGAACAGATAAATTGGCAACATGGACCAGACATGCACGTTTCGGGTACTTAACCCTCGTCAGTGATCCTTAAATCTAAACAATGTAATATGCCATTAAAAGTATGAAAGTTACTATGTCGAAAAAGCTTACCGAGAGACGTAGCAGAATATCCAAAATTGTTTGAGAGCAGATTTTTTAAAAATATGTCTTCAGTTTTGTTCTTACATTTAGGTAACATATCCACATATCATAAATCTCCTCTTAGTATGAATAGGTATTGGCACTTAAAGGGTTGATAGCTTAGCGGGATTCATATTTCAGCTTAGTTAGCGATATCAAGATAATGTCAAAGGGTTCCAACTCTATACCTTCTTGAAGAAAATTCCAAACCAATTTCCATGCACCAGACACGTGTTTCGAATATTGAATTCTCATCAGTGATGCTTTCAGCGGAGCCACCAAAGATAATTTCAGTAGCGCCCTCTTTAATTTTTTGAAGTTAGATTTTTACATTTACATTACAGAGAGTGCGCGGCTCCAAATTTCCTGTAGGGTCGATTCAGTTGCATATCCAAATAAAATATATGTTCAAAATAGCATTGGAGGGATGGTGCTAAGATGTTAAACTCCTTTAATTTCGATGATATTTATCGGTGAAATGGCTAGTTTCGAAAATCGCAGAAAATATATATGATGTCACATTGATGAAAGGCCAAAACAATGCTTCTTTCAGGTGACAGAGCTGGAAAGAAGTAATTAATACACTTGACAAACATCAGGCCACGGGGAACGATTTTAACTGCTCCAAACTGAAACGTGAAATAAGTGTCTATATTAATAATGTCGAAGGGTTCCAACTCGAAGTATATATAATATACTTTTAGAAGTAGATATAAGAGTATATCATATATGTAAAAGATCATTATGGATAATAAGTCAAGTGCTCTGATTCATGATTAAGCTGTCATGTCTTTTTGTCTGACCCTGCTGAAATGTGAAAACTTAAAGGTAGAACTTAAGATACATGATTCAAAAGGACAAAAGATTATAACGAAATTCAAGAAAACCTTACTGAAAAGAAAGTTAAAAAATAGATTGTACTTTTTTTGTTTGTGTCTGTAAAAATCCATTCCGCCAGGAATCTAATTCTGCTTATGAAAGTTATCTCTCGGCTATATGCAGAGGCACGATACCATCGCCATGGTACTTTTTATGAATTTAAATAGTTAATCATCCGTGTTTCTTCTACGGTCAACTTCAATTAAATTCATGATGTGGAAAGAAGCTTTAGGGAGTCTAATGATTAAATTCTGAATGGAAAAAAGTTCTACGTCCCCACTGTCGTTATTCAAGTATGCTATGTCTGGTGAGAATACAGAAAAATAGTGTCTGTATTTATGAAAGAGCTTTTTCCTTGATTTTCTATTGAATTATACATTTTCAGAATCATATAAGAGAAACATCAACATAAAAGATCTCAATTAGATTAAGAACTTTGTAAAGATATAAGATTTTTAAAAATTGCTTCAAAAACGTGTCTACCTCTTCGTTTTCCAAAAATTGTAACTTGTAATTATCTCGAGTAGGCCATAAAAAAAGGCAAAAATAAAGATGTAAAAAAAACCCAAACATTTTATTAAGTTATCGTGGTACTGATAAATACATATGTATTCATAAAGAATATGATTTAAGAGAAAGTTCAGAATTTTCAAATGTTTAAAAAATTTATTAACGATTTTATTTAGATCAAATGAAGATATCTTTCAAACAAGACTTCGATTTCTCTCCATTAAGTTAATCTTCCTTGGTTTTCTTGATTGGATTTTTCATACAGGAAAAGTTATATTCTAGGAGTTTGTGATTTTATCTGAATAATTCTTTCCCTTCGGCAAATAAGCCTGGATGTAATTAGATACTAGGATCATGTTTTAACTATTTCATCAAGTAGTTGCCGAAAGTGAAATATATTCTTAATATATTATGTTATCATATTCTGAAAGTAAGGAGGGAAAGTGTAATATACTCTTCATATGATATGTAATCATATTCTAAAAGTAAGGAGGGAAAGTGTAATATACTCTTCATATTGTATGTAATCATATTCTAAAAGTAAGGCGGGGAAAATGTAATACACTCTTCATATGATATGTAATCATATTCTAAAAGTAAGGAGGGAAAATGTAATATACTCTTCATATGATATGTAATCATATTCTAAAAGTAAGGAGGGAAAAGGTAATGTACTCTTCATATGATATGTAATCATATTCAAAAAGTAAGGAGGGAAAATGTAATGCACTCTTCATATGATATGTAATCATATTCTGAAAGTAAGAAGCGAAAGTGTAATATACTCTTCACATAATATGTAATCATATTCTGAAAGTAAGAAGGGAAAGTGTAATATACTCTTCATATGATATGCAATCATATTCTAAAAGTAAGGAGGAAATCTTCTCCATGACCCAAGTGCAGAACCCCACTACAAAACACCGAGATTCAATTCGAAAACATATCGATATGGCAAGCACAACAAGAGACAGTTAACATCATCAAGGTAGTGTAGCCATTCTCATTATCATTCTAAGTCATTTTAATCTGGTTAAAAGTACTGCAGTTAATCTTAAAAAATGCTTCGTATTTACCAAGATCAGAATGTATTTTTTATTCAGAATATTTTCTTTTTTGCAAATATAATTTCGTTTCGCTGAAAAATACTAATAATCACGTAGCGCAAGTTTAAATTCCAATGTAATTCGAGAAGTTCTCTACTAGATATTGAGAAAAACAAGAAAGCGTTGTCTCTATTCTACGATGTTCCGTTGGGTACATAGCTTCTTCGCATCTTCGCGTAAACAAATTGCGACACGAAGGAGCGAAGAAACGAAGTTACTCAGCAAATAAACAAAGAAGCGACGTTGCGAGGAAGCGAAGTTATTATGCGAAGAAGCTTAAGCTTTGCTTCTTCGCATCGTAACTTCGATTCGTCGCGCGTCCATATCAAGCGCGAAGAATCGAAGAAGCGATGTCCCTGACGGAACACCGTACTATTCCTTTAAGTTATATTTTTCAGGGTAATTGACCTTCAGTCTGTGTATATAATCGTGATGGCGTACTTTAAGATATCAATGATCATAAAAATATATTTCATACGATTGAGTTCTGCCTTTCATTTATTCGATGTTATGAAATATTGATTTGTTACGAAACATTAATTTCTCCTAGTTTTTCTTTACTAAATTACCTTTTTATGCTCATAAGTTCACACAAAGAAAAGAAACTGAAACTGATATAGCAATTGTTATAGTCGTCCGTCAGTTAGTCTTCTTGAAATGTTTCACATTTTCCATTTTACCTCTGCAACAACTAATTGGAGCATGATAATACTTGTAAGTAAGGTTTTTAGGTACAGTAGCTGTTAACGGACATGCAAGAGAGATCGTTCCTAGAATTTATGATGAATTTAGATGAATTTTGCGTAGGTCTTACTCAATCATGCGACAATTCATCTAATTGTTCCAAACTTTAGCTAAATCGTTTTCACAGTTTACCAAATCCGTCCCAGAGGTTACGAAAACGTTCCAGTATTTTACCAAAGTCGTTCCTACAGTTCACCAAATCTTTCCCACAGTTTACCAAATCGTTCTTACAGTTTACAACAGTCCCTCTTACAGTTGATAAAATCGTTTAACAGTTTACTCAACCTTTCAAACTTTTTACCTAAGTCGTTCCCACAGTTTACCAAGTCGTTCTTACAGTTTACCTAATTCTTCATACAGTTTTCCATATCTTTCCAACAGTTGACAAAATATCTCCTTTAGTAAAGAAAAAATAGAATACTTAAGGAACAAAATCTGATATGACAATTTTACGATATTAAAAAATTACAGATGGTGCGAAATCTTACCATATCAAATCCATAAAACTTATTTCTTTTTAGAAGTGAAGTTCTAAAAGAACAATCCGTTTCTTTGTGGAAAAATTGCAAACGGGTTTTATGAGTGTATTTTTGGTTAATTTTCAACTGACATTCCTCCATTGGAACAAAGGGGGAAGCCTGTAACAATAAGTACAACAATACAGAAGATATAGAAATGTACAAATTAACTTTTATATGCAAATACTAGTAATTTCTTAAAAGGTAAGTCCATAGTATGAACGATAGTCTTCGGAATTTCTTTGCCTGATCCAGGCATATTGCAGTCAAACATCTTTTTAAATACATCAAATAGCCCAGTCGAGCTGAATTGTCTCAAAATGATAAAATGGGTCTTAATCAACGAGAATATCGTATATTTCAAAATCGAGAACAAAAATTGGGCTCCTATCAAACAAAGTTTCATTGATATAGTAAGTAAAATACATGATAGTCCTAGATCTATATTTAGCAGCTCAGTGTGTGCTAGAGCATGTACTGATGTTTTGGGTTTTCATAGTAGACATTTACAAATTACCAAGAAACTTTTATTTCAATGTTTTCGCTTTAACAAAGTGGTAAGGACTTTCTGGACATTTTACAAAAATTATTGTCAACTTTTTTGAAATTCGGATACACGCAAAGAACAGAGCATACCACTTTGGGTATTTCACAACCTGTATTTTATGGTGACATAATTAACAAAATAAGAAGGATCAAAGATAGACAGAATTGCCATCGAAATTATGTTAGAATCATCAAATACATTTATACTGTGGATATGATTCTTCTGTCACCAGACGGACACTTGGCTTGGCACTGGACCAATCTACAGCCTTGTACTAGCGCATTCTGAGGAATTGCACTCTGACTAACTGTGTCGACAGGACTCCATGGCGGGTGCTGTCCAAACTTCTTGAAAGAAGACAGGGTCACGACCACCTGTCCTCTCTGAATGTCGGTCGGCCTCCTCGGTGATCACATGCATTAGCTCGCTACGGCCGACAGAGCACGGCCTGTTTCTTCTGTTTTTATATCCATTTACATATCCATCTATGTGTTTCTTTGGTCCCTGCGTCATGCTGTATGTTTTTATGTTTATCTTACATCTTACAGTGATGAGGTTATTTTCCACCACAATTGTGCGTTCTTCGAGGCCTCTGGGTAATCGGAAAAATGGAAGGGTTGTGCGCACGTAGTCTAAATAACCCCACCGTCTGCTATCTGCATGGCAGATGGTCATCCTAAGTCGGCACCCGTTGATCATTGGTCTCGTTGGTTTATGTGTGGTCTTTTGTGTTTCATGTATCTATGGTATGAGTTGGTGTTCCCTGTCCCTTTTGCATCTCTTTCTGTAAGTGTCTGCTCTGTGTTTTTGCATTGGGTGTTTTGTGGTTTTGCTGTGGGTGCTGCAACCGACTGTTGTTGGAGATCTCCTCCTTCTTGAAATGTGCATCTTTAACTTAAGATCCCCTAAAATGATTCTCATTGTGACCAAATTTGTTAACCCTCATAACATTGAAATATATATTCTATCGTAATAATCTACTGCACCATATGCGCATTTCCTTAAACAATGTATTATCAGTGATGTTCAAGGTCGAAAGAAACGAAATCCAAATAGAAAATATATGATCATTTCTAAACATGACCTTAAATATATGCAAAAGAGCCAGATAAGGACAGAGCTATGCTGCAAGACAATGGAGATATACTTTAATTTCCGAATAATTAATCAAATTTAGTGGAAGAAAATTTAGAAATATGTTTCAAGACTGTGCAGAATTAAGATACTTAGAATGCATGTTCCGAGAATCGCTAGACTTTTGCTAGAAAAAGATCATTCCTTAAAATTGGCAGAATTTATCGTCGAATTGGCAGACACCTCTACCTCTAGAAGGGCAAGGAAACGGACTTACTTTTTTTTTTTTTTTTTGGTTTCGAAACCCATATGAAGGATTATTGAAGTATTTAGAGAATAGATACCACAGAACATTTCCACATTATTTCTTTTATTTGAAATAAAATCTACTGTTAACTACCTTATGATCTGGTGTTAAGGTCAAAAACATTGTTAGTGCAGAAGCACAGTATAACTTCTTCTTCTTCATCATCATCATCTTCTTCTTCTTCTTCTCAAACTTGTAATGTTGTTGCTGCTGCTATTACTGTCCCGTATGTTGATTTTAAGGAGGTATTGAACACTTGGACGCCAAATTAAATTTTTCTCAAAATTTCTTAAATTATGTGTATTTCTTGTCTGTCCTTGATTATGCAAACTTACATTTGATTCTATCCACAGGAAATTTTTCTACGAGACTTTAGAATATGTATTAATCGACGTTTTCGTGAATTTCTTGATGACGTCATGATATTGGAAGTGTCGTTCCAGTTCTCGTAAAGCTATCGAAAATTAATTTTGATTCAACTTCCAAAATCTTCACAAATGTATAGCACCTACAAATTGAAAAAATGAGATTAATTGTATTTTAAGCAAAGGCAGGATATTGGAATAAAAGTTGACATTGTCGCTCAAAAAAATTGCGATTTCTAGCCAATTGACTGTAGTTGATACTTAATTATTAGGAATCCTGTGGATGAATATTTGTCAAAACTAACAAAATTATCAACAATGTCCAAAGATGATTTCATGTTTAAATGAGAAAAATTGAATTTTGGATAAAAATATTACAAAGCTTTATAATATATAATTTTTCTTTCGAAAATCGTCCATTTTCAATGAAGTGACATCCGCTTTCCTGTAATGTTAATTTGTCAACGAATTCACTGTCATGAAGATTTATTTCTCTATTTTATACATGCAAAGTTTCAATTTGATATGTTTGGTATTAATGTTTTTATTGCATTTGAATGCAAAGGTTTGTGACGCCATTTTCCTCGATAACGTCGAAATGACGTCGTGGTTTGCTCGTGGATAAAGTCCACAATTTTGAAAAATGCCATAATTTCTTCAAATGACGTTGGAAATTATTCAAACTTCATCAGGATACTCAAATGTGTATATCAATCAGCGTATCAAATATTTTAAGGAAGTTAAAACTGTACTTTTCCTATGAAGTGAGAAAACAAATAATGCCGCCGCCATCTTGGTGTTCAAACCCTCCTCAATACCGCTGTTGTTGCTGTGTTTTGTTGTTGTTGCGGTTGGTTGGTAATAATGTTCATCGTCTATTGGGTTGTTGTTCTTGGTCATTGTACGGTGTGATTGTATTGATACTTTTAGGCCATAGTAATCGAATATTCTGTTTTACGTCCCGATCTTTTTCTGAAAGGTACCTTCCCGCCAGGTATGAAAAAAAAAACACAAGAGCAATATGAATGGATTTTCAAAGGAGGACGACTGAAATATCTTTCTCAAGTAAAGTGAATAATTCTGACTTTATTTTTAAGAAAAAATTTATGGTATTCAAGATTTTTTACTTGATATATTATTTTTACCCGAAAATGCATGTTTGTGTGGAGTTTTTTCTGAGGGATTGTCCTAAATGGCACCTGGACGTAAAACAAAATATCTAATTATTATGGCCTTAGATGATTGAACGTCGTGGACAAACATATGAGTTCATTAGGATCAAATTCCAGTAGCAATTTTAGTTCTCGAAATACATAAAAAATGTTATTAAGAAATCTATCAAATTTCGTGCTCTATGAAATCAGTCAATATACTTGATGTACGAGTAATATCATCAGAGTATAAGTTGTCTCTTCAACGCATTTGAAATTTTCTGTTACAAAATTTTCTGAAATTTCTAAAACGTGGGTCCTTTAGCATCATATCCCACCCATTCTGCTTCGTCTTTCGGTACATTTTTGGACATGATAATTTTCACACTTTTTGGCCAAATTACATCGTTTAGATTGAGGATCATTTACGAGGGTTAAGTACCCGAAACGTGCATGTCTGGTCCATGCTGCAAATTTATCTGGTCTTAAATGATGCTATTTGAATTTGAAGACGTTTAACATTTGAACTACTTGGTGAGTGTCACTGCTGGTGGACCAGGAGTCCCCGAGGGCGTATGTAGCAAAGTTCGATTAACTTCGGTTTATAGTCTGTCTCTTCAACGCATTTGAAAATTTCTGTTACAAAATTTCCTGAAATTTCTAAAACGTGGGTCTTTTAGCATCATATCCCACCCATTCTGCTACGTCTTTGGGTACATTTTTAGACATTATAATTCTCACAGATTTTGGCCAAATTACATCGTTTAAATTAGGGGTCACTGACGAGGGTTAAGTACCCGAAACGTGCATGTCTGGTCCATGCTGCCAATTTATCTGGTCTTAAATGATGTTTTTTGAGTTTGAAGACGTTTAACATTTGAACTATATGGTGAGTGTCACTGCTGGTGGACCAGGAGTCCCCGAGGGCGTATGTAGCAAAGTTCGATCAACTTCGGTTGATAGTCTGTCTCTTCAACGTATTTGAAAATTTCTGTTACAACATTTCCTGAAATTTCTAAAACGTGGGTCTTTTAGCATCATATCCCACCCATTCTGCTACGTCTTTGGGTACATTTTTAGACATTATAATTCTCACAGATTTTGGCCAAATTACATCGTTTAGATTAGGGGTCACTGACGAGGGTTAAGTACCCGAAACGTGCATGTCTGGTCCATGCTGCCAATTTATCTGGTCTTTGATGCTATTTGAATTTGAAGACGTTTAACATACAGCATCAATATTTCGTCTATAATTCTATAACAATTTTATACTGTTAACGTGGACATTTTCGCGTGGGGGTAATTATAGCGAACAAAAGGACTTCGCGAAAATTTCTCCCACGCGAAATTATCCCCGCTGCATTCTTACAATGGGAAAGACATTTTTATCGCGAATATTTCCCTCACACGTAAAGTTTCCCCCTGCGAAAATAACCACGTTTACGGTATTATTTGGTGCAACAAAAATAATAAGCTTTTTGTGATATTTCATTTTGATGTTTGAAATTGAATTTATCCCAAGTCATTATAAAGACTCTTTGTATTGCACTAAACCCAATTTTCTTGAAATTACTTAAAATATTTAACAAACACCTAATCGGGGTCAAATACATTTGACTCTATAATTTGAATCAGAAAATAAAAATGGCGTTCAATCAGATTTACTCTTTTTAAGGAGTTCGACATCAATTCAAACATGTCGCCAAACACTGGGAGAACAATTAACATAAGCTCTAAGCTACTTTTCTGATCTCACATACTTATACTTTCCAATGTCTTTATAAGTAATTGTGATGAAATCAATATGTTTAAACTAAACATGGCGCCAAATAGCTAGCCAGCTGAATGTAAATGGAGGAGTTGAAGTGGTAACCTGTTACAAAAAATAATGAAATTGATATTGTAAACATTACAATAAGTTCCACATTCCAATTGGTTAGGCTAAAACGGTTTTAAAACATTCAACGAGTTAATTCATTTTACACCCTGCGCAAGTTTCAATATTTACATTACTAGTAAATCCCCAATGTTAAACGCCCATTAGGCAACTACAATTATATTCCAATAACTAAGGTTGCTATTTTGACGTCACGTTCAAGTTTTGCAGGTAGGGAGAATTTACCAACTAAAAAAAACATTTGACGTTGTTTCAGTCAAAGTGTCGATGTGCATCGTGTGGAAAAACAAAAACTTGGTAGAGGGCATTGATTACTTGCTTCTCGTGAAGTTTCGTGAAATTCTGGGCAGAGATTTCAGAGGAGACGTCGAAAATGTGTCAGCCAATCAGAGCTTTTGGCGGCCATCTTGGATTTCCGATCTGCTCGAAAAACAAAAACTTGGTAGAGGACATTGATTACTTGCATCCTGTGAAGTTTCATGAAGTTCTCTGAAGAGGTTTAGAGCTAAAGTTGAAAATGTGTTAGCCAATCAGACCCAGAGGTGGCCATCTTGGATTTCTGATCGTGTGGAAAAACACAAACTTGGTAGAGGGCATTGATAACTTGCTTCTAGTGAAGTTTTGAGAGATTCTCTGCAGAAGTTTCAGAGGAGGAGTCGAAAATGTGTCAGCAAATCAGAGCCTGTGGCGGCCTTCGTGGATTTCCGATCGGCTCGAAAAACACAAATTTGGTAAAGGGCATTAAGTTCTTGCTTCTTGTGAAGTTTCGTGAAAATCTGTGCAGCGGTTTCAGAGGGGAAGTCGAAACTGTGTCAGCCAATCAGAAACTGTGACGGCCATCTTGGATTTTCGATCGGCTCGAAAAATACAAACTTGGTAGAGGGTATTGAGTACTTGCTTCCTGTGAAGTTTGGTGAAATTCTGTGCAGCGCTTTTAGAGGAGATGTCAAAAATGTGTCAGCCAATCAGAGCTCTCGGTGGCCATATTTTTTACCTTTCGGCACGAAAAACACAAATTAAACTTGGTGGAGGACCTTCAGTTCTTGCTTCCTGTAAGTTTTCGTGAAATTCCATGCAGCGATTTCAGAGGAGAAGTCGAAAATGTTAAAAAGTTAACGACAGACGACGGACAACGGACGACAGACGACGGACGCCGCGCTATGACAATAGCTCACTTGAGCTTCGATCAGGTGGGCTAAATAATGACTGATAATTAGAATAAATGTAAATAAAAGTAATGATTGTCTTACTTTTCGTGCCCATAGCTGTAGAATTATACACCTATGAACATCAAATGTAAGACAGTCATTTCTCACTTAATATGTATGTACTTTACACAGATAAGAGAGCTAATTTCTAATTCAATCAGAACCATGTACTTATTTATGAGTTACACAATGACCAACCATATGAAATATCTAATTAAAGCCAAGCTTGATAAATCTAATCAGATCAGTGAAGGCAAGACTGTTACAGTTTCAGTCTCCATGTTATTATGCATGAGCTTGTTCCGGTTTGCAGCACAAAGATTAATCCTCATACATGGATTACGTCATCATTTTCATATCCATTTATTTATCTCTGTTTTTACTTCCCACTAACCATGAGGAGCTTGTCTTGTTTTTTAAGTAATCTCCCATCTATATCATATTAAGAATCTGCTAGATTTCTGTGAACAGTTTCACGAAAGTTCTTACGAAAAAATTCAGGAATTTTCGTAACTTTCGTCATTTAATAGAACGTTCAAAAGATTCTCCGTTTAGATTATACTATGTTTTCTAATATTATTTCTACATACGTCATCTAAAATCAGAAACAAAAATATCGATAGTTTTATTTTAAAAGAAGAACGAAGCGATCAAAAGTTACCAAAAATCCTGGAGTTGTGCGTAAGTATTTTTGTGAGACTAGCTGCTGGATTGCATGGACTACATGAGACAACCACACTGTAAGCATTAAAGCAAATACCTGTTGTTATTTGGTCTAGCCATATCATAACTCATATTTAAACATCGATATTTCATCGATGCTTGTGTGTTTGTGAATTTGTTTGTGATTTCGTGTCTGCAGTTGTGTTTGTCGTAAATATGTGTATTCGCGTCTACATTTTGTATTTGTTGATGGGGATCTTGCAATGGAATCTTGTAGGGGATCAGGCAACAATACATCGACTTTGTATGTATATGTTCCTGTAGAAAGTGTTCTAGTTATGAAATATTGATGCAAATAATCATAAATCAAATTCTTTTCTCACTTGATTCTCTAATAGATCAAGTGGGAAAAGTCAAGTGCCAACTACAGTACACGCATGAGATATTGCTTGTGTAACGTCAGAAAAAGACACTCCCGTCCTTTCTGTCAGAGAATCTGAGATAACGTAGACTTTTCGCTGATGAGGATAGTAGCCATGTAAATGACCAGCTTTTGTTTTTTGTATACGGAAGTCATACATCAATATTATGTCTGACAGACCAAGGGATGTCAATATCAACAAGAACAAAAAGATGACAAGTTAGATATGCTATTGATTCTTTTGTTTCGTCTGACATCCCTGCAGTTCTGATTAATTACAGGGTTGTCTACATGAACCACTTAGCCTGATGGATCCAACCATGTAAAATTCTTTCATAGAATGGAATTAACAGGATTTCTTTTTTCAGTTTTCATCAATTTTACGATGAAGATAAATATAAGATAAAACAAACGGTGTGATCTTAATATTCTATTTTAGTGTTATGAAACTATCCAATTTCAGTCTGTCTAAGTGAGGGAAATAACCATTTTCGTATCAGCACTTCCTCCAAAAACGATGAAAAGTAATAATGATGTAATATGAGCTTTCTGGGAGAGTTTTGTTCTCTCAAGCAAATTGTTATTATCATTATCATGATATCGGGATAGCATGCTTTTACTTGCTATGTTCTACACTTCAAATTACGCTGTTCAGCATTTAAAAGAAAAGTAAAGAAAATTCTGTCACCACAATATATTTGTATCACATCCATCTGTGTTGCCTTGAGTATGACTTTTGTATAGATAACTTAAGGGAATTTCCTATTCGGAGCCAATGAATATCAAGACGTAATAAGTGGACACAGGGGAATATAGTAAAGACGATAAGGGAGTGCTATGTGAGGGACAATGAATGAAAATCAAATACAATTTGTAAGCTATGAATATATATTTCTATCCAAATATAGAAGTTGATCCCGAGCAATCCTCGTCTATTCTACCATCCCCATCCAAATCTGAAACAAATACAATGTTATTCTATTATTGATACCATTTAATACGCTATAGGGCTTATAGAGCATTAATGTAAATATCAAAACTTCGCATCAATATAAAAAGACTTTACTATTGATGTAAATCAATGTAAAAAATATTGGCAGGATCGAGCTAATTGTATGGATTAAACCGTGTAGATTGTTTCTTCTACGCATTCGAATTTCTGTTGACAAAATTTCTTGAAATTTCTAAAATGTGGGTCCTATAGCATCATATCCCACCCATCCTGCTACGTCTTTCGGTACATTTTTGGACACAATAACTTTCACACTCATTGGCCATATTACATTGTTTAGATTGAGGATCAATGCTCTAAATTTATCTGTCCTCAAATGAATTTATATGTATTGAATTTGAAGATGTTTAACATTAAAACCGCCATTGGTCTCTTTGGTGTACGTATACAAATGTATATAGTATCTTAGTATATAATTTTATCAATATTGAAATAGATGGTGCATGCTAATACTTTCAATGCACCATATGCGCATTTCAACAAATAATGTCTCAGCAATAAGCTCGAGACTGAAATATGGGAAATCTATATAGTTATTCAATGTAGAGCAAAATTCTAATCTCGACATTAAATTGATGCCAAAGAGCCAGGTAAGAATAGAACAATTATGTCAATGTTATGTATGACACTGTCGAAGTCTTGAAGTGAAAGAAACTACAGAGACAAATAATTCAGCATCCTATTTGGACATAATGTTGTCCTACGACACTGATGGTCAAATGAACACCTCACTCTATGACAAACGTGACGACTTCAATTTCAGCATTACAAACTTTCCTTTTCTTAGTAGCAACATCCTTTCATCGCCAGCTTATGGCGTGTTCATATCTCAGTTGATACGCTATGCCAGAGCAAGTACCAAATATACGGATTTTGTTCTGAGAGCTAGGTGTCTTTCAGATAAGCTTCTCAGTCAGGGATATGTTTGTGACCGACTAACATCGTCACTGAGGAAGTTGTACGGTCGATATGGGGAACTCGTCATACACTATAATGTCCCATTCTCCAGAATGGTGGATGATATTCTGTCCTAGCCCATTTGAACCATCCAACCAAAGATTGTTCTCTACGTCTTCCGAAATGGAAGTAACCGGATGTGACAGTTCTACCGAATTGAAGCGGCGGATGTTGCATGCAAGCAGAAGATGCTTACTCTTCCTGGGCACCTGGTCTCATTCCCATATCGGAAGTTCGCTTCTTTTCATGTGGTGCAGGTTTTTGTTTGTTTGCTTTGGTTCCTATTTTATCCTGATTTTGTATGCCTTCGGTTTCTGATTTTCTGAATTATCGATTTTGTGCTGTGTGCAGGGATGTGGTCATTATCCATATTTATCATTGTTATCTTGTTTATTTCTGTTTTGTTATCTTGTTGTGCATGTTGGTTTCACTGTGGTCATTGAAACGAACATGTAGTCCTCTAAGGGATCTTTTTATCCGCATCTCTCGGCATTTTGACATTTGTTATCAGTTGTTGTTCACGAAGTTGATCAATATGTATTGCTGATCTTCCGCCACAGATTACAAATCATACAAATCATTGACATGTGGTGACCTGTGTATTGCCTTGTCCTTCCTTTTGGACAACATTGATGTAAGATTTGATGAGGAACTCTACAAGCAGGTTGTAGGGATTCCTATGGGTACTAATTCTACTCTTGTTGCAGATTTATTTTTGTACACGTATGAAAAGGAATTTATCCAAAATCTTCAAATGCAAAGAAAAATGATGATGCGAAATGTTTCATTGGTACTTCTAGGTACCTGGGTGATATTCTTACTATCGTCAATTCTGTTTTTGAAAAGTATAAAAATGTCATTAAAGAAGGCAAATGTTACAAACACAGGAACACCATTCATATACCTAAATATCAAAATTGTTAATGGAGAGATTTATACAATTGTTTGTGACAAAAGAGATTTTGGATTCAACATAGTAAATATCCCCTGCTTGACGGTGATGTTCCTAGGTTACCGTCCTACGGTATCTACATTTCACAGCTCATCTGGTATGCTAGAGCATGTACTGTTTTGAATTTTCGTAGTAGAAATTTACAAATTACCAAGAAATTTTTAGGACAAGGTTTTCGCTTTCACAAACTAGTAAAGACATTCTAAAATTACAAAAAATATTGTCAACTTCTTTTGAAATTCGGATCAATACAGGCAACAGAGTATACATCTTCTCGAGCCAATGGTATAGATCAGCCGTGCTCCTCAAATACCATTGGCTCGCAAAGATGCAGAGTATATTACTTTGTAAATTTATATGCTCTAATGATGCTAATGAATTTGAAGACGTTAATCATTTGGGTATTTCACAACCTGTTTTTTATTATTGTGACATAATTAACAAGATAAGAAGGATCAAAGATAGACAACATAACTATCGAAAATGCGTCCAAATCATCAAACGCCTTTCATACCGTGGATATGATCCTAATGTCACCAGACGGACTCTAGGCTTGGTACCTGACCAATCTACAGTCTTGTACCAGCGCATGCTTTAAACTTGCACTCTGACTGACTGTGACGACGGGACTCCATGACGGGCCCTGTCCAAACCTCTTAAAAGAAGACAGGGCCCCGACCACATGTCCTCTCTGAATGTCAGTCGGACTCCTAGGGTGATTACATACATGAGCTCGCAGCGGCAGAGCACGGATTGTATTACGTACGCCCTCTTTTTATATCCATTTACATATTCATCTGTGTTGCTTGGGCCCCTGCGTTTTGCGGTCTTGTTTGTGTGTGGTCATCTGACAGTGAGTAGGTTGTTTTACACCACAATTGTACGTTCTTCGAGACCTCTGGGTTATCGGAAAAGTGGGAGGGTTGTGAGCCCGTAATCCAGGATCACCACACCTTCTTATATTTCCATGGCAGATGGCCGTCCTAAGTCGGCAGCCGTTGCCCATTGGTCTCGTCGGTTTATGTGTAGTCCTTTATGTTTGATGTTTCTGTGTTGTGTGTTGATGTTCCTTGTCCCTTTTGTGTCTCTTTCTGTGCTTATTTGCTCTGTGTTTTTGCATTGGGTGATTTGGGATTTTGCTGTGGGTGCTGCAGTCTTGTGTTGTTGGAGATCCCCTCCTTTGTTTTAAGACGAAGTCTATCTGAAATTTTTACTTCATTTTATCAAAGTAGTGTTTATAATATAACAACTTTTAACAAAATATACATACCAGTGCCGTCACACAGTTCCTCGTCTATTGTACCATCACAATCATTGTCTATTTCATCACCAGGTGTCATGGATTTGGCCAAACAATTCTGAGTTTCAATCACAATAAAACAAACAGTAAGAAAACAAATTACAAGAAACACTCAATATCCAAAAAGTTTTGCCGAGTGGCCAAAAACTTGTGGATATTAGGCCGAGTGGCCGAAAATTTTTGGATATTGGCCGAGTGGCCGAAAATTTGTGTTAAGAAAACATTGTTCTTCTTCAAAAGCATTGAAATGAAAAACTAAAAGATTGATTAGAGAGTGTGAGTGAAAAAGAGAATGTTATATTTACTGTTGACTTACAGAATTTATAGGAGCTAAGAGAAGTCCTATCGGGAAACCATACGTCTCCAGATCGGCTCTTCCGAAAAGCATCGCTCCTATAACTATTCTTGGCACTATATGTGAAACGGAATGTGTTCCCTCTGTGATTTGAAGATAACCAGCCGTCAGATTTGTACCAGGTATGTTGTGGTATGTAACGTTTTTAGGTAATGGTTTGTTGTCTAACCTAAGTCCACTCTTTTGTGCAGCGTCAACGATGAACATTAGATAATTTATATAATGTCCGAGAGAATATTTTGGGGTCGTAAAATAATAGTTTGATGCGTACTGCTCTATTGGAGGGATAGTTATCATGGAGGGATCACCAGCCTCATGACCAGGAGCCTGGGTGATGGAATATTGCATTACTTGAATTGGTTTATCTGCAGTAATATGGGCGTACAAATTAGAATCATAGTGTTTCTGTACGTAAGATCCTGCCTGAGGGATGACGAAACGATCGGTGAATGGAGCTGAGCCTTTCTTTCCGCTAACACGCACCACTGTAGTTCCTTCACTAGGCAATGAATCTGAATAAATCGCCGGTAGTCCTTCCTGGAATCGGTACTGTTGCAAAATTCTTACCCCAAGATTTAACTGGCAACAAATGCTCTACTAGGTGATCTCTGGAATTCCCTCCAAGTCCGTCTTCTACTATCGCCTTTTTGTTTCCGCTCAGAACCGATATAGGTTTGTCTGCTATAATCCTTGTTCCGGTCAAGTCCCCCACGGAAGTGTATTTGTAAGGAGTCCAGTCTATCCAGTGTAACATTGAATGTGGATCCGCTGTGGTACTTATGTCCATTGTACGTCACATTGACAGGGTTATCATTGGTAAGAGTGATAGAGACGGTGGTGGAGTCGGACACTCCTATTATGAGAAACAATGCATAATAGTATGTCTTATAATTAGCTGTATAATATGTGGTACCGAGAGGCATCCGTTGGTAAGGCCAGGTACCCGTCATCTGAGTGGACCTCTTTGTTGATTCCGTACACAACTATTTCATGGTCAGCCTGAATGAGTATCCCTTTAGAACTTTTCTCTGTCATGACATGGCGAAGGGCAGTCGGAACTTGATCTGTTTGACCTCACCTCGTCTTATGACAAAGCGTACATCTAAATTGACACCTTTGGCTTTTGGTGCCGTGATGTGCACATTGACAGACACGTTTTCATTGGTAGTAATAAATATCTCCGGTTGGAAATCATTCTTTGTCACCTTGTTCTCCATAAAACCAATGATGAATTCATTGCCTCTGTTGTCCAGTGCAGCTGAAAAAAAGGCAATTGATGCTATTGAATTTGAAGACGTTTAACAATTGAACTTGACGTTGTGGTGCAGAGTTTTGATTGTGATGTTTATTTTCTTATTTCTTCGACCAAGACCAGTCTCTGTGTGAGAAGATTCTGAAATCACGCATTGTGTCTCACAATTAAAACATGTTTTTATAAGGCATTTACATACCAAAATGTCTGGTCATTGTAACCATGTTTAGTAATTTGAAATGAAATCGCTAAAACATCTTAATTTTGGTTAAGACTGTAGGTTGACGAAATATATCAAAACATGTCATGCTTATTTTTCAGTTAATTTTATCCTAAACTTCTCTAACTCCACCTGATACTACAATAGACTTTTTACAGAGGGTCAATTCAAACAATATTTTTACGTTCAACGTGATTTAAACATAGAAGACATTTAAGACAAACATCATAGAGTGCTGACCCCGGGTACAAATGAACTCCTCCTACGGATCTGCACTTTCGTAACAATCTTCTGTGGTATGTTTAGGAAGCTTTTAACCTCATCTTAAAGTATGACATTCATGAAATCTTAATTTCTTGCTAAGTTACTCTCATATATATCTAGGTCACAGTAATAACTGTGATTACAGTCAATAAGATCTTTCCTTTGTGAAAAATTATCCTTTTTTCCATATGATATATTCTATACAGACATATCGATATCACCCAGAATAAAAATAATTTCAATAATGGTAGGTATAGGATTAACTTACCATGGCAACCAGACGTTACCAGAAATAAAAGAAATACTGTTAAGAACATGGTCAATGAAGATTTCTTTAAGAGATCCTTATCTTTGACGTGTGGGCGTCCAAGGTCAAATACCAATTTCGGACAATGTATAACCTTTGATATCAGACTATACAGAGATAGCATAATGTAGATTTTATTTCAAATAAAAGAAATGATGTGAGAATGTTATGCAGTATTATCTTTTCTTTGTATCAGAATACAAAAACAACCTTTACCAATCCCTGTTTCTGAGTTTGGCTTTGTGTTTGATCGTGTTTGACATTCCCTCACTGACCTGGTAAGAGTTTTTTAAAAGGATCTACTTATACACTTTTCTGCTCTCCTTAGCTTCAGTCCGTCTGTAGATGTATGTGTCATTGAAAGATTAATTTCAGCCAATGCAAAGGGATGGTTTTGTTGGAATGCTCGAAATATATGCAGCTTTAATCCAAGTAATTTACACGAAACGCTTCGAGGCTCAATCTCTTCTATCACGATTACATTTTCACATAGAGGCTTAACCAAAAATGTAATCATAAAGTTATCATGATTACATTTTTGGATAAGCCCCTTGGTGAATCAAATATGTAATCATGATTCGTCTATAGATTGAAAATGCCAAGTCTGGCTTGTATCTCCGCAACCTCATGCAACTGATACGTATACTCCCTGACGGGACTTGAACATCCTCATTCTTTTGTTTTGTCTTTGAGAATATTTACCAGAATTGCCCTACCTGGTGCTAATTAATGTTTATAAATCATTGACACATAGTATTTTCTTATGTTGGTGTCCGGCTCGCGTTTAACTCCTGGATGGAGAAATTTCATTGTAGTAATAGGCAATTCCAAACCAATTCGACTCACTGACCATTGATCAAAAATCTAAATCGTTTACAGTATGTGCCATGAGCGGACATGACCTACAGGTAAAGGATCAACAAACAACTGCAATATGGATAACAAAAAGTAGAATTTAATATGAGGACATCTCCACAAAGACTAGTGTCCTTTTTTCCTTCGTCTTTCGTTATGGCTCCCGGCAGACCTCTATTGGGTCATGCAGTCTTATATATTACGGGGAACTCATTCACCGACTGCCCGTCGCAGACTATTTACACCAGGTCGTTCCCAGGTGTGCCTCACACCCCTTCTATTATTTAAGGGTGGAGTACTACCCTATTTTACGCCCTACCTCCATTTTTGTATGTGGTGTATACATGTATGTATGTATCTCTTCTATATGACAGACACATGGTCCCTCAGAGATGAGTTACAGAAGATCTTGATGATAATCTCAACAGCACTCACAACAGAGCACCAATTTCAGCGTCAACGGACCCCAACCAACTAGAGGTGGGACCAGGTGCCAGGGAGGAGTAAGCATCCCCTGTTGACTAGCCGCACCTGATATTCAGACATGAACATGAAAACAATATATACAATACATGCACTGTACTGTCTGAGGTTATGTCTATATAGAAAGTGCCACGGCGATCATGTCATGGAAAAATATTCAAAACACTTACTGCAAAACCCCTCGCGGGGAACTTTTTTACGAGCTCTACACGGCAAAGGGCATAAGTATGACACAAATTAGTAACAGAAAATCCTGACGATAGTCTCAATAGCACTCACAATAGAGCACCAATTTGAGCATCGACGGACCCCTTACAAGCTAGAGAAAGACACGACAGGTCTACTACATGAATGACAAAAGTAGAACAACATATCATAACTAATATTGTAATCTCAGCAAGGCTTGTTATCTGATATATAAAATAAAAACTTAAAATAACAGTCGCTTGAACAAAAAGACTTACGATCTTCTAACATATAGATTACATATATTAACAGAAAACATCAATAAGACACCAACACCCTATAAATACAAGTATTAGCTTTTACAAAAAGCTTGTCGTCAGTTAGCTGACTTTAAATTGTGTAAACAATCGGAAAACACGATCTGCATAATGCAAGACCAATCGCACATTTCCGGATTTTTACGTTTTCATATTTACTCCAACGGAAATTTCCGAGGATGTGCGATTGTTAAAAGACGTATCACTACAAGGACTTTTCGATGCATCTTTCGTAAGATTATACATTGATACGATATGACTTTCAATTGTCAGGTCACTTAAGACTCTTGTGCCGACCTGATAAAAGAATCTGATGTATGGGATTTGAAATAAACTAGACAAATATATGCATTTTTTTGCAATTGTCGACCAATTATATTGCCAAGTGGTATTCTATCCGTGCAAGTAGGTCACGAATGATTACAGCTACTATACCGGTAATAACGAAAAGTAGATAAAGATTGACCGGCCTATAATCACCTTTGATGATTATAGATATAGACCATGGTGATATAACAGTTACCAAATGCAAGGCTCTTGAACACTAAGCGATGGCGACCTGTGCAGAAAGGCTCTTGTAGAATTAGGGATAAGTAGAACGAGCCTATGAAAACTTAAAATAAATAATATAATCTGCAAACTCTTGTTGTGGAACAAAACAGAGCAAGAGAAGACCGTTACCCCAAAAGGAAATAACAAACTTGGTGATACAAAATAATGCATAAGCATAGACCATTATGAATTAGAGAGCAATTCACACGTTCTAAAATTCGGTACCTAGGGTTTAATTCTGAAACATTATTAAATAATTGAATATAGCTGATGACCTAATTTGCACATTCCTCTTCTATTGTCGGAACAGTTTCCGGACGATTTTGAATGTTTTTCTAGGATAACTCCTCTGTCCTTGAATGAAAAATATTCCAATTTCTCCAAAATAATGATTTGCCTTCCCATAGATACTGGTGTTGAAAGAAAATGATAAATCTATCAAGAAATATGGTTTCTATTCCGATTTTATGACCCTATATTTCGGCCATTTTTTCGCAAATCACTGGAACAGTGTCCGGAAACCAGATTTTAAAGCTGTCAATGTCGATTGTAAATTTCGATATGATCATTCATGAAATGAATTCTCCATTTAAAAAAATATAAAATTGTCTAAAAATTATGAATAAAAGTTCCCTTAAACTTCAAAGTAGTTGAAAAGGACGACTGTGCGGAAACTTACTGTCCGGAAACTGTTCTGACACCAATATATGTTGACGTGGTCAATAGCTAAGAGATATCTGGAAAATGGAAATGAAAGTACCAAGTTCCTAGTTTTAAAGATTTGTGTTGAATCACATTCTGCACTCAAAATAACGGAAAATTCTAAGAATTTTCAATAATCAGATAAATCCTAAATCTCCAAGGATAATTTGAGTTTAACTTTCTATGGATGAAGATCAATAGTTTCAATCAAATACTATTCGCTTGAAATAGAGATCTAATCACAATGGTGGAATCTAATAAAATACATGAATGGAAATTGGAAATGGAGATCATGAGTGCACATACTGCAAAGTTTAAGTTGATGTAATTACCACAAGGCCGTATAGGTTTTTGACTTAAACTATAGCCTACTGACAAAATAAGGTCATACTAATTTTAGATTTTTTGTTTTTCGTCCGCGGGCGGGTGCCTAATTCCTCAGAAGAAAAACACATACACAAATATGCATTTTTCGTTTTGAAAAAAATATTAGTAAATGATCTTGAATACCATAAAATGTCTATACCATAATTAATATCAAGAGACAATAGTTTTTTTTAAATAAAGTCAGAATTATCCACTTCTGTTGATAAGGATATTTTTCTTTAATGTTTTCAGTTTTCCTTTCCAAATTCCTTCATATTCATCTTGTGTATTTTCATGTATGGCGGGAAGGTATCTTTCAGAAAAAAAAGTTCATGACGTAAAACAAAATAACTTCTAAAAATTACTTTGGCCTAATTACTTTTCTGTAGAACTAGGTTCCGCACCCGCATCCTACCCTTCTTTTCTGTAGAACTAGGTCCCGCACCCGCATTCTACCCTTCTTTTCTGTAGAACTAGGCCCCGCACCCGCATTCTACCCTTCTTTTCTGTAGAACTAGGTCCAGCACCCGCATTCTACCCTTCTTTTCTGTAGAACTAGGTTCCCGCACCCGCATCCTACCCTTCTTTTCTGTAGAACTAGGTCCCGCACCCGCATTCCACCCTTTATTCTGTAGAACTAGGTCCTGCGCCCTACTATAAATACTCAAATTTAGAACGTAAACCAGAGGGAGCCACTGAATCATTTTGATTTCTTTGGAGCATTTTAGATCTAAGAACGACTGATGCAGGATCATTATCCGAAAACAAGCAATATACTTTTGAAGCCGAATTTTCCATTTCCTTACGTTTGTATGTGGAAGAGAACACCTCTACTTACTTATCCAATATTCAGATTGGAATATTAGATGCTTGAAATCAAATTCTAAAATTATTTCCATTTTACAGTGATTTTTACGTAATTCGAGAGTTTTGTCCCAAATTGGTATTTTGCATGCATAAATCTTCCTAAAATCTAGAATAGATTAGAACGTGTTTTTGGAGTTTCTACATAAATAAGAAATGGGCGGAGCGTTGGGGAATGTTTTATCCCTGTTTTTTTTTTCTAACTGAATTATAAATAGGCGCGAAATACCTTACTTTATCAGATATAAGAAATTTTCAATTTATGCATTTGTTTAATAATGCACTTTATCCCATTAAACATGGGGAAATCCAAAAGAGAAGTTTGATTGGATTTACTTTCGTTCCATAGGAAGATTTCGCGGTTTTACACAATTTATGATGCGACAAAACTGTCCAAATTTAAATAAACTCTTGAGATGAAATAGATCAGTCCATTACATTTAGACAAAAATGTTACACAATCACTTCTGACTTGACACAGTGTCCCAGAGTGTTGATTTTTGTGGTATAACTAATATTGTTCGTCAAGAAATTTCAATACAACATATTAACCGTGATTCTCAAAGCTAGCTAATCTGGGAACATCTGCTCTGATGAATTAATTCAGGGTTTTTTTTAACAAATAACAATTTGCATTTGAATGTATCCAATATGAATGTTAGTTCACATGTTAATTTTGGTACAGAATAAGTCGATAACAATACCAAAGGAATTTACTCGTTTAATTCAAAAGATATAAAATGTCTCATCTCTACCACCAAAGCGCAGACTTCTGGACAAAATTTAGACAGACGAAGATAATTATAGCATTATTTGACAGACTCACATTGGACAAGATAATGATAAGACAAGATGGAAAGAAAACAAGAACAGAAGATTCTTACTTTCCCCGAGAACCATACCTTACTCCCTTTACATTGGTTTACTTATGACATCTATTCTGTGTTTCATTTATTCCGGAGTTTGGAATACCTTGGTTTTACTTACTTTTGACATACCGGACGTGTTGCCATATCACAGATTGTATGTGGTTTTCGATTGAAAATTAGAAAGTAAAATGGTAAATCTGTCTTAATTATTATTATTAAGAGCGTTGTACAATCCAGGTCAGGTCTTTTATGAAGAAGATATTTGAAATGAATACATGTACTTTATTATTTTGTCAGAGTCGCCTGCTTCTTACTCTTATAAGTATGATTTCTACTTTTCCTTTTGAAATTGAAACTTACATACCTGATACATAACGTATCGCTGATTTGTATGGTTTTTCCCTATAGTTTCCTTTGTAATATCGTACTAATATGATGATTATATACTCGAATCGCAAAAGCATTTTGTGCTTGAAACTATTATACTTTCTGCTAGATAGTAGTGAAATAAGCTCAGAAATGGATTCATGCAAAAATCTGTCGATTAATAGATTTCAATATCTCTTTAATGATACGGAAGTGCTCCAACTCGATACCTTAAAAAAAATAATTCCTGAAGAAAATTTCAAACCAGTTTTTCTGCACCAGACACGTGTTTCGAATATCTGCACTAGGACACGTGTTTCGAATATTAAGTTCTCATTAGTGATGCTTCCAGCTGAGCCGCCAAAATTCATTTCAGCAGCGCCCTTTTGTTTCAATTTTTTGAACTGAAATTTGTATATTTACTTTACAGAGAGTGCGCGGATCCGAATTTCCTGTAGGATCGATTCAGTAGCATATCGAAATAAAATCTATGTCCAAACCCGAAAGGGGACATCTGAGGCTCTTATTTCCTACAATGTATAAATTCTAGAGCCTCATAACGAATCATCTAATGAAAACAAAGTCGTAGAAGACGAGGAGTTAAATAATCATGATCTTTTCTTCATTGTGATCTGTAATCTATATATACTAACGTGCACTCTTACTTAAATAGCTAACTACTTGAATTTTCAGTAATATGTCATTTCATGGTCGAGTTTAGACAAATTAATTCATAATAGAAAACATGCTCATAGATCTCCGCAGATGCTTTTCCGGTGATTTGTTTGAACTAATTTCCCCAGCAGGATGATATGTACAGGGTTATGTAACGAATGTCAATCTTATTCTAGATTTCAGTAAATCTTTTGTGTTATTGTTATATTGGGAACTGAGTGCAAAAATAAAAAAAACCAAGTGCAGGTCATAGGCAAAGATACTTTAGGCTTAAATAATTACGCTCAATATCATTTGGTTTATGGGCGTATTGTTCTCCGTATTTCTGTACCTTTTTTCAAGTTTCTTGGATGGTGAAGAGATGGTGAATTGCAAGGGTTTTTTTTAATTAAGTGAAGATGAAAACATGATATAATCAAAGCACTGAAGGTACTGAGAGCGAATAGCTAAATATCAGAATATGACATTGAATCATTTATGCTGTATGTCATCAAACTTTCCTTCGTAGACAAGTTTATGCAAGTATAGAATAACACTGAAATTATATCCATAATTGTGTCATGAGAATTAAAAGATGGCCGTCCTCGAACTAGCATATTCAAAAGCGTCAATACTAGTGGCCGACCCAGAGGGTTGACAAAGGAGGTAAGGAAGATAAGTACAGCAAACTTCGTATATATATAACGAAGTCCAGGGGACCATTGGTCCAAATTCGTTATAGCCATATTTCGTTACATGCATTTTTGTGCAAAATACACGTATATAGTAAGGCAATGAAACTGAGAGATCAAACATTTGGGAACAGATGGTGTATATACATACAATAGAATACTGGACATTAAAATAACCATTTTTATAATACAAGTGCGGGTTAGTCATTAGTCAGAACAATTTTTTTTTCCGAGAAGGTGAACACTTCCTTCATACGCCTGTCGTAAATTTTCCAGATTTTTTAAAGATAGCACTCAGTGTTGCTTTGTGGAATATAAAATTTTAAGCAATATCTTATTCTGACTGTCCTATTCAACGTCGTTTAAAATTGATATTTTAGACCCTATAATAGGACTTCTGCAGGGACTTTCATTTTACTTCATTGCAAGCAGAATTTCGCTATAAATCTAATCGTTATAGGTGAAGTTTACTGTATAGAGGAAGAGGGGAATTGGTTGTCGAGCAATCTGAGACAATCTCTAACAAATAATTCATGGAATTCTATAAAGATTAAATGAAAAAACATTCCTTGAATTTTTTAAAATATGGAATAAACAAATAAATTGCATTTCATTTAAAAAAAAGCCTCCGGTTTCTGGTTCCTTAGTGTTAATTATTAGAGTTTTTTCGATTCATACATAACTTTATCGGTCAATTAAAGAGAGAGAGAGAGAGAGAGAGAGAGAGAGAGAGAGAGAGAGAGAGAGAGAGAGAGAGAGAGAGAGAGAGAATCATGCACTGCTAGTGTATAACGTTCAATTTCTGAGAAAAAAAAAGATTAAAAGGCATTCAAGGTCTATATTTTCATTAAGTTTGTACGTCATTGATACATTCTTCTTCATTTCCAATCTTAAATTTTAAACTCCATACGTATATTCTCGTTGTCTTTAATGTATCATCCCTGTAAACTGGAGACGTTTATTATGTTAATTTTAAAAGTCTGCGCATGACGTGGGGTAGTCGTAATTATTATCTTCTAATCAAAAGCTTGCTCGTATATGTCAAAGCTTAAGGCCAAGGTCACTAGGTAAAAAGTCATATTGACATATTTGGGAAAGAACTTTTTGATATATAAAAACTTAATACGTATCTTCTCGATTTTTTTTAGACTTAGAACGAAATTTAGAAAGGGTAAACGGGACGGGACGGTGCATACAACGAAAATGATTCTAAATATCTTGGTGTTTTACATTTACTTTCTGAAAATGATATGAAAACTGGCGAGGGTAACAAGCTGAAAAAAAACAACAAATAAAGAATAAATAGTGACTAAATTCAGTATTCTGTAACGTTTTTATGTTACGAAGCGGCGAGCGGCGCGAGTCGGTAAGTTTTTGATTATCTGTATATATTAAGATTTTTCACGGCTTTTTTTGCACAAAGTCTCTAGAAAATGATATGGTGTACGTAACAATGAACAAATAATTTTTCTCAATTCTTTTAAACGTCGGATTTTCTAAAACGCGGTAAACAACAATAAGACGTCTCCCATAGAAATAGTTTACGATGAATATAATGTAGTTGTATCCCCTCTCTCTCACTCTCTCTCTTATTTACTTCACATCAGGGACGTACGTATGTATACATGCCTGTTCAGATGTTCAATTTTCGGTCCAACAGAAGAAGGACAGGGGATTGGATCAGTACTTATAATTAGTTATGAAACGTATCTCCGGTTAGTATCGGGTACATCGTATACATAATTTTACCTTCCTCGTCAACGACCCGTAATGCTTTGGCCCTCCCTTATTAATGAAATAAACACGTATCCACGCATGTACATTGTTCTATTTATCGTGCTTACATGTTTATATCCCTGTCCACTAAAGCAGTTAGTGTTCATCTCACTCTTCTACGTAACAAAACAGATTGATACTAAAGTAAACAGAGTTAAGGCCCGGTCACACTGCACTCCACGTCCATATCACGTTCAAAAATCTGCTGGACGTGGTCGTACGTGGTAATATTTGTAATGACTGTGCTTTGTACGGGGTATGACCGCCGGCGGCTGTTCCACTGCTGAAACACTGCCTAAGCACGGCTAACAACGTCCAACCACGTCTAAAACTAAACGCGTTCGTGACAAGACGTTATACACACGCTTTTACCCGTGATACCAACGCGGAACACCCGTGCAATGGCCGTGCTCCGACCGTGATAGACCGCTTAGGCTTTCGCGTCTTACCGCGTCTTCTCCAAGTCTTAATCACTGCCGGAACACGGATTATCACATGTGCTTCGCGTGCGTTGCACGTCTTTACCACGTACACTGTCCGTGGTTGTCCGCGGTATAAAATTTTGAGCAGTTCAAAACTTCTTTCCGCGTCCAACTCCGTTCAGATTTTTTACCGCGTCCTAGCACGTCTACAAATCGTCTGTAGCGCGTCTTAAAAGCGCACAACAACGTCTGCTTCACGGGTGACCTTTTTTGAACGTGTTTTGGCCGTGATCAAGCCGTAAAGCGCAGTGTGACCGGGCCTTGACATCGTTTATATATAGAAGCAGCATCGGTCCTTCACTTTCTCCGGCAGAAGATTAAATACGTCACGATGCTGAAACCCTGTGATTTGATTGGTTCGTGCTTCAAATTATACATGTATGGAATTGGGGCTCCCAAGCGTGAAAATTTTCAGGTGATCACTTAGAGCTATTCGCTCAAAAATACATCATCTCAAGATTTGTAAATACATGTATATACATTTTGTACCAGGTTTCTGATCGCCGATGAAGAAATGTAAAAACACTAAAATTTCATGTACTTATATTTAAAGTAGAGTAATCAGATTAAGGAGATGTCTAACACGACCACATTCATCACCAACAGACAGAGACAATAAAACAAACAAGAAAACGAGAGAAACAGACAATATTCACCTTAAACCCTCTTCAGAAGTCATCTGCCAGATGTGGTTATCTGGATTATGTGCGCACAACCCTTCTTTTTATATGGATACTCAGAGGTTTCCGAAGACGCACAGTTGTTGAATAACCAATTTCTTCTCACTGTAAGGTGATATCGCAAACAAGACAAAAAGTATATTATAACTGTAATTAATATGGAGAATGATTGAAATAAATACTTTTCACAATCATATCTCAATATACTGGAATCGATAACAGAAGCCAAATACTGCTAATGATTGATAAATGCAGGCGACAAGAAGTCATCAAAAATCAAGTTTCCATATTTCTTCTCAGAGTCTACTATTTAGGGTATAAACGCACTGTGTTTTGTTGTTCCGACAGGTATATGTTGGATATACTGTTGGAAACGCAGTTATACCTTTGGAGCTTTGATAATTGCAGGCGACAGAAGTTCATCAATAATAAAGTTTCTATATTTCATATCAAATGCTACTATAGAAGAGGTCTGGATAAAAAATCTTAACACTGCAGCGCCCTATGGGTGCAACGATAACATCAGCACTATAGGAAACTTAACAAGTCCCGGTTGTCAATCGGTAAATGTGACTAGCTTATTCAAGAGACAACAAAGAAGACCTCGAAGTCATGGCATTCGAAAATACAATAGGCCTGAGATACATAGTTTCTCCTTCGATGATTTGGTTCCATTTTTGAATGAGCCTCTAGGCCTGCATTATATTTGTACCAAATTATACTCTGTTCCTTTACGGAAGTTGCACGAAATCTACGATTATACGAAGGACCTCACATATACCGATACACGTTCCCCAGAATACAGACTACAAGGAGTCATATTGGACATTTCTACTTTTCGTTTATTTCAAGCAGTTAGATCAGATAAATCAGAGGAGAAAACAAACCGCCCTTTCATTAAAGTAAGATTTGCAAACAAAGGTATTGATAACTTGAATCTTGGTCAAATTTTGAATCACAAAACTGTCACAGAAAAAATCCCACCATATTTCAAAAGAAAAGAAACTCTTTGTATTTCCTATAGCTACACACCAACAGTTGCATCTAAAATTTACAATTACAAACGATTCCTGCAGTGTATTGATTTAAGTAATCCCTCACTACATCCACTTCCCTGCGAATGTTCTTCATCGGATTTCAACTACTCTCCTTGTGGACACGTTATTACTGGTGACCTTAGTATAGTCAAGAACGACAAGTTGAGAGAATTGTTAAAAAAGGGTCCCAAATACAGAGAAAGTATGTCCTTTACATGGAACCAAAATGTCAAAATTATCATGGACTCTTGTGAGGAATATGCAAGACGTTGGGCAAAGAAAGAGGATGTACAGCTCGACACCCTTTCCGAATGGATAAAATCAATCAGAGGGTTACTTTTATCTAGAATTAACCGATTAAAATCAACTGTGAACACCAGATTCGTGTCTATATTTAAAGACCCTAATGTTATCACAGAGCTCACCTACCTCCAAGAACATTATGTCATCACACCAGCGGACAAAGCCTCAAATAATTACACATTTACTTGCAAAAAGTACTATTTCGACAGTCTAGTTAAAGAGTTGGGTTTAAATTCGACACCTGGAAATCCCACTTACACCCCAACAAACCTTTCTGCCTCTGAAATAATAGATAACCACAAATCAGCTCTTACTTCCTTTGGCTTCGACACTACCAATTTAGATTTAGATTTACCATACTTGTACTGCATACCTAAAATGCATAAGAATCCGTACAAACAACGTTTCATCGCTGGTTCCTCAAAATGTTCTACCAAATCTGTATCGATCTTACTCACCAAAGTTTTATCTGAAATCAAATCTGGGCTTCAAAAATATTGTTCGACAGTGTATTCTCGCAGTGGTATCAACCAGATGTGGATTTTAAAGAATTCGAAGGAACTTTTAGAACATCTGAAATCCTCTCATTTTAGTAGAGTCCATTCGATCAAAGCCTTTGATTTTTCGACACTTTACACTACAATTCCACATTCTAAATTGAAAGAAAGACTCGCAAAAATTATAAGTAATGCGTTTACAAGTAAGAACGGTAATCGCAAATACAAATTTATTGTTGTTAACTATGACAAAACCTACTTTGTAAAAGAAAAGTCCGATTCTGAAAATAAGTACACTGAAACAGACATTATTCAGATGTTAAACTTTCTGATCGACAACATTTTTGTGGTGTTTGGAGGAAAGGTCTTCCAGCAAATTGTCGGAATTCCAATGGGGACCAATTGTGCCCCACTCCTTGCCGACATTTTCCTTTACTCGTAGAAGCTGAATTCATTCAATCTCTGGTCTCTGAAGGAAAAAGATACTTAGCTTCTGACTTTAACTTCACTTACAGATACATAGACGATGTGTTGTCCATCAATAATCCAAAATTCGCGGATTACCTGAGCAGTATCTATCCTTCGGAGCTTGAAGTCAAAGAAACCACAGAGACAAATAATTCAGCATCCTATTTGGACATAATGTTGTCCTACGACACTGATGGTCACATGAACACCTCACTCTATGACAAACGTGACGACTTCAATTTCAGCATTACAAACTTTCCTTTACTGAGTAGCAACATCCCTTCATCGCCTGCTTATGGCGTGTTCATATCTCAGTTGATACGCTATGCCAGAGCAAGTACCAAATATACGGATTTTGTTCTGAGAGCAAGGCGTCTTTCAGATAAGCTTCTCAGTCAGGGATATGTTTGTGACCGACTAACATCGTCACTGAGGAAGTTCTACGGTCGATATGGGGAACTCGTCATACACTATGATGTTCCACTCTCAAGAATGGTGGATGATATTCTGTCATAGACCATTTGAACCATCCAACCAAAGATTGTACTCTATATCTTCCAAAATGGAAGTAACCGGATGTGACAGTTCTACCGAATTGAAGCGACGGGTGTTGCATGCAAGCAGGAGATGCTTACTCTTCCTGGGCACCTGGTCTCACTCCCCTATCGGGAGTTCGCTTCTTTTCATATGGTGGAGGTTTTTGTTTGTTTGCTTTGGTTCCTGTTTTGTCCTGATTTTGTATGCCTTCGGTTTCTGATTTTTGAATTATCGATTTTGTGCTGTATACAGGGATATGGTCATTATCCATATTTGTCATTTAGGGGATAAACGTACTGTGTTTTGTGGTTCCGACAGGTATATGTTGGATATACTTTTGGAAACGCAGTTATACAGTCGGGGCTTGTCCCTGACGATGTAGCTTATGTTTCCAACAGCATGGCGGTGATTTGTTTGAACTTATTTCCCTATCGGGATAATATGTTGAGTTATATAACAAATGACAATCTTATTCTCAATTCCAGTAAATCGTTCTTGTTATTGCTATATTGGGAACTGAGTGCAAAAATAGATAAAATCAAGTGCAAGTCAAAGGAAAAGATATAATTACGCTCAATATCATTTGGTTTATGGGCGTATTGTTCTCCGTATTTCTGTACATTTTTAAAGTTTCTCTTAAAACAAAATGAGTGGTGAAGAAATAGTGAATTGCGAGAGATTTTTTTCAGTTAAGTGAAGGGGAAAAGTTAATGTAAAAGATACATCATCTCAAGATTTGTTAATTAATACCAGGCTTCAAAATCGCCAGGGAAGAAATGTAAAAATACTAAAATTTAACCTAATCTCTTCTATTTTGAAATTTAATTTAGGAATATTTTTTACATTACATGTTATCCCCTATTATAGTATCATTTTACAAAGCATAACTGCAATTAACATGGATAATGATTGAAAGAAATACCTGTCGCAGGCACATAACAATTTAACCTGATTATTATTAAATTTTATCAAGTTTCGCGAATTTGAGCGGGTCATGTGAATGAATTACTGGACAACAAACCACGGTCACGCGGTTGTTATTTCAATTATTATATATTGCTGTTGTAGCATAAGATAAGTTGGGTTTTCAGAAAATGAAGTTGGCGACAAGTTAGTTTTCACAGAATGAAATGGGCGTGGCTTCATTGCATAGATAGTTTGTTCAAGATTTCGCACCAGGCAAATTCTATGGTACATCTCGTCATGTTAGAATTAATAGTTTGTTGCTGGCGACAAGAAGTTCATCAATAATCAAGTTTCTATATTTCTCCTCAGAGGCTACTATTTCAATGTAAGACATGTGAAGATCTCTCCTTGAAATGAGACATCCGACATGAAATCTTTATCCATCCAGTGCAAAACGCTGTAATTGATTTCATTAAAGATATCTTTAGTAAGATTAGCCTGCACTGACCACAGCGGAACCCACCCGCAGGATTGTGACAAACAATGATCAACAGACAAAACAGCTTCAACAAACAACATGGGACAAAGAGACACACATTAATACCCACTCCAAATGGTCAAATAAACGATTAAAGGGGGCACACCAAAGCATGAAACACATGCTATATATACATGTAATCTTTAAGACTTTCTGGAAATTTTACAAAAATTATTGTCAACTTCTTTTGAAATTCGGACCAATACAGGCAACAGAGTATATTACTTTGGGTAATTCACAGCCTGTATTTTATAGTGACATATTTAACAACATAAGAAGGATCAAAGACAGACAACATAACTATCGAAAATGCATCAGAATCATCAAACGCCCTTTATACCGTGGATATGATCCTAATGTCACCAATAGGGACACTAGGCTTGGTATTTGACCAATCTACAGTCTTGTACCAGCGCATTCTTAAAACTTGCACTCTGACTGACTATGACGACGGGACTCCATGATGGGCCCTGTGCAAACCTCTTACGAGAAGACAGGGCCCCGACCACCTGTCCTCTCTGAATGTCAGTCGGGCTCCTCGGGTGATAACATACATGAGCTCGCGGCGGCAGAGCACGGATTGTATTACGTACTCCCTCTTTTTATATCCATTTACATATTCATCTGTGTTGCTTGGGCCCCTGCGTTTTGCGGTCTTGTTTGTGTGTGGTCATCTGACATGGTCATTCTTGGAGACCTCTGGGTAATCGTGTTTGATGTTTCTGTGTTGTGCGTTGGCGTTCCTTGTCCCTTTTGCGTCTCTTTCTGTGCTTGTCTGCTCTTTGTTTTTGCATTGAGTGTTTTTTGGGTCTTGCTGTGGGTGCTGCAACCTGGTGTTGTTGGAGATCCCCTCCCTTGCTTTATAGAAGCGAAAAATTCATAATTGAACAAAAACTTGAATTTATATTTTATGATTAAACATTATCCGAAAATTGCTGTTGAAAAACAATCTTCATTTATTTTGCCATCGCCATCCAAATCTACAAAATAAAGTAAACTGCATCAACGACAAATCATGAATCCAAGACGCATTGGAGAATTTTTATTTTTTTTTTTGTAATTTAAAAGTCAATTTTACTACTCTAGTATCCGTGAAGTATTAAATAATGGGTCTATTATCCAAGCTTCAAAATTGAATTAAAAGTTACATGTGGATGTCACTGAGATATTTTAAGACGAAAACAGTCGAATTTGAGGTTTTCCCTAAAAAGAGTTATATCTCCTTCCATACCTTTTCCATCACATCTTTCCTCATCAATAGTGCCGTCACAATCATTGTCCACCTCGTCACCTGGTGTCATCGACTTGGCCAAACAGTTCTGAAAATATCCAATATAAATCAACTTTGAATCTCATGTCTTATTTTCAATTTTTCAAAATTTTAAAATGATAAAATAAGGAATTATTCATCAACGCAACATAACGATTATTACAGCGGAATATACACATATAAGACTAAAAATGGTGAGGGGCAGGAGATTTGAGGGGACAGGATATAAATCTAACATTTCAACAAACAGAAACACTTATACAAATTACCATCCAAACTGCAATTTGAATTTAGAATCTGGTGATCATTGGGATTTTTTTACCATGTCATTAAGGTCTCATACATGTATCTTATAGACACATACAACATTAGTCTATTATTATGATGAAAAATATGTAATGGTTTAACTTACAGAGTTGATTGGTGTCAGGAGCAACCCGATAGGAAATCCATAGGTTTCAAGATTTGCTCTACCAAACAGTAATCCACCAATGAGAACTTTAGGATTGGTATGAAAGACTGAGTGCGTTCCTTCAGTGATTTCAACATAACCTGCTGTCAGATTGGTTCCTGGGATATTGTGATAAACAACATTCTTTGGTAATGGTTTATTGTCCAAGCGTAGTCCATTTTTCTGAGCAGCGTCGACTATGAACATAAAGTAGTTGGTGTAGTGTCCAAGAGAATACTTAGGTGTTGTGAAGTAATAGTTGGAGGCATATTGTTCTATAGGTGGGATAGTAATCATGGCTGGATCTCCAGACTCATGGTTAGGTGCCTGTGTCATAGAATACTGCATGACCTGGATAGGTTTGTCAGCGCTTATGTGGGCAAACAATTTGGAATCATAATGTTTTTGTACGTATGAGCCAGCACGGGGTATGACAAAATGGTCGTTAAATGTAGAACCTCCCTTCTCCCCTTTCACGTAAACTACTGTTGTTCCCTCACTGGCAATGAATCTGAATATGTCTCCTGTGGTTCGTCCGGGAATTGGTACTGTGGCAAAGTTCTTCCCCCATGATTGTACAGGCAGGAGGTGTTCTACTAGATGATCTCTGGAGTTACCTCCCAATCCGTCCTCTACTACAGCCTTTTTGTTTCCACTGAGGACTGACAATGGCTTATCACCGACTATTTTGGTGCCTGTCAGATCTCCAACTGAATGGATCTCCAGGGAATCCAGTCTGTTCATGGTAACATTTATCCAGTCTCCCCCTTTGTAATGTTTTCCTTTAAATGTGACATTGACAGGGTTGTCGGTTGTGAGTTGGATGGACACATGTGTAGAATCCTGCACTCCCACTACTAGGAATACAGCGTAATAGTAGGTCTTGTAGTTTGCCGTGTAATACGTCTTACCTAACGCATCTGTCGGCAACGCCAGATAGCCGTCATCAGAGTAAACCTCCTTGTTGATGCCGTACACCACAATTTCATGGTCGGACTGGATAAGGATCCCCTTGGAAGTAAGCTCAGTTTCGTGGTGACGTAAGGCTTGTGGTACCTTAATTTGCTTTACATCACCTCTTGTCAGTGTGAAAGTCTGATCCAGGTGTAAACCTTGAGCTTTTGGTGCCGTGATATGGACTGTTACCGTTACATTTTCGTTAGTGGTTATGAAGATTTCTGGTTCCAAGTCCTTGTTTTGGAGAATTTTGTTGTCCATGAATCCGATGATGAATTCATCACCTCTGTTATCAAGTGCTCCTATAATTAGAGATATGATTTCAGCAGTTGTGCTCAATCGTATAACATGACAGTTAGTTATCAATTTCATTACATTACCAAAGTAAAGAAAACACGTTTAATACCTAAAATGCTTACATAAAACTGGCAATAATTTTGGGCGAATGTGTCTGCATACAATACGCCATGGTGATTTGTAGATCTTCAATTTGTTTCAGTCTTGTCTATTCTTCTTGTCTTACTGTAAGCTTTCATTGTCCCCCGCTTTCGCGAAAGCGCGGGGACATTAAAACCGGTTCGTCCGTCTGTCCGTCCGTCTGTCCGTCTGTCCGTCTGTCTGTCCGTCAGTCACAAAAACTTTAACCTTGTGCATAACTTTTGAATGGTAAGTGATAGGTCTTTGATATTTCACATGTGTATTCCTTGTGACAAGACCTTTCCATGGATACCAAAATTTTTGACCTTGTGACCTTGACCTTGGACTTTGACCTGCTTATTAAAAACTTTAACCTTGACCATAACTTTTGAATGGAAAGTGATAGGGCTTTGATATTTCACATGTGTATTCCTTGTGACAAGAACTTTCCATGGATACCAAAATTTTTGACCTTGTGACCTTGACCTTGGACTTTGACCTACTTATTAAAAACTTTAACCTTGACCATAACTTTTGAATGGAAAGTGATAGGGCTTTGATATTTCACATGTGTATTCCTTGTGACAAGACCTTTCCATGGATACCAAAATTTTTGACATTGTGACCTTGACCTTGGACTTTGACCTACTTATTAAAAACTTTAACCTTGACCATAACTTTTGAATGGAAAGTGATAGGGCTTTGATATTTCACATGTGTATTCCTTGTGACAAGACCTTCCCATGGATACCAAAATTTTTGACCTTGTGACCTTGGACTTTGACCTACTAATTAAAAACTTTAACCTTGACCATAACTTTTGAATGGAAAGTGATAGGGCTTTGATATTTCACATGTGTATTCCTTGTGACAAGACCTTTCCATGGATACCAAAATTTTTGACCTTGTGACCTTGACTTTAGAGTTCGACCTACTTTTCAAAAAACTATAACCTTGTCCATAACTTTTTAATGGAAAATGATAGGGCTTCCACATTTCACATGTGTATTCCTTGTGATGAGACCTTTTTGTTGGTAACAACATTCTGACCTTGTGACCTTGTCCATGGAGGTTGACCCACATTTAAAAACTTCAACCTCAACCATAAGTTTTTGATTTTAATTTAAATCATAGGTCTTAAATATTTCACATGTGCATACCTTTTCATAAGCCCTGTCCCTTGGAAATAAAACAAAAGTTTGTACCTTTTGACCTTTTCTTGGAGTTAATCTTTCATATTTAGAATGTTGATAATATATGAGATATATTATTAAAATTAAAGAATGGGGGGATGTCTGTAAGCATTTCTTTAAAGACAAACACCCAAAAGCGGGGGACCACAATTCCTTGAATTTGATTTTTTTCATTTATTTGTAATTTTAGTTTTGAAAATATGGTTGATGTTAAATGTCTTCATATTCAACAGCATCTTTAAAAGAACAGATAAATTTGCAGCATGGACCAGTCATGCACGTTTCGGATACTTAACCCTCGTCATTGATCCTCAAACTTGACAATGTAATATTGCCAAATAGTGAGAAAGTTATTCTGTCCAAAAATGTACCGAAAGGTGGGATACGATGCCAAAGGACCCACGTTTTAGATTTCAAGAAATTTTGATAAGGGGAATATTCGAATACGTTGAAAAAACGATCAATCGAAGTTGATCAGACTAAACTACATGTGCCATCGGGATCTCCTGGTCCACCAGCACTGATACTCACCAAGTGGTACATATGTTAAATGTCTTCAAATTTAATAGCATCATTTAAGAACAGATAAATTTGCAGCATGGACCAGACATGCACGTTTCTAGTATGGGCCTTTACAGGATGCAGTGATGCAGGATGAAAAGTTCTGACTCCATTTTAGGAAGCTACATGCTCTTCTTCGACAACAATAAATAAAACCTTGTGCACTTTACTCTTACGATTCTTACGATTACATTGTTTAGATTTGAGGATCACTGATGAAGGTTAAGTACCCGAAACGTGCATGTCTGGTCCACGTTGCCAATTTATCTGATCTTAAATGATGCTATTCAATTTGAAGACGTTTACATCTTACATGTTTCCTATCATTTTTCATAAATCTGAAACACTCGATATTTTCTGCCTACATGATTTTAACGCTGAATGATTAAAATGTGTGTAGTCTTTCATGACAGAATATGAAAATCTGTTTGATATGGTTGGCAAGGTTTTGTAAAGAATGACATTGTTTAATTATTGTAACTTACCAAAGCAGGTACAAATCAGCGAAAACAAAGGGACCAATGTAGACAACGTCATTTTGCTAACGACCTGATTATTACCCGTAGTCTCTAGACATATGATATAGTAATATCATAACTAGGTAACCAAGCAGAATTCTTCTAAGGTGAGAGTGGACGTGAGATTATCTGAATGAAATAACTGAAATAGGGTCACGACACGATCATTGGAATCTAGGTTCATTCATTTCCCTTGTGAATGTCGGTTGATATATTATTAACGAAATTAATCTGTATTAAAGAAAAGACGGAAGTCATATAAAGAGCACGTCAACAATCAGCGTTTTTGTCAAAGTAATTGGCAGTTCCATATACCCCCTTATATACCGTGGAGAAGATCCCGGTGTGACCAGAAGGAAACTCTGCATTGTACTTGGCCTAACGTTGTATAATAAAGCGCATTCTTAAAAGATGCATACTAACTGACTGTGACGACAGGACGCCCTGACGGACATTGTCCAAACCTCGCCAGAAGAGGCAGGGAACTGACCATTTGCCCTCTCCAAAAGTTGATGGGACTCGGCGGGTGATTACAAAAATAAGCTCGCTCCTGTCGGCAGTTTTTCGTACGAACCCTATTCTTTTGATATGAATTTACATATTCATTTGTTTGTTAGTTGGGTCCCTGCGTTAAGCTGTCCTGTTTGTGGCATCATCTGATGAGGAGGAGGTTATTGTACACAACAATTGTGCGTTCCTCGAGACAGCTGGGTAACCGAACAAGTGGGAAGACTGGACGCACATAATTCAGATACCTTCACAATTTGCCACTAAAAAGTCGTATGGCCGTCCTAATGACAAACATGGATAATGACCATATCCCTGTATAAAGCACAAAATCGATAATTCAGATAATCAGAAACCGAAGGCATACAAAATCAGGATAAAACAGGAACCAAAGCAAACAAACAAGTCAGCACCGGTTGTTTATTGGTCTCGTTGTTTTATATGTAGCATTTTATATTTAATGACTTGATTATGTCTTCCTTGTCCCCTTCGTGTCTCATGTTGTGATTTTCCCATCTTTGTTTTCCCATTTCGGTGTTTAAGGTTTATTATTTATTTATTTTTTGTTTGTTTGCCGCTGTAACCGAGTCCGGTTGGAGATTCCCTCTTTTCTTCCAAACATTTTGAGAACATTCACGATCTTCTAGCCTGACACTTGTTTATGTTTTTGAATCATACTAGCACAACAGTAACTGTAGTCTACATGTAATATTTTGTCTCTTCTTACAATATCTAAATCGCGCCTACTGCTGTTGGAAGTAAAGTACAGTCCTAAATATTGACACAATAGGTGTCGATGAATGCTGATAGTATCAAATTCTTTATCAATATCGAGACGTATCCCTTTTCTGTAGAGATATCAGATTTTGATTTCGATAACTGAAAGGAGTTAAAAACAAGAACTGTCGTACTTTTGAAAATATGTTTGTTTTTTTTACCTTAGATGCCTAATCGAACAAGAAAGGTTAGAGACCAACTTTATTGCGACAAGACAAGGGTATTGATCTTGCAATACTTCGGATTTCAAGATTAAGATTGATTTCGTATCTCGACTACGCTAATATCCTTGTAGAGCTTGAAATGATATTTGGAAAGAAGAAGAGGATGTGAAACGGTCTTTGATATGTATATGCCAAAAATGACAACAAGTCGCTATACTACCTTTGGTCTTGAATCTACACTACATATATCAATATTGATTCAGTCATCAGTTTAAGGTTTGCGTTAAAACTTTCCTTGAAGGAATTCAATGGGTAATGAGAAATGATTTGGCCACCCTTTTATGAAACCCATTTATATGACACCTGAAATCACTGCATAGATATAATGAAAAAATTAATTGAACATTTTTGACAAATTTAGATATTAAAAAATGTTACATAAAGAGTTATACGTCCTTAGAGTTTACACCGAACTCTATGGAATTTTTTTTTCGTAAAATTTTCAACAGAATGATCGGGCATCAAATATCTATTGGTAAAAAAATTCTTAAACTAGAATAAAATGTATATTATCAAATTTTGCTGAAAAATAAAAAAATCGCCAATTTTTTTTTTTTTTTGCAATTAATTTTTTTTCGATATTTTCATCAAAAGGAGATAACTCCTACACATGACCCCATTTTAAATATATCTTATTTCAATATCTACTGGGATAGTATAACAGCTTTTAAAATATCATATGGAACAGAAAAGTATATTATATGAATACAACCAATGTCAATGTTTTGGGCATAATTTATTTCATTGCCGATTGAATACATTAATTTTTTTTTTCATAACTTTTTTTCCAATTTATATGAAAGCCAAACTCTTTGCAAAATTCTTGTAAAAAGAGAGACAACTCTAATATATCTGCTAACTATTCTTCAAACAAGTTGGCAAGTTGGCATTCATCTTAACGTTTAAGTTTCAAGAATAACCGAATCATTCAACTTTTATTCAAATAAAATGATACGAAGTATTTATCTTTTTATAAAGGTAAATAGATCATCCGCCTTCTTCCTCTATTCTTGCCAACATCTTGGTAAGTAGTTCTTAATACATTCTTTGATCATTGACCTGGAATTTTGTCACAGCTTTATGTATAACATCAGTCACATTTTAAATAGCGAGTTAGTGTGCTGCAGTTATCGGCTGTCGTGGCTGATCATAGGCCTCGCCAATGGTTATATAGTACTGGTTCGGCTGACTTGCAAATCGAACGATCAGTAATGTGGAAGGGTTCCAACTCTATATCTTCTTGAAGAAAATTTCAAACCATTTTTCATGCACCAAACACGTGTTTCGGATATTAAATTCTCATCAGTGTTCTACTTGCATCGTTCAAAATAATGGGCATAATAAAAGCACAGACAAGGCAAAGATTATGTGTACAAATCACCATACAAGCAATGTTTTATGTGAAACGTCTTCCAATTCAATAGCATCATTTAAGAACAGATAAAGTTATAGCATGGACCAGACATGCACGTTTCTGGTACTTAAACCTCGTCAGTGATCCTCAATCTAAACTTTGTAATATGGCCAAAGAGTGTGAAAATTATTAGGTCTAAAAATGTACAAAAAGACGTAGCAGAATGGGTGGGATATGATGCTTTGTATCTGTACTGTCATAATGCTCGTGGACCACTACATCCGCATCGATCATTTTAACCAATTTTTTTTCAGAAATCAAAACAGGTCTTCAAAAGTACTGTAAAATGTGGAAATTAAAAAATTCAAAGGGACTCTTAGAACCACAGGCACATGTAGAAAGAGCGTCAATATCCTGTATCAGTGTATTATACAGTACCCCTTAGAATATATGTATAGAAAACCAAGGCTTCCGACGAATTTTCAGCTTGAAGTAGCATTTGCAATTTTTGTATTTGACATGTTTGAAGGGCAAAATGGGGTATTACCATAAAGATTGATTTGTATACTTCAATCAATAATTCACCCAAAAAGAGCTCATAACATAGCCTAATTGCCTACTAAAGTTGGACTACTTTCTGTCTTGAATCCCCATTGCCAGATTGGACAAATACTGATTCATTCAGAGGCTTTACTCTGCTTACTGTAAGCAGAGTAAAACACCTGGATGATTCAGACTAGCTAATCTGGCAATGGATGTTCAAGACAGAAAGTAGAAAACAGTCCAACTTTGGAAGACAATTAGGCTATGTTATGATATCTTTTTGTGTAAATAATTGATGTTTTTATGAAGTATACAAATCAATCTTTATGATCATATCCCGTTTTGCCCTTCAAATGCAAAACTAGCAGAAATTGCTACTTCTAGCTGAAAATTCGTCGGAAGCCTTGGTTTTCTATAGATATCAGTATTATCTTATGACCATACAGGATATTGAAGCTCTTTCAACATGTGCCTGTGCTTAGAACACCTGAATTCGGCAAGTTTCAATAATGTTTTATCGATCAAATCATTCCATTTTTCAATTCTTTATACCTGAAAGATCTCTCAATACATACAAAATGCCTTCACCAGCAAAACTGGCAAATTACAGGTACATTGTTGTGGGATACAATTAAGAAATGACTGTCTTACTTTTGGTGTTCATGGGTGTATAATTCTGATTGGGCACGTGCAAATTCCGTGAATCGCGAAGCGATTCTCGGAAAATTTGCACGTGTCCAACCAGAATTATACACCCATGAACACCAAAAGTAAAGACAGTCATTACTTATATTTACATTTATTCTAATTATAGGTCATTTTTATTTGCATGAACATCGCACATTTTGCCTGTAACAGCGTCAAATGTATCTTAATTTTGGTAAATTCTCCCTACATGCAATACCTGAACGTGACGTCACAATAGCAACCCAAGTTATTGGAATATAATTCTAGTTGCCTAATAGGCGTTCAACATGGGGAATCAACTAGTAATGTAAATATTGAAACTTACAATGTTTGAGAAACTTCTAATTCTAATGATTTATTCACAGAAGAAGAGATAATCAAACTGTACTACTTTCTGATCGATAACAAGTTTGTGGTGTTTGGAGGAATGGTCTTTCAGCAAACTTTAGAAATACCAATTGGAACCAATGGCGCTCCACTTCTTGCTGATATTTTTCTATATTCATATGAATGTTAAACGTCTTTAAATTCAATAGCATCATTTAAAAGCTGATAAATTTACAGCATGGACCAGACATGCACGTTTCGGGTACTAAACCCTCGTCAGTGATCCTCAGTCTAAACAATGTAATATGGCCAAAAAGTATGAAAATTATTATGTCTAAAAGTATACCAAAAGACGTAGCAGAATGGGCGGGGTATGATGCTACAGGACCCACGTTTTAGAAATTTCAAGAAATTTTGTAACTGAAAATTTCAAATGCGTTGAAGAGACAGACGATCAACCGAAGTTGATCGAACTTAGTCGAGTTTCTTCAGCCTTTCCTCTCTCGCGGAAAGAAGCACCTAGCATATCAATTTAATTCTACATAAAGATATGACGTGCTCTCAGCAAATAATCCAGATTTTACAGATACCCTTCGCACAATCCATCCATGTGAACTAGAGGTGAAAGAAACCACTGTTTGCATTAACTCTGCCTCTTATTTAGATCTCATGTTATCTTGTGACGAAAATGGTTACCTGAATACTTCAATATATGACAAACATGAGGACTTCATTTTTTTTTCAAAATTACGAATTTTCCTCCCCTTATTGTCCCCTCCCTATGGTGTATTATGTGTACAGTACAGCGAAAATATTAAACATAATGATAATAACACCTCATTGTCCTTCTTGTTGGAAGATGTTTTAGGTTAGAACCATCGGAAACATAGCATTTAACAAATTTCTTTTCTGCACGGCCTAAGTGACTTGCAATGATTTTTGGTAACGTTTCTTATTCTAAATTTTCAGACCGGGACCAATGAGTGAAACCTCCCCACTCCCCCTCTTGTTTTTCTAATAATAATTCCTTTTGCTGAACTAAGATGAGTAGTTGTGGTAAAACAGCGGTGTCACAAACCTGGCTTTTCTCCTATATTTATCGAGTTACTACGTCAAAAAGTGTTGTACGTTAATCATGTGAGAAATTTTTCTTCATTTTTCCCATATTTTTTTTTGTTATTGAAAACTGAGACACAATCATATCCGTAGATTGAATCCTTGACAACGGACATGCCAACACTAAAATGTGACTGGCTTCGTGGATGTTGAATTTCGTATCACACAAAAAGTTGAATCATGTTTTAAAGATATCGATTTTTGCAATACAAGGCTTTGATTTCATTTTATTTTGCATTTTTGTGAGATTTAAAAAAATAATTATTAAAACCAAACCTGCTAGAATATTCTGTTCATTAATTCATTGTATTAAAAGCTTTGACCATCTCAATACAGCTAGAGTAACAAATGGAACTCAACAATTCTATACTTGATTGTCTAATTATTATTCATTGAATATTTCTTGAAATGTAGATTTATTCTAGTTGTATAGTAACGGTAGAGAGAGAGAGATATTAAACAATTACGATTTTCCTTTTTTCTGCACTAGGATGAGCTAAAGAGGATGATTGCATCAATGAGTTTTACAGTCAGAAACAACAAGAATGTCTGACGTAATATGTAGTAAAAGAGTGATTTTACAAACCTGGAGTTTCTTCAACTTCAAAATCAACAGACTCCCCTTTCCTGGGTATTTTAAATATCCCTTCGCCCTCTGTCTCTGCCTCGGTGTATTCATTTCGAAAATAATTCGATGTTCCAGAGCAATCACAAACTACAACGACATCATTATGAGGTCAAGGCAACAAACGAAAAACTAATCAACTAAGAGAATGTTTATGAGCGACTTTGTTAGTGCAAAAAAAAGATTTGGACGAGCCAATGTTAATATATAGAATCATCAAAAAACACAGAATTTAAGACATTCGCCGTTTTGACCTATTAATAGGGCAAAGTGACGGGTGTTTCTAACAAGCAGGAGATATTTACTCTTACCGGGCACCTGATCTCATCTCCATTTGATATTCGCATTTTCTTCATTACAGATTTTTTTAGCCATTATTTTTTTGTATTTGGTATTTACATATACGTCTGTGGTATTTATCAAGATTTTTTTAATTGTCCATTGATTATGATTTCTGTATTCTAGCTGATTTTGTATGCCTTCGGTGTCTGATTTTCTGAATTATCGATTTTGTGCTGTATACAGGAATATGGTCATTATCCATATCTGTCATTTGCTCTGCGTTTGATTTTCATTCAATGATGCTTCAAGTCGCAACTGCGTGTTAATGAAAAATAAATAATTTGTAAATAATACGGAAGTGTTCCAACTCTGTCCCTTCTTGAAGAAAATTTCGAACCAATTTTCATGCACCAGACACGTGATTCGAATAGTAAATTCTCATCAGTGATGCTTCCATCCAAAGTGCTTTTCATACGTCACCCAAATTCATTTCACTAGCACCCTCTGATTTTTTTTTAGAATTTAAATGTGTACATTTACTTTACAGAGAGTGCGCGGCTCCAAATTTCCTGTAGGGTCGATTCAGCAGCATATCCAAATAAAATCTATGTTCAAAATAGCATTGGATGGAAGGGTGCTAAGATATTAATTTCCTTCAAATCTCCGTTTTAATCTCTGTTTTTGTATTTATTCATTTCATTTTATTATTTTCTTTTTGTGATTTAGAAATAAGTACAGTACATATACAGACAATGGATTACACGTCGCAACATTGAAATGTATATTATAGTCAGCCTCATGAAAACAGAATACCATGACAAATATGGATAATGACCATATCCCTGTATACAGCACAAAATCGATAATTCAGAAAATCAGAAAAAGAAGACATACAAAGTCAGGATAAAACAGGAACCAAAGCAAACAAACAAAAACCTCTACCATATGAAGAGAAGCGAACTCCCGATATGGGAGTGAGACCAGGTGCCGAGGAAGAGTAAATATCCCCTGCTTCCATGCAACACATATCACACACCAAAATCTTAAAGAAATTATCATCAGATTTCCGATTCGTACGTTCAAAATGGCTTTGATTGGATTTTCTATCGCTATTGTTTGTTGTAGAACTAAGATAATTCATACAAACATGTAGAAAAATAAATCATTATGTTCTTTATTAGATAAAATTAAAGCTATAGAAAGAAGAATAAATGGAATTCAATTTATGCACGTATTCATTGGATATTTTAATGCATTCATTATCTATTTATTATTTCATTTAAAACTAGTTTTTCAATGCATATTTATCTTAACGGTATAAAAACAGATGTAACCCGCGTAGAAAGAAGAATAAATGGAACTCAATTTATGCATGTATTCATTGGATATTTTAATGCGTTCATCATCTATTTATGATTTCCTTTAAAACTAGTTATACAATGCATATTTATCTTAACGGTTATAAAAACAGATGTACCATGTTTTCAGAAAGTTCTACAATAAGATTCCAATACTGACTTGGAGCAGTTGTGAGATCACATTGAAACATATAAGACTTTACGAAACGGAAATGACAAGTTTCCGAAATAGCCAAATAATTTTCATAAAGTGAAATTGATAAAGTGCCAAAACAAAGCTTCCTTCATGAATCATATTTCATATATGATGCAAATTGCAGTATTTAAATTTATAGGACCAAAAAGTAATCTTAAAGATTTTAAGTAGTTTTCCCTTCGTATCATTTAAACAAGCTTCGCTGGACGTTAAAAGTTTCCGTCTGGTGACAGAAATGAGTTAAAGAAGATCCTGACGATAATCCCAACAGCACTCACAACAGAGCACCAAATTGAGCATCGACGGACCCCAGCAAGCCAGAGGTAGGACCAGGTGCCCGGGAGGAGTTAAGCATCCCCTGTTGGCTAGCCTCACCCGCCGTCGATGTTCATGCACGAAAGTAAAAGGAACATATAAGAACATGCACTGTACTGTCAGAGGTTATGTCTTTATAGAAAGTGCTATGCCTACCATCTCAGGGAAAAAAATATTCAAAACACTTACTGTCAAACCCCTCGCGGGGAACTTTTTTACGAGCTCCACAGGATCATTTCCACGATTTAAAAGACGTTTCATGATTCTAACACAATTTCGATGGTAATTCTGTCTACCTTTGATCCTTCTTATTTTGTTAATTATGACACCATAAAATGCAGGTTGTGAACTACCCAATGTAATCAATATACTCTGTTGCTATAATGGGTCCAAATTTCAAAAGAAGTTGACAATATTTTTTGTAAAATTTCCAGAAAGTCTTTACTAGTTTGTGAAAGCGAAAACCTTGACCTAATAGTTTCTTTGTAATTTATAAATTTCTACTATGCAAAACTAAAACATCAGTACATGCTCTAGCGTACCGGATGAGCTGTGAAATAAAAATACCCTATGACGGTAATCTCGGAACATCACCGTGAAGCCAGGGAACCATGTTAATCCCAAAATCATGTCGTTTGTGATAAACGTCTTCAAATTCATTAACATCATTTTAGAGCAGATAAATTTACAGCATGAACCAGACATGCACGTTTCGGGTATTGACAGTTTAAACATTTGCCCCGTCAGCCCCGGCATCCACGGCTAGTTACGATTGTCGATCCCGTTCCCCTACGTTGTCTCACGGTCACCACGTTTCGTCCACGGTGGCTTGAAACGTGGCCTCCGTGGCCGCCTGGAACATAGTGTAAACGGGGGGTAACAAAACAATCACACATTCAAAATTGAAAGAATGACTCGCAAAAATTATAAGTAATGTATATACAAGCAAAAACAGCAAATATTAATTTATTATTGTTAACTATGACAAATCCTACTTTGTAAAGAAAAGTCCGATTCTAAAAATACGTACACAGAAACAATTATCATTCAAATGTTAAACATCCTGATCGACAACATTTTTGTGGTGTTCGGAGGAAAGGTCTTCCAGCAAATTGTCGGACTTCCAATGGGAACCAAATGCCCCACTCCTTGCTGACCTTTTTCTTTACTTGTAAGAATGTTAACGGCGTCGAATTCAATAGCATCATTTAAGAGCAGATAAATTTGCAGCATGGACCAGACATGCACGTTTCGGGCACTTAACCCTCGTCAGTGATCCTCAATCTAAACGATGTAATATGACCAAACTCTGTGAAAATTATGTCCTAAATATACCGAAAGACGTAGCAAAATGGCTGGAATATGATGCTACAGGACCCAGGCTTTAGAAATTTGAGAACATTTTGAAAACAGAATTTTTCAAATGCGTTTGATGAAACGACCAACCGAAATTGATCGAACTTGGCTTCATGTGCCCTCGGGGACTCTTGGTCCACCAGCAGTGTCACTCACCAAGTGGTACAAATGTTTAACGTCTTCAAATTCATTAGCATCATTTTAGAGCAGATAAATTCACAGCATGGACCAGACATGCACGTTTCGGGTATTAAACATTTCAGTGATCCTCAATCTAAACAATGTAATATGACCAAAATCTATGAAAATAGCAATCAAAGGAATGCTTGTGTCGCCTGCGAAGCGGATTTTTTTTTTTATTTTTGAAAATAGGTCAAATATCAAGGGCAAGGTCACTAGGTCAAAAATTATGGAATGTTTAGAAAGGTCTTTTCATAAGAAATACAAATGTGAAATATCAAAGCCCTATCACTTACCACTCAAAAGATATAGCCAATCTTAGATTTGTTGAAAATAGGTCAAATATATAGGGCAAGTGCACGAGGTAAAAAATGATAGTATGTGAAGAAAGGTCTTGTCACATGGAATGCATATGTGAAATATCAAAACCTATCACTCAGCCATCAAAAGAAATATCATATCTAAGATTTTTTGAAAAGTTGGTCAAATATCTAGGTCAAGATCATGAGGTCAAAAGTTATGATATGTGTAGAAAGGCCTTGTCACAAGATGAAATACACATATGAAATATCAAAGCCCTATCACTTACCAATCAAAAGATAAAGCAAATCTTAACTTTTATGAAAAGTAGGTCACATATCCAGGTCAAGGTCACGAGGTCAAAATTATGGTATGTGTAGAAAGGTATTGTCAAAAGGAATACACAAGAGAAAAATCAAAGCCCTATCACTTGCCAATCAAAAGATATAGCCAATCATGGATTTTTTTAAAAAGTAGGTCAAATATCTAGGTCAAGGTCATAAAGTCAAAAAATATAGTATGTGAAGAAAGGGCTTGCCACAAGAAATACACATGTGAAATATCAAAGCCCTATCACTTACCATTCAAAAGATATAGCCAATCTTAGATTTTTTTGAAAAGTAGGTCAAATATCTAGGTCAAGGTCACGAGGTCAAAAATTATGATATGTGTAGAAAGGTCTTGTCACAAGGAATACACATGTGAAATATCAAAGCCCTATCACTTACCAATCAAGAGATATAGCCAATATTAGATTTTTAGAAAAGTAAGTCAAATATCTAGGTCAAGGTCACAAGGTCAAAAATTATGGTTTGCGTTGAAAGGTCTTGTCACAAAGATTACACATGTGAAATATCTAAGCCCTATCACTTGCCAATCAAGAGATATAGCCAATATTAGATTTTTAGAAAAGTAGGTCAAATATCTAGGTCAAGGTCATAAGGTCAAAAATTATGATATGTGTAGAAAGGTCTTGTCACAAGGAATACACATGTGAAATATCAAAACATTATCACTTACCAATCAAGAGATATAGCCAATATTAGATTTTTAGAAAAGTAGGTCAAATATCTAGGTCAAGGTCACAATGTCAAAAATTATGATATGTGTAGAAAGGTCTTGTCACAAGGAATACACATGTGAAATATCAAAGCCCTATCACTTACCAATCAAAAGTTATGGGGTGTGACACCCAAGTGTGACAGACAGACGGACAGATAGACAGACGGACGGACGGACGGACAGACGGACAACGGACAAAGTGATCCCTAAGTGTCGCTGTGCTTCGCAGGCCTAAATATATCGAAATATATCTCCATTAACAGCTTTGATTTTTATGTCCAAAAATTGTTTTTCTGTGTTTGTAACGTTTGCCTTGTTTAAAGTCAATTCTTGTGGCTAAATACCATTTTTGTATACTTCTCAAAAACAGGATTGTCGTTAGTAAAAAACTAAGAATATCATCCAAGTACCTAGAAGTACAAATAAAACATTTCAAATCATGATGTTTTCTTGCTTTTGAAGATTTTGGATAAATTCTTTAGAATAAGTCTGCAACAAGAGGCGCACAATCAGTACCCATAGGGATTCCTACAACTTGCTTGTAGAGTTTCTCACCAAATCTTAAATAAATGTTGTCCAAGAGGAAGGACGAGACAATACACAGGTCACTACAAGTCCATGATTTGTATTATTTTGTTCTGGTAGCGGAAAAGAAACCCTTTGATTCAGATGAGCAAATATAAGTTCCCCCTCTCGATCAAAACACCATTTGATGAGTTTGGACAATCGATCATTAATATTGTCGTGAGAAATTTCTGTTTTATATTTTTTCAAGAATTTCTAAAACTTTTGATTGTGATTTTTGGAATCTAATTTCAATTTTGTGTGTGACTATCATTCACTGCTCACTTCAGAAATCGGTAAATCAAATCTCTCTTCTTTGCACTTATTTAAACGAAATATTGATTTCGTTTGCTTATCGATCATCATTCGAATGCAATGATTGTACGAGATCGGCGACATTATTCAGAAGAAAATTGAAGTGTTTAAACTCGTTATCTTCTTGAACAACATTCCATGCCAAGTTTAATGCATCAGACACGTAATCCTTATCAGTGGCCTTTTATCAATGTGACATCATATATATATATTTTTTGCTATTTCGGAAACTAGCCATTTCACCGATAAATATCATCGAAATTAAAGGAGTTTAACATCTTAGCACCATCACTCCAATGCTATTTTAAACATAGATTTTATTTGGATATGCTACTGAATCGACCCTACAGGAAATTTTGGGCCGCGCACTCTCTGTAATGTAAATGTAAAAATCTTACTTCAAAAAATTAAAGAGGGCGCAACTGAAATTATTTTTGGTGGCTCCGCTGAAAGCATAACTGATGAGAATTTAATATTCGAAACACGTGTCTGGTGCATGGAAATTGGCTTGGAATTTTCTTCAAGAAGGTATAGAGTTGGAACACGTATTATCATGTGTGACTATGTGTAGTGCTATTCTCTGTAAAACCATCAATTATTAATAAGTACCACTGATGAGGATTTACTATCCGAAACACGTGTCTGGTGCATGGGAATTGGTTTGGAATTTTCTTCAAGAAGGTATAGAGTTGGAACACTTTGACATTATTCAAGTCAAAATAATTTCAGACACAGCCAAATTTATATCAGGAGCGCCCTCTAGTTTGATTTTTTTTTCAAATTCTGTGTATATTCTTTGCAAGGGGTTTGCGGCGAGCGTTTCCAAATTTCCTGTGGAGTCGATTCAGTAGCATAGTTAAGTAAAATATATGGCCAAAGATGGAGAGATGGTGGAAGGATCTAGGGTAGGTGGTACTTCAAGCCGAAGTGATTTTCAGACACAGGAAAATTCACTTCAGGAGCGCCCTCTATTTTGATTTTGTTTTAATTTGTGAGTGCGCGGTGAGCGGCTCTAAATATCCTAAGGATCGATTCAGTAGTATAGTCTAATAAAATTTATGACTAAAATTGGAAGGATTGTGCTAGGATATTAACCTCCTCTAATTGTGATGGTATTTTAGGATGAAAGTTTAGAACCCACTCTAAACAATTGAACAAGAAATTTCGTTCCATTTGTTTATTTACATCAAATTCATACGAGTAAAAATAAACCATCGTTCAAATTGCACAGTAGTATCAATATTGTTGATTTTTGATTTCATTTGAATATACATATTCCTGATTAATCAATATAGAAATTGCACTCAAATACCAAAATATCAATACCAGAATCAGAATCAGAATCAATATATCTAAATAACATCTAGGAAAATTTATAGATAACATATTTCATTAAGGTTAATATACATTCCATTCTTCAAGATTCTTACAATGTAAAATTTTAAATAGGAAATGTTAGAAAGAATCACGGTGGGTAATTTCGAAGCGCAGAACAATCGGTTTTTATTTACTTTCGTGTAATATAGATTATTCATCACAAAAAGGGAATGTTATGGAGTGCAAGGATCCCTTCACAATGTGTTTAATCCGAAATAAGAGAAATAATATCTTATATAAAGCTGAAAATTCATTTAGCCGATCGTATTTAATGTTCAGGAAAGTCAAAGTAGAACGCCGATGGTGTTTGCGTCTTATTAAAAAAAAGCTAATATTCAGCTTTTTTTGGATACAACTCGTACCTAAGGCATTCTTACACTGCATCACATCACCCTTTTTGTTATAAATGATCTAGATTGCACAAAAATATAGTAAATCATATTGTTCTACGTTGCGAGTTTACCCACCGTGAGGATATAATCACAATTTGAACTTTCATCTCTCTCATTCTCTCTTTCCCCTCTCGCTTTGCAACCATTCTTTTACTCTCTCTCTCTCTTTCTCTTATTCTCAAAACGCTGACATAGAAATTTAATGCAAACGAAATAATACTAGTTCTTTTGCAAATAGCTCAAACAATGCATTGTGGTCTTACCATAAATACTAATACACAAAAATATATACACAAAACATTTCAATTGGTTCCATCGGTGAAAATGTATTTGTAGAATAAGTACTAAGAAAAATGCAAAAATGATCCATATAAATATTAAATTAATTGATGACTTATCAAAAAGTATCATTTTATCGTAATCAGAAGATAAATAAAATTGCCCATTGTGTTCTAAGAACTAACTCCGCAACAAATAGCAAACAAAAAATATAAGACTAAAATTTTTCGGATGTTGAATCCTCTTTTAGTTGACAATCAGTTTATTGAATTTAAAGAAATTTAACATTTGAACTACTTGGTGAGTGTCACTGCTGGTGGACCAAGAGTCCCCGAGGGCACATGTAGCCAAGTTCGATCAACTTTGGTTGATCATCTGTCTCTTCAACGCATTTGAAATTTTCTGTTACAAAATTTCTTGAAATTTCTAAAACGTGGGTCCTGTAGCATCATATCCCACCCATTCTGATACGTCTTTTGGTACATTTTTGGACATAACAATTTTCATACTTTTTGGCCATATCACATTGTTTAGACTAAGGATCACTGACGAGGGTTTAGTACACGAAAAGTGCATGTCTGGTCCATGCTGTAAATTTATCAGGTTTTAAATGATGCTATTGAATTTAAAGACGTTTAACATTTTAGATCCTCTAAAACGTCAACGGTCTCATTAGTTCTTACGGTCAAAACAATTGTGTCATCATTAGAATTGATTTACCAAAAATAACTATCGGATAGAAAAAAAATCTAATTCAAAGATGTCCTTTTTTGTGACATTGCTGTATTATTTATTTTCATCTTTACATAAATAATAACAACTCTTTTACATTTTCGAACACGACATACCTTATAACTACCATGGCTATATTCTCAAATGCCACTCACTCTTTGACATTTCTTAATAAATTTCACAATTTTTATATCTCTTTCGTTCTGTCTATTCTACTTTCGTCGTAAAAAAGTAATACGTGTACAAATAAATGCAGTATATCACACACAAATTCTGTAATCTCCCCCATCAAAAGCTGAGGAATGTACAAAGATACAATTGATCCAATTTTTTCTATCTCTATTTTAATTTACACAAAATGACACCTCATTCCTAAATATCAAGAAGTGTGTTAGAAGCCTGACTACAATAACTGTAACAAAAGGTTAAGCACTTTATTTAGAATACCCATAGTTGATTTTCTATATCTACCTCTACCCTAGTCCAGGGACATCGAGTTTCTAAGGATTGTTTTGTAGAATAGAGAAAAAATTACCCAAACCAAAAACAATTTGACTAGGTCTACTCTTTGTTTATTTGAAAAAAAAGCATTGGTTTTTTTCTAAATGTTTGCAAAAACTATATTTCTATTTCTGGTAGGGACTTAATCAAATACGATTGTCACTACTTCTGTTTTTTTTTTTTTACTTAATAACATCAAGTAAGCGGCTACCTTTTGTGGGTAGGTTACACACAAATCAAGTAAGCAGCTACTTTTTGTGGATAGGTTACAAACAAATCAAGGGGCTGTCTTTTGTGGGTAGGTTACACACAAATCAAGTAAGCGGCTATCTTTTGTGGGTAGATTAAGTCATATTTAGAGCAATAGTAAGTCTTAAAAGAACGGTTTTGTCAAAGATATAAAATTATGATGAATGACTGTTATACTTTTACGTACCTTTTAAAACTTAATGGGAGAAGTTACGATTTGATAAACAAATAACCTAATTCCCCATCTTTCTATCTTCAATTCCAGAAGGCAAAAGAATAACGACGGGGCGCTTTAAAAAGTAATTCAATGTGATTATCACACAGAATAAGGAAAAAAATAAAAAATGTCTGGAATGAACAAATGAATTGGCAGAGGAGACTATTCTAACACATTTTCATAAAATGCATCCATCGCATGAATTTATGACTCTTTTGAAAAAAACATGTTTTTATTGACAGGCAAAGGAAAGCTTCTTTAAGATTGTTCTGTTCCAAATTGGTACCAAAGACAACATATTTCTTGTGTTGAAGCAAAGCATTCCGAATAAAATAGCATCAAAATGCAGACAAATAAAACAACAAGTCTTGTTCATATATCACAGTCTTTGTCATGGTTTGGTTTTATTTACCAAAATTCATCAAGATATCGAGACATCATAGATATTGTTTTTTCTATATATCGAGGCAACGCCATATTAAAGCATGATGTTGATACATGATTGGTCCGATTGTGACGTTGGATTTCTAGACAACTTCGTTTTGACATTATGCTGACTTTTTGTAGACAGTGATATGTCCTCTTAAATGCACCATTGAGTAAAAAATATGGATCGAAATGACTGATTTTTAGAGCAGAAATCCAAATACAGATGACATAATATAAATAGCAAGATTAATTTCTCTTTCATCCTTATTAACATCTGTCTTTTCTTCTTTATGAAAACTATCTTACTCATTCATGTATTTGGAGAACATGGTCTTGGACCCATAAGACAACCTAAAGAAGGTTTAAGGACGAGAAGAAGCGAATCGTGATATTTCAGAATTCCCTTGGGGTTGCAATGTGTCCCCTACTGGTTTATGGGTAAAACATCGACGATTTCAGGTTGGACATCAGAAGAAATCATCGACAATGACCTCTGTCACATCCAATCCTTTCTCTAGACACTGGGCCACCTCCCGTAAAATTTTCATCACCCTTCTGTCCAAGGCAATCAGATGGACGTCTAAAACCACAGGACTCACACGGTCCCGTAGTAGGGATTTCTTCACGAGAATGCTCATCTTTTCTGGTCCTATGTATAGTTTGGCAAGCTTCATGAATGTTGAATATCGTATCACACAACACTGATATAATGGTGCTAAAATTGTGTGTTCATCCGCCTTCGACTTCCCAAATCTGAAAAAGAGGTAGACAAGGCTTTGATAATATTTTCCATTATAATTGTTCTGTTCCACCTTAAAGTTGGTAATTTAAACAAATACATATAAGCTGACATGTTTATTAATTTAAAAGATGGTGTGAAAAGTTTGAACGTAGTAACAAGTGAACCTTAATTTATGCATTTATTCATTAGATATTTAAAATTCAATGACTATGTAATTGTACGATCACTGATTATCAATTTAAATGCAGATTTATGTGAATAGACATTTAAAGAGCTGATTTTGCCACCACGTCGTCAGAAGAATGTTGGCATGATTCAAACTTTGCTTCTGAGTAAAGTAAACTTAGGTACATCAATTCAATCCTACGTACAGATACATTGATGATTATGATTTTTGGACTTTTACATTGGGTTTTGTGTTTAAATTGCACCCCTTGATCCAAAATTGTCCAATCTTTAACAAAAATACGGAGTTTAAGAACTCCTCCAAAACCGATTGTATACATTATCATTCAGTTTCCTCTCGGATGCGCATGCATTTTGCCCTACAATTTCTATTGTTTTGACGCTCTTATTTTTCAAGAAGAATTGCTCTACTCATGAATCAATTTAGAAATGACATTGCATCAAGACTTGGTTAATTTTAGTTGCAGGTAAAATATTCATTATATATTACAGAAATAAAACGGAAGTGTTCCAACTCTATAACTTCTTGAAGAAAATTTTTAATCAATTTATTATGCACCAGCAGTCATTTTCACAAAAACACTTACGATAAATTTTAGAATTTGTCGTAACTTTCAAGTATATACATTTCTAAAAATCCATATTCAATATTCAAATATTATGCCACATTTTGGATATTTCAGTAGTTAGAGAAAGAAAATCAAAACTATTTGAATATAGTGCTTTATTTGACTGAGAGATAATGAATTGAAAGTTACGACAAATTCTCAAGTTTATCATAAGTATGTTTGTGAAAATAGCCGCAGACACGTGGATATTAAATCCTCATCAGTGATGCTTCCAGCCAAAGTGATATTCATAAGCCGCCAACATTCATTTCAGTAGCGCCTCTGGTTTTATCTTATCTATTTTTTTTAATTTAAATTTGTATATTTACTTAACAGAGAGTGCGCGGCTCCAATTTCCTTTGGGGTCGATTCAGTAGCATATCCATATAGGATCTGTGTTCAAAATAGTATTGGAGAGATGGTGCTTAGATGTTAACCTCCTTTAATTTAGATGATTTTTATGGAAGAATTGACAAGTTTCCGAAATAGCAAAATAACATATATGATGTCAAATTGATAAAAGGCCAAAAACAAAGTTTCTTTCAGGCGTCAGAATTGGAAAGAAGTAATTAATACACTTAAAAACATCCAGGTCATGGGAAACGAGTTTAACTGCTCTACACTGCAACAAAATAAGCGTTTATATCAATAATATGGAAGTGTTCCAACTCTACACCTTCTTTAACAAAATCTCAAATTAATTTATCATGCACCAGACACGTGTTTCGGAAATTAAATCCTCATCAGTAACATGGCAATAGCTCTGCGGAGTTCCTTTTTGTACCATTCCATAGCCATTTGAGTTTATCATTCAATGGACTCGGTGTTTGATAAAAGAATGGTTTTACGGACAGCATTTTCAGCTGTTCACCGATCTTTATTAAAGTATCAAATATTAATGAGTTAAGAGGAGATATATAATATCCCCAGACACTCAAATCTAGTGTTACTAAAAATCGATTCGTCTACCTGTACATATAGTAAATTGAAACTTTAACAAGATCAGCCTTCACAAAATTAAAACTTAAAGTAGTTCTCTGTCGAACACCTTGATACTCCATCACTGTTTAGTCTACACAGAGTTATCTCATCTATAGATTGAGGGGTCCCATTTCTCGAAACTACCGACAGAATCCAAGGTTGCAGCAACTTCAAAATCAATGTCAAGCCTTGTGACTTTGCAACTCTTGGCGATTTCAATTATTAAAATGTCGGGCTGACTTAAATGACGTAACATTAACGACTGTAATCATCATTGAGGAAGTTCTTCGGTCGCTACGGGGATATAATAAAAGCATATCAGATCCCCCTTTCCAAAATGATCAGTGACATTCTGGATTGTGATTCAATGGCTGTCATCATCACCAAACAATAAATACTTACCAGATGTGTCCATCAATATGTACATCGAGACAATTACCGAATTTGACAAGTTTCCATGGAGCTGTTGCGACGAGTGTTGCATGCAATCAGGAGACGCTGACTCTCCCCGGGCACCTGATCTCACTTCGGCATATTATTCATTCCGAGGTTCGCAACCTTTCCTATGGAAATTCTAATGATTTTGCTTTGCCTTCTCGACTTCGAGACTGGGTAGCTGATAGGTACTTCTTTAATGTTAATCTATCAATATCAGATAGTGAAACGTTTCGATTGAAGTTCTGATCAAAACCATGGGATTCTAAACTACACGATATTGATCTGGAATAGATTAAAAGTATGGTAAAAGTCCGACACCTGGATAGAGACAACTCTTTACAGCTTTTGTGAAGTCACAATTCTTGACATTACAGGTGTGACTTTGCAACAAAGTTGAAACAGTTCGTTTCTCTTCTAAATGGTTGTTTCTGGAATAGCATATCTCGTGTTTCAAAGGCTTTTATCATCTCATTTAACAACTTTTAAAATATGTTTATGTCCAAAACTTTTATACTTGCATGAAACACCCTGAATAAATAAGCTGAAATTTCAGGTGCAAGTCTGGTCCATGCTGCAAATTTATCTGGTCTTAAATGATGCTATTAAATTCGAAGAGTTTAACATACTATCACTATCCTTTGACTTAAAATTATCTGATTAAAACTTTTTCTTAGTGATACAAAACTTCAAATATATTATCTTGATCTACTCTCTTTAAGTTTGACTTCTGAATAATCTTCTAAACAGAAAACATCTGGTCCGATGAATGAACTTCCTCAATAATGCTTTACAAAAATACGTTGTCCAACAATTTATGTGGTCATTGATTGTTGTCTACAAGTTTTCATTCTGTCATTCTGTGGGAGTTACAGATGAAATTTCCAATAACACACCAGCTAAAGACAGTATGGCCGGATTACGACGTAGGTTTGGTTAATTATATACGTTGTCCAACAATTCATTTGATTTTAGGTTCTTCATTGGTCAATTGTGTAATGTAGACATATATGAAGTCAAATCATCCAACATTTACATCACCCTTCATCAAGTCATTATCTTGGTCATTGATTGCTATTTCCAAAGGAGGGGACACCAGGTTGCAGCACCCACATCAAAACACCCAATGCAAAAACACATAGCAGACACACACATAAAGAGACACAAAAGGGACAATTAACATCAACGCACAACACAGAAACATCAAACACAAAGCACCACACATAAACCAACTAGATCAATGGGCAACCGGTGCCGACTTAGGATGGCCATCTGCCACAAAAATAGCAGACGGTGTTGTTATCCTGGGTTGCGTGCACACAACTCTCCCACTTTTCGGATTACCGAGAGGTATCGAAGAACGTACAATTGTGGTGTAAAACAACCTCCTCACTGTTAGATGACCACACACAAACAAGAACACAAAACGGAGGGGTCCAAGCAACACAGATGAATATGTAAATGAATATAAAAAGAGGGCATAAGTAATACAATCTGTGCTCTGCGAAAATAACATTCTGTTACTCTGTACAAGCTTTGAGTTATAAGTCAAATTTTAAAAAAACGGACAATAAAAACAGTTCGATATGGAGGAACTTTTCAATATATTTATGTGTAATTTTACATGGTCTCTGAATAAAAAGTATTTTATAGTCCCCCAGTAAGCAACAAATCGTAAAGAGAGTACACCAAGATATTTTCGTGTCTCTATCAGTAGAAGCAGATACTTCTATCTTATAATCTTTTCCTTGAAATGGAATCCAGCAACTTTATTATGGCAACTAAGCACTATCAATGTACCTCATCTCAACAATAGCCTACAATTTATGAAGTATGCATTCGGTCAAATTAAGAATATGACTGAAAATGCGGGAATGCGCGTTAGCGTTTCAAAGATCCCTTGGAAGCTAGAGCTTATCTTGTTTCATTGACCAAATCCAACTGACATATCCAATGACGGAATAAGCGATGGATGCCTCTAACTACATGAAGATTTAAAGTAGGAAAACTCACAGTAACATTGACGCTGGATTTGAATTACACGTAGGTGGTACTTCAATGACTTCCAGAGCAAACAGTACAGATGATACGAATGGTGGTATTATTTCATGTTACAATATGCTAATAAATGACTGCAAAAACCATTCAGACTAGAATATTTGTTTTAAAACATTTATGGTTGTAGAGGTTCGACTCTGACATGTACAACATCAATGATAAAGACAAAAAATAGTGACCTTTACCTCTGATCTATTAACCTTAAATAAGTAGTTGTCTTCCCCTCCTGGAAGACATCGAAATTTTGTATAGGGAAAAGAAAGAAAAGATAATTTAAGCATATATCCCAATTTAGTTTTGAACACTGGAAGGGCTCTCGAATCAGCATTAAAGTGAAAGCTTACGGAATTAGTTACTAAATTTCTGTGCAATAACTTCACTGGATCTTCGAACTCATTCAAAGAAATGGCACAAAAAGAACAAGAACAAAGACAAAAAGTTATTTTCTTCCTGAAATATCATACAAATATTGTGACATTATAAACGTGACCTTTATGTTGCTACATAACAGAATGTTCATATAAATTTCCTGTAGGGATCTAGATTGAAGTCATATTATCCCAGAAATAGCAAAATGCTGATTTTCCAAATTTCAAATAGACAGGATCTAGAGTGAAGTCATATTATCCCGGAATTAGCAAAATGCTGATTTTCCAAATTTCAAATAGACTGGATCTAGAGTGAAGTCATATTATCCCGGAATTAGCAAAATGCTGATTTTCCAAATTTCAAATAGACTGGATCTAGAGTGAAGTCATATTATCCCGGAATTAGCAAAATACTGATTTTCCAAATTTCAAATAGACTGGATCTAGAGTGAAGTCATATTATCCCGGAATTAGCAAAATGCTGATTTTCCTAATTTCAAATAGACTGGATCTAGAGTGAAGTCATATTATCCCGGAATTAGCAAAATGCTGATTTTCCTAATTTAAAATAGACTGGATGTAGATCAAAGTCAGATTAGCCCAGAAATAGCAAAATGCTGATTTTCTAAATTTTAAATACACTGGATCTCCACTTCTTCTATAAAAATTATCCTAGATTCGCCAATTACCTTGACATATGGATAAATTATATTTCCTCCTAAATTCAGGCATGTATACTAACTAAGTAATTAACCTTTTATTGCGTATGTTCTATATTAATAATTTTAGCTCTCTTTAATAACGCTAATTGCTGTGCCGTGTATACAAGTTATACGTGACCTGAATACGCTCACTTCCGCGAGGGGGAGCAAGCTTACAACGCTAAGTAATGAACTACACAGAACGCCAAGTGTAACAGACAAGGATATATGTCACAAATACACGTGTTGGACATGTTTTATTTACAAAGAGTATGTCACTCTCTGAATATAGTATACATTGTACATATTGTATACTAGAATCTACGGGAAAAATGTCGAAATATCGCAGAATGATTCCCTTCGATATGTCAAATGTCTTTTGATTGTCTTGCAAACTTGACTGAATTCAAGTCTTAAAATATCCGCTATAAAGTAAAATTTCCTCGTAATACATTATGAATATTCAAATTAGATGCTCATTTATTTTCAATTCAAATCCTCATCATTCTAGGTAAGGAATAAACCAACTGGTTTTTGTATATATAATGGACATAATTTACATATCATTGGGAATTCATGGAATGTTGTTGAGGGATTTATATAAACAGGAAAAATATCAAGAAAGCGCCTAGAAAAATACAGAGTTTGTTAGGTTATGTTGTTGATTTCCATTAAAGCTCACAAATATATATGTCTAAATCTTCGGAACTCTTTACGGTTACGATAACTTGATCGCTAAATATCCGACATTGCATCTGCTGGAGGTTTTTTGATAATGAAGTCATGGTCAATGCCCCGTCAAACAATATTTTGAACGTCATCATGTATGTCTGCTAGAAGGTGGTGATTTCCCCAATTGCTGGATCGTCATATGTCCGAAATGACACGCACGGCGGACCTTTACAATAAACATCAAAGAAGTACCGAACAGTTATTCAGTCTCAAAGTCGAGAAGGCAAGGCAAAGTAGTGAGAATTCCCATCGAAACGGTTGCGAACCCCGGAATGAACAACATTCCGAAGTGAGACCAGGTATCCGGGGAGAGTCAGCGTCTCCTGATCATATGAGATCATAATCAAATCGCCCATCAAAGCATTAATAATGACGCTATGATATAAAGGTTCGTCAGCAGGTGCTACGTCGGGATATGTGAAGAACAAAAAATAACTATGTTAACGCAGTGATTGTCTATTTTCTCTTTTTATGAACAGAATTCATCAAAGTGAGCCTTTCTCGAGGTCAGAACGTCGATGGTTATGTAGATGATTCATATTTGACTTCCATCTTAATGTCACAGAGAAGTACACGTTTCCTCCTACTTTTTTAAAAGATGGAGAACTCAGTAAATAAAGTGCTTTTGAGTTTGGATTTTATACATAACTGTTAGGAACTTTGATGTTTTGTTTATACATATTGATGCCAAAACAAGGAATTCAAGCATTCAAGCATCCGATTTTACTCTTGATGGAATCTCGCCTACGTAACAACTAACTTAGAATAGATTTTCAAATGCAAGCATAAGTGTAAAATTGAAATGGACGCTACAACAAGTCTTTAGTTGCCTGTAGGTATCAGACCCCAATTATTTTTTCCTATATATTCCTTTGTAAAAAGTACTAATATGACGATTAAATACTCGAATCGCACCACCATTTTTTGCTTGAAACTTTTATATCTGCTAGATAGTATCAAAATAAGGTCAGAAATGGATTCATGCAAAAATCTGTCGCTTAGTAGACTTTTAATATCGTTTTAAACCCGAAAGGGGGTATCTGTGGCTCTAATGTTCTACAATCTATCAATTCTAGAGCCTCATAACACATCTGTCATTCCGCGATTAGGATGATGCAGTATCATTCAACATGCTAGAATATTTTTTTTCAATTCATCTGCGACTCATTGACGTAAAAATCGAATCATCTAGTGTAAAAAGAGTCGTAGAAAATAAATGTAAGAAGACGAGGGATTGAAATCATCAGGAACTATTTGCGTGGTCAACGAACATTCAAAATTAATTGTGATCTGTAATCTGTACAATGTGTCCTCTGAAATTATGTGAAACTTACTAACGCTGACGAAATATGACAACTTTAAGAATTAATGCATAGTTCTCACTTATTTTGAATGTCCGTCCTTGAAAAAGGCCAGTCATGTCTCAAGTACAGAGTAGAAAGATGCATACCAAACGACGTTAGCACCTCAGGCACGAAAATTCTTGGCCATGACACAAATACATAATATCGTTTGTACATGAGGACATTCTTATACAAAAAAGACGAAGAATTTGAAATTGGGGCTTCTTCAAAATTTTCAATGCAAAATATTTTTAGCTTTACTATTTTCCTTAGTAGAATCTGTTTTCATTCCTTTGAACATTACTTCTACGTGGACAACTTGATCCAAAAATAATTATCCAAGAATCAAAAAATAAAAGAAGACGGAAAAGAATTTCTCATCGTCTAGATAATTAATGTCACTGCCAACGTTTTACATTTACTTTTATATCTTGTTTTTTTATAATAATGCATGCATTATATGTCCATTATTCTCTTTTCATGCACAGTAACCCTTATAAGAGCCTTTCTTGGGACATAGACGTAGTTAGTACAAAAAAAAAAGATTAATTAATACGCGACTTCCATGTAAATTTTAAGGAAATTCACTCTTGAAAACTAAAGGATGTATTTCTGACTACATGTACTTCTAAATTACACGGAGAACTACCGGTAAGTCAACAAAGTACAACTGACTCCGGATTTTATACATTCATATCTAAGACAAATTAAAGCATCACTTCCACCCTTAAGGGAATAAAGACTCACTTATATTACCACAAATTATATTTTTTGCAGACTTTGAAGCTGGTCCATGCTGCAAATTATTCTGTTCTTAAATGATGCTATTGACCTTGAAGACGTTTAACATTTATACATCATTTTGAAATTGATATTCCAAAAAGTCTTTTGAAGTCAAAGAGACGATGTGATCATGTGAGTACAATGTTTCCTTATTGTGTGAAGCTTATTCACTTTTATGTAGTATGATTAATTGCCTTGACCTTAAAAAATATGGGATTTTTTTAACTTTTATTTTATTTTATTTTATTTTTTTTTTTTTTTTCTTTTTTTTTTTTTTTACTTTTTTTTTTCCTTTTTTTTATTTTTTTTTACTTTTGTTTTCCTTTTTTTACTTTTACTTTTTGTTTTTTCATTTTTTGTTTTTTCATTTTTTTTTTTTTACTTTCCTTCTGAACAAAAAGCCAGGTAAATTAAGCGGTTCCATCTCCAATATATAGTAGCATGCATATAGTTAATTTAAACGAAGACAATACCTCCTGAACCGCTTGACACGAAGGCCCATGACCAAAACACAAATACAAAGTTTCACGGATCTGTCACCCAACACCCAGGCGACAACTTACCCTCGACCGTTATCGAAAGCAATGTGAAATGTAAAATTTCCAAAATCTCTGAAAGTCTCATAATGATGTCTATCCATATTTCCTAGAAGAAGAGAGAAGTAGGACAAAATTATAAAAGATTATGATGGTAAAACTTACCCACGACCGTTATCTAAGTGCATGTGAAATGTGTTATTTCCAAAGTCCCTGAATGTTTCATAATGGTGGCGATCTAGATTTCCTACAAAAATAGCATCATAATTTTATATACAGATAAAAAGAAAATGCGCTCTAGATTGTTAACAAATACTAGTTAAGTATCATAAAATCAGTTAGAATAATTTACAAAGGTATGGATCATAGCTTTTGTCTGGAGGTTTCAAAACCAATTGTAACAACGTATGCAAGTATGTGAATTGCTGATATTGTCTTTGCAAATGTTTTGGACGACACAATGGATATTTCTAATGGACTCTGTCTGTAACACGCATTCTGATTGGTTGAGCGATGAAAAAAACTGAAAGGGGATTCACGTTTCACTGCAGTTTTTGCCATGACGTCATGCGTTTCTATGGCGACGTTGTTAAAAACAGACGTTTTCTATTTCTTTACTGACCAAAGCATTAGAATAGGGTTACCATACTGATGTTTTACAAAAACTGACAGGGTATCGGCGAATCCCTTATTAGAAATATCCGTTTTACCGCTCGGCTGACGCCTCGCGGTAAAACTCAATTTCTGACAGGGGACTCGCCGATACCCTGTCAGTTTTTGTAAAACACACGCATGGTAACCCCTAAATCACACATAACACGTTGTCCCCAATGTTGAAAGATAATTACCATCTAAAAACACCAAAATTGATACATTTATCAGTTTGATGTTGCTAGCAAACAGGACTCTCCCTAGAACCTGATCTCTTTTCCACAGGGATTCACTTTTTGCTCTTTTGAGGTTTGGTTGTTTTGTTCGATTTTGAATTTGTCCTTTTTTTCGCTTGTCAATTAAAATTCTGGTTTAAAAATCTTTTGCAATGAACGCAAGAGAAGCAAACAATGGATTTCATGTAGTTTTTGCAATTAACGCTAGAGACTTGTGTATTTGAGTGTTTGTGTTGTTATTTAAATCATCCCTTCTACCTGGAAGAAATATTTCAATCTGCTGAAATTTAAAGTTGTAAAAATAAATTTACATCATAAAATACAAAGATAAAAAAACTTTTGAAGGGATGTACCTTGTAGAAAATCAAAAACATGTGTATCAATGAGATCCTGTAGTCGCCGTCCATTGTTATACGGCGGTTTGTCACGGACTTTATCACAGAGGTCATCGTAAACTTCCCAGTATGCTTTGCGATGTTTACTGTAGGAACGTTTCCATGGATTCCTCCACGTTTTACGCTTGCCCATTTTCTCTGGAGGTAGGAAAGCTGCCAGGGAGGCCTCTACGGTGTCTGGGTGGCCGCATATAGCATGGCCGCTATCACAGTAATACGAACAGGAACCATGGAAACATACGTTGTTTGCTACAGAAATGAAAAATGTACTTTAATAAAAATTGTATTACTCAATGTAGCTAATTTTCTTAGATTTTATCAATTTAGCACCTTCTCTTAGATTTTTTTTCAATTTAGCATGTTTTCTTAGATTTACTCAATATAGCACCTTTTCTTGGATTTTCTTAATTTATCACCTTTTCATAGCTAGGTTTTCAAAATTTAGCACCTTTTTTTGGATTTTCTCAATTTAGAACCTTTTCTTAGATTTTCTCAATTTAGCGCCTTTTCATAGATTTTCTCAGTTTAGCATCTTTTTCATAGTTTTTCTCAATTTAGCACCTTTTTAGAACTTGGAATTTTGGAGGTATTATAATAAGCCATCTTCTCAACCCAACTAATACCGTACTTCAAGTATTAGGTAAACTTGTCTGGAGCATGTGTTATGACCAAGGTTGACGCATTCTAGAAGTTCAAAGAGTCAACAATAGTACAAAGGATCCTCGTCTTCTTCTGTTTCTATTGGAACAAATTTATCGTACTCGACCTCTGAGAATAGCTCGTACAAAATATGTTTTAACAGTCTATGTCGCCATAACATATGAAACTTGGTACCAGTCATTAACGATGTATTTAATAAGCCCCATTGTGGTCAATAAGTATAAGCTACCAGACCTTTTATAAATTATATATTTTTTTCCTCTACGTTTTAGACATAAATCTGTCCTTTACCTGGCGAAATAAAGAAAGTTTTGGCTAACTTTCTATCTGCAAAACGCTTAATCTCAAACGTCATGTTGAAAACTCTGCCAGCAACGGGAGGGACACGATAAAATCCAAGAACTCTGAAATATAATATAATTACTTAGTTTCATCTTCTTTAACGTGACAGGTACATGTACGTGATGACCTTAGCACCATTTTTGTGTCGCCTGCGAAGCACAGCGACACTTAGGGATCACTTTGTCCGTTGTCCGTCTGTCCGTCCGTCTGTCAGTCCGTCCGTCTGTCTGTCTGTCACACTTTGGGTGTCACAGCCCATAACTTTTGATTGGTAAGTGATAGGGCTTTGATATTTCACATGTGTATTCCTTGTGACAAGACCTTCTTACACATACCATAATTTTTGACCTAGTGACCTTGACCTACATATTTGACCTACTTTTCAAAAAAATTAAGAATGGATATATCTTTTGATTGGTAAGTGTTAGGACTTTGATATTTCACATGTGCAATCTATGGAACGCCATCGCTGTCTTATGATGAGGTATTTCAATATATTGGATGGTTTAATCAATATATGCGGTGGTAAGTACGTTATATGCGGTGGTAAGTACATTATGGGCGGTGCTAAGTACATTATATGGAGTGCTTAGTATATTATATGCGGTGCTAAGAACATTATATGCGGTGATAAGTACATTATATGCGGTGCTAAGAACATTATATGCGGTGGTAAGTACATTATATGCTGTGCTAAGAACATTATATGTGGTGGTAAGTACATTATATTGAGTGCTAAGTACATAATATGGAGTGCTTAGTACATTATATGCGGTGTTAAAAACATTATATGGGGTGGTACGTACATTATATGGGGTGCTAAGTACATTATATGCGGTGCTATGTACATTATATGGGGTGGTATGTTCATTACATGGGGTGGTTAGTACATTATATGCGGTGCTAAGTACATTATATGCAGTGCTTAGTACATTATATGCGGTGCTAAGAACATTATATGGGGTGGTGAGTACATTATATGCTGTGCTAAGAACATTATATGGGGTGGTTAGTACATTATATGCGGTGCTTAGTTCGTTATGTGGTGATTTCGTTATGATAAACATTCTGATGACCAAGATTAAACATTTTTGAGGCTCGGTTTATCATTAACCCAAAAGGACATATAAACACAAAAGGATTCAACATATCTCCCAGCTCTATCATGGGGGGGGGGGGGGGGGGGTGGTGGAAGAAAAGACCGGTATTTGGGTCAAAATAAGCATTTTTACACAGTGGAAACAATGGAAAACGGAAACGCTTTTACACAACAGCGCCCCCCCCCCCCCCTCGCTTTACAATGCCACATTCACCAAAGGTGTATATCAATAAAACACATTTTCTGGACAAGTGGGGTTCTGAAGCGAGGGGGGAAACAATGTCCACAGGCAAAAACGAAAAAAGGGGGATGGATGACTATTTTAAAATTCATCTCTAGAGCGATACTAAAAGTAGGTTATAATTGTCATCTTAACCGTTTGGAAGGAAATAAATTTGTCTTTATCTACACCGTGTGTATTTCGCGCCAGAAAGCTACATAAGTGGCCGAGAAGAAAGAAATACAACCGTTTTTTTTTCAGTTTCTGGATTTCAGAGATTGCCGATAACATTGATATTCATAAAACAGGGTGACGTGAAAATTCTATATCATTATTTTTTTTTATTCTAATTATTAGAATAAAAAAATAATGATATAGAATTTTCACGTCACCCTGTTTTTTTTTTCTCTCTCTCTCTCTTAGACCACGTAAATTGAATATCACAAGCTAAAATAAAAATTATAATTTATATATTAGAAACGTAGTGTTACAGAATTAATCTACTCTTTACTAATATCACATAATTTATATGTACTGTACAAAGCTCTTCTAATATGTAAAAGCATATACAATATACGGAAACAATGCCTATTGATATCATGGTGCCACTCACTTTAAAAAAAGCAAGAACTTTGTAAAAATTTTGAAAAATAAAATGTAACCGTGGCCAGGATCGAACTCGCGACCTTGGTAGTTGCAGTCCTGCGTCTTCACCACTACGCCACCGCACTCTTGCTTGAAAAGGATGAAATTGTAGAATAGATTTCACTGATTGCCAAAGATTTAATCTTTTCACTTGTTTGAATAAAATACAATGAAATATAACTCAATTAAACAATATAGTATTTATTTTATCTATTTGTGTTTAAAGGCCACAAAAACGTAAAAACGAGGACTGCCTTAACGTAGCTGCGATCCGAGTCTCAGAAATGTTTAATCTTGGTCATAAGAATGTTTATCATAACGTACTAACGTTATATAATATACTTAGCACCGCATATAATGTACTAACCACCCCATGTAATGAACATACCATCCCATATAATGTACTTAGCACCGCATATAATGTACTGACCACCCCATGTAATGAACATACCACCCCATATAATGTATCTAACACCGCATATAATGTACTTAGCACCGCATATTATTAGTTATACAGTGTTTTACAGGGGGGATACAGAAATATATTGGGTCGATGAAAAAAAGTTGTATTGGGCGAGGCGAAGCCGAGCCCAATACAACTTTTTTCATCGACCCAATATATTTTTGTATCCCCCCTGTAAAACACTGTATAACGAATTTATCCCACCGATGGCTTTTGGCTTGTGTATGTAATGCAACATAGTTCAAAGCATTTCGGTGACGTCAATATCGTTAAGCGTCTTAGTGGAAGCAGGATATTAAAATAATATCATGTCAGTAAAATAATACAACATGATATCCGGTTCTTCTCGACCAATCAGATTGCAAGAAATTTGCCAGAGGTGGGATAAAATGTAATAACCACTCCATATAATGCCGTACTTACCACCGCATATAATGTTCTTAGCACCTCATATAATGTACTTAGCACCGCATATAATGTATTTACCACTCCATATAATGTACTTACCACCGCATATAATGTTCTTAGCACCTCATATAATGTACTTAGTGCCGCATATAATGTACTAACCACCGCATATATTGTACTTACCACCGCATATATTGTACTTACCACGGCATATAATGTACTTACCACCGCATATAATGTACTTACCACCGCATATATTGATTAAACCATATATTGAAATTTATCCCACCTCTGGCAAATTTCTTGCAATCTGATTGGTCGAGAAGAACCGGATATCATGTTGTATTATTTTACTGACATGATATTATTTTAATATCCTGCTTCCACTAAGACGCTTAACGATATTGACGTCACCGAAATGCTTTGAACTATGTTGACGTTACATACACAAGCCAAAAGCCATCGGTGGGATAAATTCGTTATACAGTGTTTTACAGGGGGGATACAAAAATATATTGGGTCGATGAAAAAAGTTGTATTGGGCTCGGCTTCGCCTCGCCCAATACAACTTTTTTTCATCGACCCAATATATTTCTGTATCCCCCCTGTAAAACACTGTATAACTAATAATATCATCATAAGACAGCGATGGCGTTCCATACAATCCTTGTGGCAAGACCTTTCTACACATACCATAATTTTTGACCTTGTGACCTTGACCTAGATATTTGACCTACTTTTGAAAAAAAGATAAGATTTGCTATATCTTTTGATTGGTAAGTGATAGGGCTTTGATATTTCACATGTGTATTCCTTGTGACAAGACCTTCCTACACATACCATAATTTTTTACCTATTGACCTTGACCTACATATTTGACCTACTTTTCCAAAAAATTAAGAAAGGATATATCTTTTGATTGGTAAGTGATAGGGCTTTGGTATTTCACATTTGTATTCCTTGTGACAAGACCTTTCTACACAGACCTTAATATTTGACCTTTTGACCTTGATCTAGATATTTGACCTACTTTTCAAGAAAAGTAATATTGGCTATATCTTTTGATTGGTAGGTAATAGGGCTTTGATATTTCACATGTATTTTTCTTGTAACAATGCCATTCTACACATACCATAATTTTTTTACCTTTTGACCTTTACCTAGCTATTTGACCTTCTTTTTTAAGGTTGTATATATCTTTTAACTGGTAGGTGATAGGTCTTAAATATTTCTTATGATGACACCTTTTTGTTACCAATTTTTACGTAGTGACCTTGACCTAGATGATTGACACTCATTTCTGAAAATTTGAGAATGACCATGATAAAATGAGATAAGATGAAATGATAAGTTGTAATTAATAGCCATTCTCTGTAAGGACCAAAATCGTTCGGCACGGCATGTCATGGATTTTGATGATTTTCGGTATAATGGGTATATATCAAGTACTGACCATGAAAATAGCACTTTTCAGCCAATGTGACCTCTGGTTGCCATGGTAACGAGGTCATTCTATTTATAGCACTTTTGGGACCATGAAATAAGCCAGCTCCGGAGACTTCGTTGCCATGGATACCACTGTAACAGCTTGTTCATCTTTATATAATCTATTCTTCCTTACTTCCATTCTTACTTAGTACACTTAGATATGTGATATTAATTACAGGAAGCTTATTGTATTAAACCAAAATAAGTCAAAATGAAGCGAAAAATAGAGGTGAAAATAAGGGCCAATTTAGTGTGTTTTTGACCATTTTCAATCTTAAATATCACAAAAGGCACCAACAGGAGACTAGTGATTTTTATCAATGGAAATGTATGTTTATTGCAAAATAAAATGAACGAAAAATTGGAGTGGGTATTTAAGAGTTTTACCTAAATTCTGTCGTCAAAGGCCGTTGCCATGGCAACATTAGACCTTTTTGCTTGTTTCATATTATATTTGAAATTGATTTTATTCCTCTTTAGGGTTACATACGATTGTCAAAATGTATGCATGTATAGATATGACTTATATCTTTTACATAAGAACAATTAAAATGTTCAAGGTCATTGGCTTGATGTTCAAGGTCATTTATACTTTGAGACTCAAATTCTGCATAAAATATTGATTTTTTAATTTTTTTGTTACCGATTTTAGTGATTTTTTAATCTAAATATTTTCATAGGTCATATATATTATGAAAGCACATGAATATAAGAAAGACAAATCTTAGAATTTCTTGAATTGTAGCAATTCAATAGGAAAATATTTTTCCGTCAAAAAACAAGAAAAATACAGATTTCGTCCCTTTGTTATCAAAATACTCACCAAGAATTAAGATATTCGAAGATGTGAAGAAACGTAATCAATAGTTCTAAGAAATAAGTGATACATTTATCATTTTATGGCAAATAACTGTTATGTTCAATATTTCAAGGTTTCTAAAATATTGACACCTTCATTTTATGAAAAATCAGGATTTTTCGTCAAATCTGGTCACTTAAAGTTTCATGACCTTGCAAATTCAGTGGGTGACCTTGAAATATTTTCAAGGTCATTTTTATATTAAAACGCCTCTGATAGATGTATACATGAACTTCAGTTCCAAAATCATGCGTAGATAGTTTGATAGAGGTTGTGTTTAAATTCATCGTATTGAAACCTTTCAGCCGATTGTTGCCAAAGCAACTACATTTGATGCTGCTTTGCATATAAAAGGACAAATTAGCCCAATTAATTTTTTATATTCATGTAGAGTTCAAAGATGATACTAATAGGATAACTAGAATTTGGACTTCAAAAATTGGTGCTTTTATGAAATTTTCAACCTTGTAAAACAGTAAAAACATGCAAAAAAGTGTCTTTGAGTGCCCAAAAACAAAGCCTTTTGTTACCCTGTTTTGGCCCAATTTTTCATCTTGTATACATAAGGCATCCGAGATGAATGTAAAAAAACTTTACAAATATGCATAATAATAAGGATTAAAAGAAAATAATCAAGGCAATTTAAGATTTAAAATGTACCTGTTTCCATGGTAACGAAGCCTACAAATATGCCTTGTCCTATAGATTTTCCCGATTTTTGAAACTTCAGACACGGTTACCATGGCAACGACAACCTTTTTGAAAAAAACTGGGGTTGATTTACATACTAGTACTTCATATTGAACTTTCATACCAAAAATCTAAAAAATCCATGACATGCCGTGCCAACATGTTTTGAAATTCTTTGGTTCTTATAGAGAATTGCTGTTAAGAGGTCTGATATTTCAAATGAATTTCATTTGACAAGACTTTTCTACTGATACCAATAATTTTGATCCACTTTCTAGAATAATAATCAAACCGCTTCGCAGGCGACACAAGCATTCCTTGGATTGCTATTTTTTATTCATAAATATGTACAAGAAATAGTTAGATCATTGCTTCTGACAGAGAAGCAATGTAACGGTACGTTTCCGAACAAGTTTTTTCGTACTTCTAACGATTTTTATATCTACCTCAATTCAATTCTAAAGGCCCGACAACATCTTCCCTTTTTATGCCAACGCATGAGCCACGACCAAGTAAATTTGGCATAAGAACTGCGTCGAGTAAGTTATGAGGTCATCTGTATGGTCGTTGTGTGGTCGCTGGATGAACGTTGGAGGACGCTGGCGTAAGTTGTTTTTTGATCGTAGGAAAAGTGCGAGTTGAGAACGTTACTGCATAGTGAATTTTCGGATAAAATCCCAACGTTCACCAGCGTGTTGAAAGTCGTTTCTCATGCGTTCGCCATAATAAAAGTCAAAATTTGACATGGCCACCAGTAACGCTATCCACATAAAATGTCCATGTTGTGTTCATGACTTTTGGGCTAACGATTCTGCGTAGGTGATTCGTACTGAATTAAGAAATGAGTCTTATATTTTTTTCTGTTGATGCAAGTATCACCCGAAAAATTGGACAGAAAACTACATCAATGCGCGTAGCGCGTTATTGCAAAAGTTTTCTGTCCAATTTTTCGGGTGATACCTGCATCAACAGAAAAAATATAAGATTCATTTCTTATCATTTAATTATGGAAAACAAACTGTTTTCTTGGATCTAAAAACAATCAATTACTGCACTATATTTCGTAAGTCGGAGGGTTTTGCAGTGATACGTCTGCCAAAACAAGTTATGGCAGCCGCCATGATTCAAACAGCGAACGATCGTCTCTCTATATCTTTGGAATAGGGACCAGTTTGAGCAAATTCTACATGCACTGTTAATTTTTGAGTAAGTAGAAAAGAAATGGTACCCTTGAAATGATAAGCAAACATCAACAAATTGTATTTTCAGCAACGAGTTCATTCGTGTTTGAGGGAACCCCCAGTTCTAAAAATAGTGCTATAAATAGACTTCCGTGAAAAATTGTGTTGATCGATGTATCAACAAAATTTCTCAGCCAATCAGAATCTTCGTTTCTTGAAAATGATAATGGAAATTAAATGATTATGAATTGAACATCATGTAAGTGAAAAGGTGAGATAGAAAGTGTAAAATTCAACACTAATTTCAAATGAAACAACTGAACGTCATGTGAAATTGACAGGTACATTTTGAATGTCAATTTCCAGATAAATGTACATAAAACCACTTGCGTGCAGGTGTCCAAGTTGGATTCTTCTTGAAGATGGTTTATTCATATGTAACTGACAAATCAAGATAAAGCAATGCTGTATTCGTATTTAACATAAAGCTAAACTACTACGTATTACTAGTAGGTAAAAAATTATCTTATATATGAATATGTCAAAGCAGAAACCGACATTACCTGTCCAGATGGAAAGCTGCTATCTCAGCGTTATGTCTCTCATAATCACTGAAGTAGAAATGGTTGGGCAGTGTCTCCTGTTCCCGAGGGAATCTGCAATAGAAAAATTAATCATAATTCTTATTGAAAACCAGCATACACAATTCTTTAGGAAAGATGGAAGCATTTCGTTATGATTTCAGATGGACTGCGTATCATGACAAGCCTAGGGATTGAAGAATTATGTCCACATTTCGGTCCTTCCGTAAGGCCATCTGCAACATCAGCAATTTTGCTTGATTACAGCATTGTCCATTTACCTGAACAACGAAAAAACCACTTTGGGAGGGACTCGACTTGTTTTTGTTGCATTGAGACTGCTTGGCATGCTGTAAACGTGGAATTTTTCGTGTGGGGGTAATTTTCGCGTTTTCGCGAATCAAGTGACGTCGCAAAAATATCCCCGCTGTATTCTCACAATGGGAAAGACATTTTTATCGCGAATATTTCACCCACATGAACCGTCTTGATGTTCTAATCGCGAAACTTTCCCCCGCGAAAATAACCACGTTAACAGTATTTGTTCCAACTACACCAAATCAATCAAGCTTTTCAACATATTATGTGGGTGCTTGCTTGTTTTGATCAAGGAGGGATACATTTTATTTCATTCATACTGGAATCAACTTTGACTCCGATTTTATGTAGTTATATCCCATCCCTACCACTAATTTTAATGAGACCAATATCCCTACCCATACTCGTCTATGAATTAAAAGTAAAATAAAATTATCAGAATTCGTCTTTATTACGGTAAAATGAGCAAAAATCTATGGAAAGTTGTAAAATGAAGGAATTTGATACATCAATTGTTAATAAATCATAATCCATACTTTATAATCAAGTCAGTCGTAATTTTCATAAAACTTGCAAACAACATGCCTTCGTTAACAAGTCGACTACTAGGAAAAAGTAGGAAATAGGAAAAGTTGATTAGCAAACCGAGTTTGCTTTGCTGAAAGGATTTGTCATCATTTTTTAAATAGACACTAAGGTTCGGTCTATAGGGAAGAGGTGTTGGAATCCCCGCCGCCTCTCCTAGACGGTTTGATTACGAAGAAGTTTTTAAGTTGAACCACAAATGTTGCTTTTAACCCCATGAAATCTGTTGGGAGTATGTTGTACAACCTCTTTCCAAAATTTGCTGGATATGCCCTGATTTTTATAAAATGATATTGATCAGGCAATTTACATTAATGATGGATACGCCCAATTTTTCTTAATCTGAATGAACATGTAAGAGTGACAAAGAACAAACACAACAAAACATAACATGCCTCTGATCTTTTGACTTGGGGTCATAAAAATGAAAGAGAATTTTCATTGTGCAGCATGGAAGTGCAGTTCATATGCTTCCTTACAGGCCATATATCTAGCTCTTCAAAGCGCAATAAAACTCTACAGAGCACCTATTATCATAAAAAGCAGCGCCTCTAAGATTAAAATGTTTTCTGAAGAGTTCATAATATGTAAATTCTTCACTAAAAGCTTGTATAATATGTTGTAATACCGTTTCATCTTAAAAGATCTGAAACTTTATACAGTGTGGCTAGGAACCTTATAGCGTGCAATATCAAGTACATAATATAATTGGGGGCAATTTTCAGGATTTCCTATGAATTTCTCTCGTGATTTTTCCGCCCAATGACGTCAGTTGACAATTAAAAGCAACGTTTCATTTTCAGTGTACAATGATGAGAATTTCATCAAACACATTCCAGGAAAATCAGAATTACATAATCCGATATGGTAAAGTGGAAGATGTGAGGGAAATACACATTCCATGATTGTCATAGGAACCGTCTTAGAATACCAACTCAGAACTTTTGGAAATCAAATGAAGCCCCCAAAAAATTCTTCAAAAATTTGTGCTTTATTGCGTCTTAACAACACCTTTTTGGCCTTAAGCTATGTAACTGTTACAATGAAGGGGTATACCGTACCCGCTAACCTCAGTAACCTTTGGGTTACAAACGATATCACATGTACAAGTAGCTCTTTGAGAGAAACTTCAATATCTAAAAAGCATGTTCAGTATTCCTTTGACTGCCATCCTATGCGATTGCCTTTGTCTAATGCTAACGGTGCTAAGGGTCACCAAAACACAAAAAGCAAAAAGCGATTCTTCTTGAAACAAAGATACATTTTGTTTGAGAGTTCTTCAGTGTTGTGTTATAGCTCTTTATGTTTTCTTAACGTTGTAAAGTCAAAGGGAAATACATAAGGACTTGAAGAACATACCTCATTGGTTTGAACAAGGCTTGGCCCTCGTCATTGAACGTAATAATCAGTTTCAGCTGCGTGCCTCCTTCTTTTTGCTCTGTTGAGTAAAAAAAGTTTTCACACTTAGTAATCATTGACAATGAATCTTTCTTACTACGATCATATTTTCTATGAAAAACATCGAACTTTATGAAATAATTGTTGCCAAATATAAAATCAAACTGTGTCCACAAAATACTTCTAAAATTCTGTGGAAGGAACTTGGTGACACTATTGCATTTTTTATCGTAAGTGACCTTAAAGCCTCAATGGATAACTCATGCTTGATCATTCCTGCAAGTTTTATGGAATTATAATGTAAATCAAGCAAATCATAGTAATTTATTTGAAAGTATAACTACCAGACAGACAGACGGACGTCGGATTGAGTGATCCATATGTCGCATCTGCGTTGCAGACGACCTAGATATAGTTTTGACATCTACATGTATGCATAAATGCAAAAGAATACATGTATATTAGCATAAAATACCAAGATGCATAAGGACAAATTAACGTATATTTCATACGAAACAGAACAATCCGAGGACATGATTCCCATCAAAATTTGCTTTGCTTCCTTAAATAAAAATTCAATTCATTTTATTTCATTTTTTTTATGCAAGGCGAAGCCATCGCACAGGGTGTGCAGACTTTATTTTATTTATTTATTTATTTATTTATTTATTTATTTATTTATTTATTTATTTATTTTCATTATCATCATCATTTTTATTGCATTTGGAGTTTTGGATTTTAATCGTTTCATCGGCCTACATGTAAATTAGCAAAACTTCATATATATATCTATTTTTTTTTCTAATTCTGAATATGTTTAATGGCCAGTATTCAAAGTGTTATTCAAATGAATTTCCCCTTAACTTCACCTAAGTGAAATAAGTCCATTTAAATCAAGCTGACACATTGTTGTCAATTACAATGTACATGTGACATACATCAAACACCAACACCTGTATATTGTCTTGTATTTTGTATTGATCAGTGTGAAAGTTTGTGATCTACATTTTTGTACCTGCGCTGTCGTGTAAATTTTGCCATTTAGTCTCAGGGAAATATTGCAATCCTGTATCCAATTGGAAGGATGCTTCATTCAAATCTTTTGGAGGTTTTTTTTTTTTCCTTTGGGGGGGGGGGGTGTTCTTTGCATTTAACTTTAAAGGTTAATTTCAGCTGATGCCCTTTGTAAACAATTTGACCAATGTAACTACAATCTCTTTCCTGTTATTTTGAACTAAACCTCTGCTATATTTTCCTTTAACATTTGTCTGATATTCATTTTGATCTTCGTGTCCCTTGTATGGAGTTAAGTCGATAACCAGGAGCTCGAAACGGACATCCCAAAATGAGGGAGCAACGACAATAAATTATCATTCGATTTTCTTCCTTATGTATTATTCAAAAAATATGGACCAAAAAAAAAAAGGAATCCGTGGTGTGTTGCCTTAATACACAGCCACAAAGCAACAGATAATTACTACCATCATACATTTTTATTTATTTTTCTCCATATCTAGTTATATTCTGTTGATTGTTCGCTTCAGGTCTGAGTCTTTCCCATATTTGTAATAATGAAACAAAAATTACTCCAAGGAATGCATGTGTCGCCTGCGAAACATAGCGACACTTAGGAATCACTTTTATATAGGGTACGACATCCGTGTGACAGACAGACGGACAAAGTGATCCCTAAGTGTCGCTATGCTTCGCAGGTGACACAAACAGTACTATTGACACATGTAGTAAAGACATTAGAAACTGAATTACTGTAGTCGGATGTACATTATTTTCACACATATTGGGTGTTTGGGTGTAATGTGAAAATTGATGCTGACAGTCATAATCCGTGCATATTAGTAACATAAGCTTTGACGGATTTTTCATGACAGATTAGGACTGTCACGGGCTTGATATATTTATCCATAAATGACGTTCTAAGATGACGTAGTTTGGGATTTTTGGATTAAGGTGTCGTGAGGTTTCTGAGACCAGGCATGACTAACAGATTACTCGTATTTTGAGTGAACATATTGCACGGATATTGGCCTAAACTTAAAATGACACTCAAAACATGTTGAATAAAAAATTATCATAAAATAATAAGATGTTTTTATCATTCCTCCATCATAATTATCCTTTCTTTGTCCCATAATGACAGTATATCAGATTCTGATCAAACATATGTTCACAACCATGCGTCCTATAGGTTATAAATAGAGTATTCCTCTAGTCATTTTAGGGTTAGCGACTGACAAATCCTACCCAAAATAAGAGCCTGAACGCTTGAAAAAAAAAATTAACTTGGGTCAATATCAATACTAAACACATCAATTTATCACTATTATTTTCTATATGTCAATTCAAGAAAACAGTTTTGATCTTTATTATACTATTTCATTTTACTTTTTTTGCGAAATCAAGTGGTGATACATAAAATTTTATTGTTGAAATATAAATTTCAAGGAAGATACAAGTTAAAATGACGTAAAATGAAATATAACTAAATTCAAATTTCACTTGAAAATTCTATTTTCTATACAGACTTCAGAAGCAAAGTACGCCATACGTCCTTGATATAAGAAATTAGGTCAAGGTGTGTTTTTTTTCTAGAAAACCAACATGCTCGTTAAGATAAGGTTATTTAATGCACTTATCCGTGAACAATTATCGATTTTGTTCAGTCAATTGTATTATTTTGTGCAAAGACTAAGCTTTTAAACGTTTTATTTTTCTTTCGCAGGAAACGTAACAATTTTAAGATTTAGCTAAACACTGAACACATTTCCTTTGCATCGTGGAGAGGAAGTAGTTACGCGTGAGACTTGGAGATTGAAACTGTTTACTATTTATAACCTTTCCCATCTTTTACGAAATATCGTTAATGTAATTTACTTGTAAGAATAATTCCAATAACTGTCCTGCATTGCTATTTCGCAACTTCAGTTCGTTTATTTTTAGAACATAAATTTTAATTGTTTCTTTGAGCTTCAGATTCGATCTTTATCTTCCACTGATCAGAAGTTTCACCCCCCCCCCCTCCCTTCCATTTTATGAGTAAGGGTTTATTTATTTATCAAATTAAGAAAAAATCTGTTTCTATACATATGGCCATTTCTTTGTTATTTTCTGTTTTGCGTCCTCGTGCTGGTAGGTTTTGAGCCCAAAGTCATAAAACAAAACAAAATTGAAATTATAACGTATTTTGCAAATTGAATGCGTTTTCTACAAAAATTAAAGCAAAATTGTATAATTTTTATATTTCATGTAAAATATAAAAGTACTGCAATGATTCATTGTCTATCATTCTTTTGTTGACTGAAATATGCCAAGATGACCAAATGAAACAAGTTTTTGTCAAATTTCACACAGTCATATTACATGAAAATGCAACTTTGTTTAATATGCTTGTTTGTTTTTCTCCCTGGCTGGCTGGTAGGTTTCTCAATTTCAAAAGGACGCAAAACAGAATAAAAACAAGAAATGGCCTATTCATAAATCTAATTACTTACTTTCTTAGTATTAACTTTGAACAAGTGTATAATTTTCCCCTTTTACCTATAGACACTTTCAATGACATACATGATATGTACTACTATTCAAAATGAAAAAAAGTAGAAATACTTTACATCTTTCCTGTTAACTTTCAAGTACTACATTCGTATAACGGAGTTTTTGTAAACCCTCCAAACTTTGCGTCCCCATGTACTAACCTACGGATGGCCATCTCTCCACCATTACATGGACTGACTAGATGAGATGGTGTAGTTATACGGATTGCATGCTCAGGTAGCCCGATACAATGTACTTACCTATGTCTATGACAGGGATCCTCCAATCGGATCATCAGGGTCATACATAAAGTAATTACCTGCAGATGAGATGGTGTGGTTATACGGATTACATGCGTCCCGATACAATGTACTTACCTACGTCGATAACAGGGAGGGTGGCCATCTCCTCCACCATTCCGTCAATGGCCGGATCGTCAGGGTCATACATAAAATACTGATTTATACCCTTCTGAAATTTCTCCCAGTTCGCTAGACCAGATCTGTTAAAAATAAAGCAAAGAAATTAATATTGATATGAGTGTATGTTTCTTTTTTTAAGCCCCGGAATCAAAGATTCGGGGGCATATAGTTTTTGGTCTGTCTGTCTGTCTGTCTGTCTGTCTGTCTGTCTGTCCCAAAAACTTTAACATGGGCATTACTTTTGAATAGAAGGTGATAGAGCTTTCATTTTCACATGTGTATTCCTTGTGACAAGACTTTTTCATTTATATCGATTTTTTTTTACATTGTGACCATGGCCATGAATTTTGACCTACTTTTCAAAACTTTAATATTGGGCATAACTTTTGACTGGAAGGTGATTGGGCTTTCATATTTGACATTTGTATTCCTTTTGATTAGACCTTTCCATCAAAAGACCCCATAATCTTGACCTTCTTTTGAAAAAACTTTACAATGATGTTAATACTGACAAAGATGTCGACGGGGGCATTCGTGTTTCACAAGCACAGGTTAAATCTTTCGAGGGAGGAGGTTCAGTGAGAAGGTTGGTTTATGTTTTAAAAAATCAATTTAAGAAATAATGATTCACTCTTGTTAAGCCACACTGTATTTCTCTTGGTACATTTGCCTCCAGAGACATTATATGATTTTTTTTTTTTTTCAATATTGATAATTTTAATTATGAATGCAGAACTGGATTTAAGCGATATTCCTATTTAACTGTTCTGAAATTAAATATCATACTCATTCAACAGAATAGAATGTGGATGCTATATTGCATGTTTCTCATTCGTGATCAAATTCATTTTCACTTAAAAAATTTCTTCCAACAGATCGTCGCGAGATCAATATTTTTACAATAACCCAAAGTATTATTAACATACGTATCATCTCTCAATTATAGAAAAAGTATCCAAATTCATATCTTTGAATAATAGTAACCATATTGAATTGTCATATTACTTTCCCGTCGTTTTTATTTTCTCTTCTTCTCCTATTTTATTTTCTCTTTTCTTCACCTTGGGTCGAAGTGCAATATATGCGCTTGTAAACACGTTAATAAGTCCTTGCTCCATGCCAATTTCAAAGACAGAAATTACAAATCTACATCTTAATCTAACATAGAGAACAATGTCATGATACAGTCAATAAATGTGTATTGGAGACGTCAAAGCAACTCTCTACTTGTAACCTTAGGGAATTTATACATGTAGATAGATTTACATAATACAATTATATCTAATGAGAGTTCTCATCAATGTTTCCGCAATCAATAGACTCAGTCTTAATTGTCTATAGACATCGAGGTGAACAATGCGAGGGAGGGATGTTCATTGCTTCCTATCTACATTTAATATACACATCGGGGGAGTGAAGTAATCATTATTACTAAAAGCCTCCCAGACCCCAGGGATTATGTCATGTTCGACCTTTGTAAAATGTCACGAAATATGGGACAATTCTAAAAGAATTGGGAGAAAAAGAGGGAAAGTGTTGATATGAAGTAAATAATGCTTGCAAATTTGATTTAATTAATTAAGGCCATTTCTTTGTTATTTTCTGTTTTGCGTCCTCGTGCTGGTAGGTTTTGAGCCCAAATTAATAAAACAAAACAAAATTAAATTAAAGTAAGAAAATATTTTGTGTTTTCTATAGGAATCGAAGCGGTTTTTTTTTAATTTTGTATATTTCATGTAAAAATGTAAAAGTACAACAATGATTCAAGACCTTGCATTATCTATCATTCTTTTGCTGACTAAAATCTTTTAATAATCAAATAAAATTGACTAAAATCTTTTAATAATCAAATAAAACAAGTTTCTGTCAGTTTTCACATAGTCACATGTTATAAAATTGCAGCTTTGTTTTATATTTTTGTTTGTTTTTCTCCCTGGCTGGCTGGTAGCTTTCTCAATTTTAAAAGGACGCAAAACAAAATAAAACAAGAAATGGCATAATCAATAGAATCAATGTACAATTCAATCAAATAAAATAGAAGAGTAGATCACAAAAAGTGAATAAAGGCAGGAATAATTTGAGAGCAATAGACTGAAGAGGAACTGATATTGAACGAAGTTAGATATTCCCATTGTTTTTCAAAGAACATAATGAATAAATCATAAATAAAAATTAAAATACACGAATTCATTAATAGAAAAATAAAGATAAAAGTCCAATACAATATACTATATTCATACAAATGTATATTGCTAACCTCCCTCTTTTCAACCAATCAATATAAACCCCATTCCCCATTTTATAATTTGCTTGCCATATTTTGTTTGTCGCATTGAGGCTAAAATATTCTGAACTAGCCTCATGAAAATGAGAAAAACATCTTTCCACAGGTCTTTGTATAAAATTAAGAAATTAACAATCTAATCATGAATACAATAATTAATTAAAGTCCTCCCCTTTAACTTATTAGTTTAATGCACGTCCCCAATTAGACACGTTGACTTTTTGGAAAGAATATAAATGCCCGGACAACGCCCACCCTGGGGCGGGGGAAATTATGCAGTAAACTTGTGTAAATAATTTCATTTTAATGTTACGTTGCTGAAGAACAAAAGGGGGAGCCTTGCCAAGTCTGGTGGTCAGATTTACAGGTGATAGCCTTCTGAATTAATTACTAAACGGTGAACCGTCTTGACATCGGCCATAAAATGATCTCCGTCTACCTTAACGAGGGTCTTCATAAACCAACACACTTACATATACTCTTGTTTACAGCTGAGAACCGTGAATTAACCTTGTAAGTATGTACACAATTTTCGGGAAAAATAAATATATATAAATAAATATATAAAATATTTATAAAACATAATAAAATATAAAAAATATAAATTTTTAAAAATATCTAAAAATATATATATATATAAAGATATAGAATTTATAATTTCCTATTTTTAAAATTTCCCTAATATGGAAGATTGGGATAAGAATGATGGCAGCGGTAGTTTACATTTGTTGTATTTTCATAATAAAAACATCATTCTAGTTTGTCCATCTTACATTCCTTGATCTCATGAACTCGGTGATTAACCAAAATTAATGAATCAAAACATTTGGTAAACCTTTTGTTGAATCCAAAAGTTTAATCGTGGTACTTAATGTACCAATAACCTACTCTGAGTCAAGATATCAGATACTAGTATATTTTTTTTTTGTTTCGTTTGGCCATTCAGTGTTCTATTTAGCCAATTTGGGTCCGTTCTAAATGTAAAATAGTAACTATGTATTTTCCAATTTCGGTAAAGAAAATTCCAAGGTCATAGTTAGTACAACTAATCTTGTATTTTTGCAGAGTTTTGGTGGTAAAAGGTAGATTTTTAATTAAATGAAGTTGAATTTGATAGACGTAAAAACATAAAGGAATATAATTTATTTTACACAAAGATGGCTTATATTGTTTAACATCGTAAAGAATTCCCAAATTATGTCGTCCCCCCATTCCTGTGGACCCAGACCAATTCCCAATACGCTGAAATTGAACACTGTTGGGGATTTTTTAATTAAATATCATTCATATATATTGAATAAACTTTGAAAATTTTATCCCATCCTTGAAAGTTGACAAAAATAAGGAGGAAAAGATCCAAAAACAACTTTTGAAATAATGAATAAAGGGAAATATACGTGATTTCCATTGGTCCTCGAGAATCTTCAAAGTCGACAAAATGACGATATCAGTGAGACTTGAGACAAGTCTCAGTGTGAGATTATTTCTCATCAGACGTCTCTCTCACAGGAACCTAAGTAGACAGGCCTATATCGCTGTATGGATTATAAGTATTTACATGGTTTTAATTAAAAGCCGGGGGGATTCTCCCAGGAATCAAAAATGTAATTCATCTAGGAAGAACTATACATTAATTCTGAATCTTGATGGGAACGTACGTCTGATTCAGACCACTTGTGTCAGTTTAGATGAGAAATAAGGTATAGATATATACAAATTTTCGATCGGATAGAAAGAACCAACATGACAACTTAACATGTCAAGAGACAACGAGAACCGAAGAAATCATAGAGCACAAAGAGGCACGCACATAAGCCCAAAAGAAAGAAACACACATACATCCTTTGTGCGGAATGTTGCGGTTGGTTTGGCTGTTCCTTGTAAAGGAACGCGCCGTTCCGGCGGATCGGGTCAGATCCTATGGCACGTCTAGGACTGACGTTCCAGGATATTTCAATATGGCGGACATGGTTACGATCCCCTTATATTGCAGGGAATTTTTATTGAATTAATGTCAAATATGTAGACGAACGAACACGCGTACGCACTGTAGTGAGACGTTTATTCTGTCACGTCTTGAAACACTGATTGCACGAGGAGATGGACAAACGGAAAGTAACAAACACAAAAACACCACGTCATTAAAACATGAAAACACAAAAGTCGAAACATAAAACCAGGAGAACAACAAACAAATGTCAGAGTAGACTATTTAAACGTGAGTAAAAAGGACTGTGCTCAGCTTATCTTGTTTGAAAATATTCATTTTGTTAAGAATCTGAAATAAGGCAATAAATCAAATGTCATATTTTCTAAGGCAGGTAAAATTTCACATTATCATACAATTTCAATATAAGAGGTATTTATAAATCTTGAATATAATTTCATTTTTTCATACACAAGATATCATAAATCTACAATCTTCAGTACTGTAAAATGAAACTATAACCTTTTATATACTTTTTTCAAGCTAGCTCGTTTGTGTCATGGATGCTCGAAATAAAGACATGAAGAAAACCATTGCCTTATTTTGAAGATTTTTCAGAACAAAATATATCATTTTCCATTGTTTTATAGCCTTTAATTTCTGACGTAATTGATTTTCCTAATGATCAAGTTTTTGACGTAGACATGCCGACATAATAGACGGGATGTGAAACGCATCACGACACACAACTAACCCTCAAGACAATAAATGCACAGTAATCAATCACAAAAACCTGAATGAAAGGGAAATAGTCACTAATAAATAGGTAGATTAAGCATGTAGCCACAGATGATTAAATCAAAAGAATTTTTTTTCTGAGATCTTCCTCTACTTCTTCTTCTTCATACCGCTTTTTGTTTGTTGTTGTTGTTTTTTCGCAATTTTTCTAGGTCAATTACATGCGACATCAAGAGATTCTTCTCATAATAGATCTTTATAGATTTTAATCGACTCCTTTGTGTAACTAACACAAAAAGTTTAAAAAACCTGTTTGCTTTTGCCTTTAAACGCCACGGGCCTTAAATTACACATACTTGTAATGGGGAAAGGGGGGACGAGGAAAGGGGGAGGAGGGCTGACAAGACTACATTTATCTGATTCACCTTTCCTATATAGGTAAGAGGTGATAGATGTCTTTATTTCTTGTCATCCCTCCAAGGCATATACTAACATTACAATGAAAGTCTGATATAAACAAGAATGTATATTCGTTAAGTAACATGTATGAATATGATATCTTAATTAGGCATGTCAATAACAATACTGTTATTGTCTATTTGTTTTACGATGGTAACATGGAAAATGACAAAATATACATATTTACTCGTAGTAAAATAATTGTTTCCTTTTGGGAATAACTTTGTTATTGGCATAAAAGAGACCAATATAGTAAAGATAAGTAATACCTTTGAATAAAGATTTAATTCAGCAAAAACTCAAGAGAACGGACTCATATAAAGAAGGTAAAGACGACCTTGGATTGAACTAAATTGAAAAAAAAAATCGGAGATGCATGTTAACTTAATTTTGCGAGGTACATGCACTTTAAAGGGTTCATACAAAGGTAACCGTCGATCTAGCTTAGTTATAGAGGAATTGATAATGTCCCTCCCAAACAAATTATAGATAAGGACCCTCCCAAACAAATTATAGATAACTTACCCATCATAGTTCCTATACGCTGGTAAATAATTCCCCCTCCTCCGATTTCTCTTCTTTAAATTCCATAGTAAGGAATCATACGGTGTCAGCCTTAATTCGTCAAAATCAAACATTCTACCATTGTAATGCTGAAGTTTTCTGAACATTAAATCCACTTCTTCATCAGTAAAATTCCCATGCAATGTCCTAGTTTCACCACTGTTTCTCCTTGTCAAGGGTTCCTCCTCCGCGGGTTTGAATTTTAACACCTCCTCCCCACCCTCTGGGCTGAAATCGTCGCTGGAGTAGTTACTCTTGTTCAGCCGTTTTCGTATAGCCGATATATGAGCGTCCGATTCCATGAAAATTTTATTACGGTCTCTTGTTTGAACCATAAAAGAAATAGCATTATATCCATTTAGATTTTTTGGTAATTTATCTAGTAAGAAAACACATATACACATAAAACATATAATAATTCCTGAAAAAGCGACTCGTTTCTTGAGCTTCATTCTTGGATGTCATCTCATTTCCCTGGTCCCTTTTTGGTACATTTAGGGACTAAATAGTCTCGCCCACATAATGCTACCAACACCTTAAAGTATAGTATCACTTTGCATTCTCGTGTAGCTCTCACATTATGATATGACAGCGGACTGTCATTCACTACCTTACGCACCGACTGGTAAGCTTGAGTTCCCGCCCCTTACGAGATCTCGATCAAGGGAGCTTCATTTAAGAAAACACTCATCTCTTTAAGCTTTTCCCATCTGTTAATTACATTTTTTCCGAGTTTCTCTCTCACTCCAATTTGATCGTAACAACACGTGAGAAAAATATGCAAAAATCCAATGCGTATCGAGGTCATATATACATAGCTAGAGAATTATGAATGTCTTGCAAACAAGTTCGCCTGAATTTTAATTTTTCAATATGAGAGAGTTTAAACGAGCGTCCCTGGACTGTGAAATTATAAAAATCTAAGTCAATAAAGACCGCACATTTACAAGTGGTTAAAAATCTGGAACCGCTAAACCAGTGACGCAGAAAAAATAGACTTGCAAAATATCGCGAGAATATCAAAATAACGATAATGCTTGTACAATCGACAGATTTCAATCAAATCAAGTTTCTGAGCGTTGTAAGTCAATACAAGCCGGAGAATGGTGGTTTATCGCTTTGGTTTTGTAAGTAAGAATTGATTTAGCTGTAAAATTAATATTTCTCTCGAGGACAGGGGCTTTATCACAGGAATTATCAATTTCCAAAGACACGTAAACCACAAACACTGGCGAAAGTTGTGAAACAGTACAGTGCTAGAACCTTTTAAGACACTGAAGGTTTCCCAGTGCTAGGTGATTTTTTTTTTTTCGAATTCGACGTTAAATCACAAAGTCCTAATGTTTCGTTGGAACGATGGGAGATTCTACTACAACTAAACTCAATCTTGCTCTGCTGTTGTAACTGCTAGTATCCAAGTCCAATTTTCAAGCTTTGAATCATCAATCACCTACATCTATCGTCGAAAAAAAAGGAAACTAAATAAAGTATGGCAAACTGAATTATGACAGATGGACAGACGGACGGACTAATAGACTGACAGACAGCTTTGCCAGTTGGGGACTAAAAAGTAAGGACCCTTTGTCCAATATTACATGAAATATATAAATTAAACCATTCTTGAATTTCGCTGTGCTTCTGTAGAGTTCACGCAGCCATGGATACCTGACGACAAAGACAGCTGTGATGACCGAAAGCAGACGTCAATCTACAACAGAACTGACCATCACAGAAGACCATCATACAAAATGTATACAAGATTTAATTATACGACTGGTAATCAACATCGCAGACTTAGTATTGATTTATACTCAATGTAATCACCTAGGTGATTTGTACCTAGCTTAGCAAATATCAGCATGTTCATTTTGTGATAATCAAAGGAACAGTATGAAGGTACACAGGGGGAAGAAGTCAACATATAACTGTTCAGTCTACACTGAAACAGTTGAAAACTCGAAGAGAGATCATAATTTCTATCATGCTTGACCATGCATGCACGTTTAATTATTATTATGCATATCAAGCGAGTTGTAACCAAATATGAGAAAGTGCGACTGCCAGACGAAGAGACACAAGGAAAAACGGGCATCAGACAAATTGATCTCCCAATGTCGCTTTCTATACAGACGACATAAAAATGCCACAAAAAACTGATTCAGTGAAACGTCAGAAGTTGACAAACTTAACATTTTCAGACTTGACCTTTATTAATACTAAATAGTCTATCTGATTCTGAATCATTTCAGTAGACATCAACATGGCTCAAAGATCATTCGATGTACAGACGACCAAAATCAAATTCAACAAGACACATGCAACACAAACCAAGCCAAAATAAAAAAAAAACCAAAGGAAGCTCAGGCAAAATTGCTTCCGAATACGAACTTTACTTGGGGTATAGAAATACAAAACTCTGAACGGACACCGATTGTAAACATTTTTTGCCCGTGTAAAAGTACATTTGTACACTAATGTTAAAGTGATTAGGCTTTGTGTGTGTGTGCAAGTCTTCCTCTTTTTTTGTGGAACTTTTCAGTCAAGCTATCAAGTTAAACAAGCGTTATTTCACAGGTTCTCGTATTCCAGAGGCAGAGAATATTTATGGATATGGCAAAGATCTATGAACCTGTTAATTTCTTTTTTCTGTTGGAGCTATTGGGTTTATGCGACAATGAAGTTGGAAATGTCAACAACCCTTATGTAGACTGAAGATCTTGACCACGTTCCTTTCAGTGTTTTATGTGATGAATAAATTGGATGACGGGGCACTTGAGTGAGCAATACATTTGTTGGCATACTTTGAATATCAGCTTCATATAACTAATGACGAAGTAGAACATATCTGACTGTGATTGACCACTATAAAATCAATAAGTCATAACATAAAACATAACACGAGATTCAATATAACATGAGATTCAATATCACATTTTTTTTTCAATATTACATTTTGGCATAAAGTACAACTATTGATGTAGCATGTTTTGGTTGATAAGAAAGTAAGGGATCTCCAACAAGACTCGGCTGTATCACCCACAGCAAAACACAGAAACAACCCCCCCCCCCCCCCCCCTGTGAAAACAACCCACACAGAAGAAGGGGCAGGAAATATCAAAATTAACACTTAAAAAATACACATAAACTAAAGAGACCAATGACCAACTAATGCCGAATTGAGACGTCCAGCTCCTTCAACAAATATGAGGTGGATTGCAGTCAGATCACATCTTCCAAAGATGGTGAAACGCATATGAGAAGAAAACGTCTTCTCAAAATCGATATTTTTTAATTCCTATGAACTGAAAACACTCGTATTTCCTCATCTTCAACAAGGTACATCAAATGAAATATTCAATTTTCTTTTCCTCGTTGTTTCATATATATATATATCATATCATAACTCACTCAATCAATGAATATTTTAAATTCAAATCCAAATCCAAATCACGATGTACATATCTAATGATTGGCGCTAATTAAGATTCAACACACTTCAAATATGTCATATTTTATTGTCGAATTTTACTATGGGTCCATTTATACATGACATGACGAACTCATTATTTGATTCATTTAAAATTGAAGATTTTGCTCATACATCTTAATCGATAACATAAATCAATCTATAACATCATTAAATACATTATTATGTTAATAGATAATAATCACTGGAGTAAAATCGTTCTCGTAAATATGTCCTATTTCTGGCAGTTTCCTATGATAACGATGTCTGAACCTCAAATGCCCGTCCTGTCATCATGGATGGACTGAAATAGATTAGAACATTCTATTTCTAAAATTATCCAATAGCCCCAATTGAATGATATCTGATCATATTATATCTTATCTAATTTAAATCTACATAAAACATGCGCCCTTTGTACTTACCGGTCTTTCATTCCATAGAACTACTTCCTACCAAAGCTATCGAAGTGCATAGTAGTGGATTCGTCAAGGACTTACTTTATATAATCATATTGCTCCTATCGAAAATTCATTTCAGAATGCCATGAATCTTTTTCTAATGCTTTTAAAGAAGTTAAATGAACCTCGGGAGATCTTGGATTCAAATCGTAGATCATATTTCAGGGTGTAAGTAAAAGCGAAAAAATTACAACCAAATCGGGAGAGTGGGCAGCTCTGCCGATGAGTTTTTAGATCACCTGGGCGTTGTCATAGCGTCCGTCGTCCGGCGTAAACTTTTCTTTTTTTTACATTTTCGACTTCTCCTCTGCAACCGCTGCACAGGGAAAGGGCTTAAATAATGTTTCTATAACTTGTGCCCAATTCATATTCATGTTTATGGAAAAAAAATGTTTAAACTGAAAAAAAAAAACGCTGCACAGAATTCCACGAAACCTTACAGGAAGCAAGTACTCAAGGTCTTCTACCAAGTTTGTGTTTTCGTGCACGATCGGTCAACAAATATGGCCGCCGAGGGCTCTGATTGGCTGACACATTTTAGACTTCTGCTCTGCAACCTCTATACAGAATAATTATTTCATGAAACCTTATAGGAAGCAAGTACTCAAGGTCCTCTACCAAGTTTGTGTTTTTCGTGCCGATCGATCAACAAATATGGTCGGGTCGCCGAGGGCTCTGATTGGCTGACGCATTTTCGACTTCTCCTCTGCAACCGCTCCATAGAATTTCACAAAACCTTACAGAAAGCAAGTACTCAAGGTCCTCTACAAAGTTTGTATTTTTCGTGCCGATCTGTCAATAAATATGCCCACCGAGGGCTCTTATTGGCTGATGCATCTTCGACATCTCCAAAACTGATGCACATAATTTCATGAAACCTTAAAAGAAGCAAGTACTCAAGGGCCTCCACCAAATTGTCCACTAACATTCTTTTGTCTGAAACTCAGGTGAGTGATAAGTCCCCCTTGGGTCTCTATGTTTTTTTTTTGGGGGGGGGGGGTTCTTGCAGTGGTCACCCCAATCGATTGAAACATATAATCTCTATTATACGTGATCATGACCATTCATCAGTTTTAAGTACATCACGTACTTCATCGATAATATTGAATTGTGGATCTGGTTTCTACATCATGATCAAGATGTATTAAATTAATAGCAGAACGTCCTTCGTGGCACTTACGTATATAATTGACAACACTTTCAATGTATCTAATAACGTAGAGCCGACGAAATATCTCATAACAAGCGAATCTGACGAAAAATAAAAAAATTCTAGGGAACTTTGATTGACAACTGACAGCTGGATGGGAAGTATCAGCTCAGATACAAATAAGGAGGTAAAGTTCTCAAAATCTCTAAGTGCTGCTGATTTGGCAATGTGTAATCAAAGCTTGGTATAACGATGATTGAGCGATAGGATGACTTCCTTAAAACAGATAAAAATCTGAACGTCATAACGCACATACAAGAATTAAGTAAAGCGCGGATCTAGGGGGGGGGGGGTGTTCAATATTTAGGGTGCCAGGACCTTCCTCTGGTATTTGCCAAAGTCCTGATTTTCCCTTTTTTTTCAAAATCATAGGATGGATAATACACCATACTAACTCCCCCTTCCCCTTGATGCACGCTGGATCCCTTTCTACGGACTGGACCCTCCATAGGGAAAATAAATTCTGGATCCGCACGAGTACGTTACTAATCATTTCGTGATGAAGAAAAAAGTGGGAGAGGAGGGCGTAGTCATTCATAAACACACTTGTACATAAACTAATAAGATGAGATCATAGGACGTGATTTTTTTATGATAAAATTAACGTAGTTGTAAATTAAAGGATACTGCGAAGAAACTTTAGGGTTATTTGTACCGATACGTCAGTGGTCATTCGAGACTCAAGGAAAATTTCCATTTCGTTAAAGAAATGACATCTTCTAAAAGTTCAGCCGTTCAGAGTAAAAACGGCTAACATATATTATGCCTTTTTATAGCCAAACTTTTAGAGAAAGAACGGTTAACAAACATATACGGCTATCCATAAATAACTATACAAACAAGGAAATCTCTCTAAATTCTTTATTAGTTTATCCACATTTTTCCATTCTGAGCTTGAAAGATCTATAATAATTGGCTTCACATAATTCATAATTAATGAATTGCTATAACAAAATGTAAATAGAAACATTTTTCATCAGCACAATTTTTTTCCCCGAAATTGTAATTTTTATAGAAAAAAAAGAATAAAACTTCAAAAATGCAATACATTTTGTGAAGTGTTTTACATTTTCTGTTTAAGTATGTGAATAGTCAAGGTCAGGGTCACTGGGCTTAAAAATGTTGGTATCAATGGAAAAATCTTGTGACAAGGAATACACATGTGAAATATCAAAGGTCAAAGTCAATGTAATTTTTTTTTTTTGGTATCAATAGAAAGGTCCTGTCATAACGAATACATATGTACACAATGTCATGTGAAATATGACAGTCCTATCAGTTACTATAAAAAAGCGATGCCCAATGTTCAAGTTTTTGAAAAATAGATCAAGGTCAAAGTCATGAGATAAATATTTTGGTATCAATGGAAAGGTCTTGTCACAAGGAATACACACGTGAAATATGAAAGCCCTATTACTTGCCATTCAAAAGTTATGTCCAATGTTAAAGTTTTTGAAAAGTAGGTCAAAGGTCAAGGTCGCGAGGTCATAATTTTGATATCAATGGAAAGGTCTTTTCACAAGGAATACACACGTGAAATATGAAAGCCCTATCACTTACCATTCAAAAGTGATGACCAATGTTAAAGTTTTTAAAAAGTAGGTCAAAGGTCAAGGTCAAGGTCATGAGGTCAAAAATGTTGGTATCAATGTAAAGGTCTTGTCACAAGAAATACACATGTAAAATATGAAAGCTCTATAACCTTTCACTCAAAAGTTATGCCCAATGTTAATTGACACACAGACAAACAGATAGAGAATAAGTGTCTTAATTTGTGTTTTGTTACGGGTATACAACACACAGCAAGTGCATTTATCGTACATGTAATGCGCGTTAGCGCATTTCATGCGATAAATGCACTTGCTGTGTGTTGTATACCCGTAACAAAACACAAATTATGACATTTATTCTATATATATGCACTATAGTTGTCTATTCCATTCTTGTTTTCTGAAATTGCCTTTTCTAGGTAAAAGAGTGACGTCAAAATTCATCTCACCGCGGGTTCAGTTTGCAGGTTAGAACAGCCGTCGCGGTATGTTTCTTTAGATCTTATGCATTGTGACGTCACGAGTGTTAATACACGAATTGCAGCACGTTCCTTTCAATAGTAACATCTCAGGGAATTACATTGGTTGTGCATATATATGGAAAGGTAAACACTTTATGCCCCCGAATCTTTGATTCTGGGGGAATAAAAAGCGAGTTTGGTACATGTAGCACTTATACTTTTCTCAATGTTGGCTTTTAAAAGCAAAATTTCACGAGCGGATAAAGTAGGTCAGATGCTGCATCCAATACATGAGTCCATCTCAGCATCCCAAGATGAATCTCTTGTTTGGTTTCTGTACTTTGAAAGATACTTAGCTACCCCAAACTTCTTAACCAAGCCACCAAAGCGGAAAATATAGGTCAGATGCAACATCTGATGCATGGATTCACATCCATCATAAGATGAACCACTTGTGCAAGTTTGGTTAATGTACCATCAGTACATAGTCAGATACCGAGCTACCCCAAACTCATTAACCATGTCACTCAAGAAGAACATGTAAGTCAGATGCAGCATCTGATGCATTGGTTCACTTCAGCGTCCTAAGATTAATCATTTGTGCAAATTTGGTTACTGTAGCATCAGTACTTTGTCCAATATTGAGCTACCCAAATTCAGATTTCAGATGAAGAACTACGCCTTTTAGAGTTTAGCTTACAGAGCAAGAATTGGAAACAGCTATATGACACCTTTTTTAAATACACTACAGTACAGCTTACAGAATAAGAATGGCTGCAAAATATGACTTCTTTTTACAATTAAGCTTTCAGAGTATAAGGAGCAAATTTTACAGAATAATTACGGCTAACAAATATTACCGTAACGCCTTTTGGGGGTAAAAATAGCTGCCGAAAGACTTGAAGCTTACGTAGTAAGAACGGTTACTACACGTAATTGTGACATCCTTTTTTGGGGTTAAGACACGTACGTCTACAAGATATGGCGTCTTATTGGTGATGAATACCGAAATACAATCAGCCATATCCCTGTTGGACTATAAGGTTTCTTTTCAAATATATGGTTGATTTGAGTAAGCAGAAAACGCTTAACTATACCAATCACCTGTTTTTTAAAATTCCTATTACGGATATTTCCTTTTTTCTGAAAATGCCTTTTTCCTTTGCCCTGCTATATTATTTCATTCTTTCATGAGAAATAATAATCCTCAATTCATTTTGGATGAGTTTTTCCCAAATTAACTTTTTTGATGTCCCAAAGGTTTGATGAGACTGAAGGAGAAAACCAAAAATAGCACAGGTGAACGACAAAATATTATGCAACGCCACAGTCTGTGCTATAATTAAGACGATTTGGATAGGAGGTAGCAGGAAATTAAAGGGCAACTGCCACACAGGTCTTCTTTCTATGCTAATAATGTTCACCTAATGATAACTCCATGTACAACACCTTGGTAATTGTGCATATTGCACGCTTGAACGCTCTATTGCCCGCCATTTCAATAAAACCAGCTGTCAGCGAAAGTGTGCACAGTGCAATTCGCTTGCGCCATGACTAATTGGAGAGCGTTTTACACAAAAAGCTCCAATTTCTCATGTTTATCAACATTTTATGAAAAATAAATTCATACCACGATCTAATTATTCATGCCAGCGCAATAGGACGGTAACAAAAAGTCTCAATCACGAGGGGATTTCACCATGCAGGGCTCTCCAAGAGCTTCCGCGGGAATTAAGCGGATTGAAAACTCATCTAAAGCAATAGGCATCGGGGATAAAATGAACAACTGTAGTCTTGTTATTAAGTCATGAATTTTTCCAAACTTTGGTTGATAGGATAGATGATGCCAAGATACCAATATTTGAAAACCTGTTGAAATTTACTAATGTGTACTTTGCAGAAAATCACTCAGTTTATGTTCATGTACTTGTCGTAATAAAATCTCCAGGGAATCGAATATCCTAGTTAATATGTATTTCCTACTATTAGTCGCAATTTGTTTTGTTTATACTTTAACACAAAATGTGTACTTTTTTCAATGCAGATTACTTTTCGCTATAGACATAGTGCAAATTTACGCCCAGATCAGGGAGGTGGGGGTTGCCTACCTTCCTGGAATTCGTAAAATGCATATTCTTGCGATTTTTCACGTAATAAGCTGATTTTTTCCAAGTTGCATAGGAAATCTAGCTACATTGTAATACTAGTAGCATTCCAGAGGAATGACATTGCAAGGATATTTGGTCGATACTCCTCATGGGCAGGGATAGACCTTGCAGGGGTAGATTTTTTCTTCACAGGGGGGGGGGGGGTGTCGAAAACAAATTGTACGTAAAATGGAGGGATTTTTGTTAAGTTCTAGGTGGGGAGTTGTTCCAGAACCCCCACTTCACTCTAGATCCGCACTAGTTCCGTTTAATTCATTTGTCATACAGTCGTCCCCTGCGACTCTGAATGTTGTGATAATTACATTTACCTTCATCTGCTTAATTCTTTCAGGTTGATATATTTCTATCAAGTTTGTAGAGGATAAAAACAATATATTCTAAATGGACGGAAACGATTTTTAAAATATGATTCTTATATCAATGTGCCACTACACTTCTGAGTATAGTTTAAATATAGTCACTCAGTAATTATAATTATATATCCCTTTGTAAAAAAAAAAGACAATTTTGCAAAATATGATTTAAGCCAGAAACTTTGATACATGTAACTTTTGGACCCAGTATGCATGAGGGATTCAACTCTTTATACTTTCAGTTTCAACCGCGTGTTTGGGCGTGGATAAAGTCATACCGGTCGTGACATATAAACCAGTCAGGATATCATGTGAACAATCATGAAATATAATAAATCTAAGATAACTCTATAAGCAAGACAAACAATCATGAAAAATAATAAATCTATGAAATTCTATCAGCCAGACAAACAGTTTTTTTTTTACTGATAAGGTCCATTGTCTGAGGTTTATCATGAAATAAACATAACAACAAATCATGAATATCCCTTTATACTGAGACTTGATCTATTCAATCAGTTTTTATGTACTCACTTTTCGTAAATTTAATAAAATTTAATATCACTATTCCCTGGTGAACGAGTTGTAAAATAGAGTATATTTCAACCGTGTCTAAACAAAACAGGATATATGATAAGATGATGCCTAAATATATATTTCTAAATAAATTCAACTTTAAAATAATGACGATTTTTACTAGGGGGGGGGGGGGTTGTATAAGGATGTAAAACAGGAGCATATTGATCCTTTACTTCAGCTTTCATTGGTTCTCAAGAACAATTTTCATCACACAGAGGCTTGAAGTTATAAGGATGTATCCCTAACGGCCCCATATAATTCAATAATAGAACTGTTCAATAACAGATCTATTGCATGTTGCATGCTTGACCATAAATATCTGACCTTGACCTTGAAGTGACCTTGACCTATATTGGATGCTGAGTCTCATCATGCTTTACCATCCCTGTAAGTTTGAAAGTTGTCTGATGTATATCAAGTAAGTTATAGCCAAATATGTGAAAGTGTGACCACGGGGATTTATCACGCTAATTCCGGTTGCTTTATTTAACATATGGTAAATAGGGCAACCGGAATTGGCGTGATAAATCCCTGTGAGTATGACTACCAGACAGACGGACGCCGGACGATGTGATCCCTATGTGTCGTTCTTGCGTTGCAGGCGACATAAAAATGACATTACCCTCGAGAATGCCTCGACCCATTCGGACGTAAAGCAGGCAAGGATAGACTGGGTATTTCTAGAGGGCAAGGTCATTTTTGAGTTACATGGGGCCTTAAGGAATACATCTCATAACTTGAAGTCTCTGTACTTTAACAAGTTCAAGTGTCAATACCAACACTTGTATACCTTGAAGCTTGTCAGGAGTAAACATCACATTTTTGACATCTCCATAACTTCACAAAAGGGGAATTCAGCAATACTCAAGGTCCTCAATCAAGTTCATGTTTTATTTTTTTCCGGACAGGTCTTATGAGAGGATAATGAAAAAGGGGGATCTGGACTATCTAAAATTCTTAAAATATGGGTTTTTATCCCTTTCTTAAACATAGTTTCTTGAAATCAGATTATCTCTCCCTCTCTCCTGAATTCTATTCATCCTCCCTTGATTTGTAAGACATTTAAAATGAGCAGACTAGTCGAGAGGAAAGCCCTCTTCTCTTGTATTTCAGTTTGGTCCACTATTTCCAGATTTATCGTAAAGTGTCAGTCCGAAGGAGATGTCCGACAAAAATTCTTTCAGATTGACAAAAGTTTACAATATTTTTCGTTGTTCGAACAAAATGTTTGACAAGAGTGAAACAGATTTCGGTATCTCTGTATTTCCAATCAACAGTCCCTAACCATATACCGGTAAGGTGTTTTAATCCATGTTAATCATTAATTGAAAGTCTGTATCTACGTTATTGCAACTTGAGTTGTCATAATTTTCACCGATGTCGCGTAGTCGATTATAAATATTGTCACAGAGTGGCGTGGGTATTGCTATCTTTAATGAGACAAATCAGTGCTTTGTTTCTTCTCAAATGATTTATTGGCATCTATAAGATATGAAGCTATGATTTTCGCATCTTTCGGTCCTTCTAGGTTGTAGTTTTCGTTAATTAAGGAAATATCATGAAAGTCCATAAATAGGGATAAATCACAGTAAGTAAAAATAGTCCAGTGGGACTGGAATGATCCAAAACAGACAGGCTGATAGTAAATTGACTGTTTATGAGTTGAAAAGCACATGCAATGTTTTGATGCTGAAGCTGATGGTACGAAAGCGTAGTGAAAGTTCTACATTTGTTATGAGCAAAGCAGATACGACTACACGAGATGAGAATACCAATTTTATTTAAAATGAGCAAATGAACTGTAAGACATTGAAATAAACTCTTTTTCCGTCCATAAAATTCAAGGTCGACAGTCCATAATAATGAAATCTAAACACAATAATTAAATAACAATTATCATTATATAATTATATTACCATGGGGGTCACATGCACGGTATTTCTTCTTCCTGACTTAAGCTGACGTTTTATTCGTTTCGCCTGTTTTCTGAAATAGACAAGATTAATTTTTGAAATGGACAAGATTTATATTCCATAAAAGATTTGATGGTATGCATCTCAATAAGACCATACGTATAATTCACTTCCGAAACCGCAAATAATACAAATACACAATACCTTTAAAAAGCTAGACATTACCTTTAGCATGACTGGTTTAGGTACTTCCATCAAGTCACAGAGGTCGTTCCTTATAGGTCGTACTGTAGCTACGTCATCATCCCTAAAATACATGACATCATAAATATTACACCTAATAGTGACCATTGACATGACTGGTTTAGGTACATGTACTTCCATCAAGTCACAGAGGTCGTTCCTTATAGGTCTAACTGTAACTACGTCATCATCCCTATAATCAATAGGTTTAAATATTACATCTCCTAGTGACCTTGACATTTGATTTACTGTATATTTGAGCATACCAAGTGTTAAGTTATTCAATTGTTTCAATACATCTCATTTTGTTCATTGCAAAAAGTTGACTTCTACTGCTACAATATATATTTATTGCTCAGTTGGGAGGGAGACATGCCGATTTGTTCAACCCAGAAAAGTCATGTCGCCCAAGATATGACGTCGTCCTCCCACGTGACGTCTCTAGCCCAATCAGATTTCTTTATTCGTCATATTAATTATATAAAGTATAACAATGTTTCTTCTTGTTTCAACTGAAAGAAACATGAGAAAAAGTGCTGGTCAAAGTGAAAGACAATAATGTTATTGGACACAATATAAAACTACATTAATAATGAGAGCAATGTCAGACATTCATTTATCGCAAATGATTTTTACAACTTTAAGTACTAGTACATGTATTGTTGGGTTTTTTTTTTCGAAAACCGTCAAGATACGATATAATTCTTTATTTACTTTATTATAATTTTTGTACACTACACTATGACTGTCTAACACTATGATACTTTCTGGTTTTCACAAACGTACTTTTATAATTTTTGTGCTCTCAGTCTCATTTTTCAGCACTATTGAATGTATGAATCAAGATTGATACACGTGATAAATAAATACTTACCAGTTAGTCTCACTAAGGACGGTAAACACGTCATCAAATTTCTCCTCGGGTATGACGTCATCATAGGTGACCAATGCCTCGTACAGTTTGTTTGCTGTGGCTTTTCTAATCTGATGTTAGGAGAGAATGGAACAACTATACACGTATATGGAATTTTCAGACTTTAACAACTGACCATTTCCAATTTTTAAAAGAACAACAGAACAAGGTCAAATTGCTCGAAACAAGCAAAATGCTAAACTTAGCATCCGTCCGTTCTATGATTAATAAAGTTTCTGAGGGACGCTTTATTTTCAAAAGTTTTTTTTTTTCATACATTGTCATTTGTGACCTTGACCTTTGAACTTGAAAATTAGTAGGGCATAATCTTTTACAACTGCTCGAGTTTTTTATGGAAAGTACAAATATATCACAGATTACGTCGTTTGTTTTGGTCCTCACAAGATTGCCATGTATAGACCATTACGACCTTGACCTTTGGTATGAAAAAATTAATAGGGTTCAAACCCTCAACATGACTACCACTTGTTCAAGGTCAGACAATTCTAAAAAAAATTCTACGTTGATCTGCTTTCATGAAATTCCAGACAAAATCAAGGTTGCGAAGAATCAGAACTCTATATTTGTACTTTTAAATGGTAAATCGAGTGGATCTGCAGGATCAAAATTCATGATGGCAAAAAAAAAAAGTTTGCACTTTTAAATGGTAAATCAAGTGGATCTGCAGAATCAAAATTCATGATGGCAAAAAAAAAAGTTTACAACTTTAAGAAAACTACCGTAAGTCATAAGTTTTATTCAGTCGTGCCATCATGCCCATCACTTCTATTTTTTTGTAAACATACCCGTGGGTATCTGTGACATAACATAATGGAAAGCTGTTGAAGGCATTTCTTCCTTGTGGGTCCAGAAAACTGCAGCAGTCCACAAAACCTGTGGGATTAATAACATTTCATGGAAACAAAGTTTTGAATAACAAATGATGAAACGGACAACTGATTTCAACTCCCTCTGATATTGCATTTCCTGTGGGAGCATGAATTTTTTTTTTTAATTTCAAGTATTTGCCTTTTTCTAAATTTCAGTTTTACAACCGAAGAGAGTAAATGACCAGTCCTAAACTGAAAAGTTAGAAAAAGGAAATTTTGTATTCATACTCGGGGAAAAGGTGAAAATTGTTTTGCATGCGCTTTCTGTGCAATCCAAATATTATGTTCGGATAATATCTGGCTGGGTACATACTGAAACAATTAATTGTCCCCTTATTCACCTTTTGGAGGAAGTTCAGAACAAAATGACGGAACAGAAGTTTAAACAGACCAATCATTAAAAATCCCAACATTCTTCAGAAGAGCGTGTGAAAACAAGTAAACTGCACTCTCTTAACCTATTCTTTCAGCTTCAAAAACCTATGTAGGATCATTTTCACATCAGAATTGCCGACGTATAATGTAATTTTCCCCTTTATTATCATGTATTTGCTCTCCGACTACATGTAAGAGATCGAACAAAGGGTGAAAATTAAAGACATAAAATCTCAAGCCCATGTGTTTTTGATTGAAGCCTTCGCGTAGCATCGATTAAGATACAAATCATTTCAGATCAATTGATTTTTAGCTGCACAATCAAGGCTTATTTTGTTAAATAAAAACTTAAGGTACACACAAAGACCGACGTTACAAAAGATATCGACGGCGCCATATTTTTACTGAAATAGACAGACATCGGTCTATGGATTTTTTGTTTCATACCGCACGAGAGAGCGTCATAACAGCTGTAATACTGATCAAGGATTACAAAATCCTGTTGACAAAACGGTCAAAGATCAGCCTTGGTGAATGAAAAGATTAATAATATGGCAACAACTGGCAATCTGCACTAATCAATCTATAGATCGTCATTTCACACTGGGCCAATAAGTAAAGATATTTGACTAAATGTCGCAAGTTTCTGCAATATACTGTTCGTGTAGACAATACTTGAAAATTAATAAAGCATCAAAGAGACAGACTTTAATGTTCCAAAAAAAAAAAAACCGAATTAAAAAAAAACTGCGTCTGGACATAATATTGGAATTTTTATACACAATACTACATGTGATATTAGTGAAGAGAGTGCGCTAAAGTTTCCAGAACTGTTTATTTTCATAATAGTGAATCAATCACTTCACACAAATTACATAGTCCTCTCATCGTACAATGAGTATCAATTCTTGAAAATTTATATCTAAATAATATATAAATAATATCAAGCTACGAGTTCTGGTGTCCGCAATTATATTACTAATACTATACTAAATCATTCCTCTAGTATATTCTATACTAATCAAGATGTCATCTTTGCCAAATTATTTACTTACCCAACATTTCAAACCAATCCCTGTCTGATCTCCAGACGGACGGACGGACGGACGGAGATGTAAATTAGTTGATGGGAAACCAAACAAACAAAAATATCGTACATTTTACTTTTAAACACTCCGTACTGCAGTTTCTCTACCATCTTTCAATATTTTCGTCTATATAAACATCGTAAAAAGCAACGAACTGAACTGAAATACATGTAGTTTGATATTCATTTCTTTTATTCATCTATTTATTCATTCATAAGCTTTTTTATATATCTAGGTTAGTTTGACTATTTTCTCGTTATTTTACTTCTTTGTTAATTTTGTTAAGTTCAAGTGGCACGTCATACCGATATAATTGATCAAAGCTCTAGAAACTCTATCAATTCCCTACGTTTCCTTGTGATTAATATCGTATGAAATATAACCATTTTCATAACATGTCACAAGAACTTTTTTTCATTTCCTCTGCATCATCAATCATAAAAATATACGCATTTATCAAATGTCCTTTACGAATAAGAAATATGCAAAGAAATATGCATTGTTCAAAGTTAGAAGCTTACATAAAAAAATCTTAAACAATAAAATCAACACTAGATCAATGCCTTTTTTCCCTTCCTTTAGAAATTTTATATTAATCTGTTAATGCTAGTAAGAGACAACTTGTCCTTTTTGGTGTCTGTAGGTTCCAACAAACAAAAATTTAATAAGATCTATTGAAAAATTATAAAACCCAAAGATCTTCTGTCAACTTTGAACGTCCATTCTGAGCAAATGATTGATGCAATAATTTGTATAAACATTACATGACATTTCCTTTAAAAGTATTACACTACAACTAATTGATGCAGTTATTTATTTTCATCAGATCTGTATTGAGATTAAACATAGATTAGGTAAAGATTACAAGGCTCCTCTGCAGCATGATGTTATGATTTTAATAAAATTCAAGCATTTATATATATATATATTTGACTTTGTACAAAATGTACTTTACTAGGAGCAAAATCATTCAAGTGAAAGGTCATGATGAACAAATGAAAATTTGGCCGAAGATGCAGTCAAACTTTAAGTTTTGTAAAATTGTAACTTATGGTTTCCTAAATACAGACAATTAAAAGAAAATTCAATCTAAGCAAAAATATGTCAATGGTAATTTATGAAGATGCTCCACTTTGCAAATCAATGTATGATATTCTATGTAAAACTACCCAACCATTAAGACTTGTCAGAGACAACATTACTTGCCGTGTAGGTTTTTAAAAGTAAAATGGCAATATTTATATAAGAACAAGATATGGCCAATCTAATGTCAAATTCCAAGGTCAAGTTCACTAGGTCAAAGGTCAAGGTCCAAAATGAAAGGTCTGGTCATGAGAAATCTACATATGAAATATCAAAACCCCAACCCTTATAGTTCATGATATAAGCCCAGGTTTAAGTTTTTTGAAGTAGGTCAAACTCCAAAGTCAAGGTCATTAGGTAAAGCCCTACCCCTTAAAGTTCAAGAAATAAAGTCAACGTTAAAGTTTTTGTACCTGCAACCAACGTCACCACAGTCAACACTCAGGCTAAGACATTAGCTCCCCAAACATTCGTCACAGCTTGCTAAAAGGAATTCAGATTTAGCTTCTGTAACATGGGTCAATCTACCCATGACATGATGATCCAGTCATTCAAATATGACAACTGTGGTTTACTGAGCAACCCAAAACTTCTTTAACAAGTCATTCATGGTGATAATGTAGGTCAGATGCAGCATCTGATGCATTAGTCTATCTCAGTATCCAAAGATATAACAATGGTTAAAATTTGATCACTTGGGCATGGTTACCCTGTCAAATAATGAAGTTACAGCGCTCCTTTACCAAGCTGATCATGTTAAAATGCATGTAACATGCAGCATCCAATACATTGGTCCATTTAGTCTTCTTCTCTTCTTCCAAAAAAGTGAAGGGCCGCTACTGCGGCATTCTCTCACTGTGTGTTAAAAGCGGGTGCGCGGGGAGCCCTTACGGTATTTACAGAAAAAACACCGACTCCCCTTTACGCATGCGCCACTCCCATATCATATGGTATTCTCATATGAACTCTTGGACCATTTTGGTTACTAAGCATCGTAAAATACTGACCTACCCTAAACTTCTTGACAGAATGAGTATGTCTAAAGGTAAATCATGTACATGTATGAAGGCTCTTTCAACTTGGTCAAAAGTCATGATATATTTTTGAAATTACATGGTCTTGTCCCCAGTAACCTATAGGTTAAGTATTATATTTCAAACCCTCTTATTTGTTGTGATTTTGCCTCAGTGAGAGACTGACAGACACAGTCAATTTATGGACTTTCCAATGTGGCTAAAACTAACATCACACTTCTATGGATATTCAGACAGGAATGAACAAACACTTTAAACTTTTACTCTATAGCTTATTCCGTCTTTTCGTTGGTGTATGCTGGTGTTCAGTTTCGAACGATATCTGACGTAAAAGCATTATGACGTAATAAAATTCCTATGCAAACATTGGTTTTGTAGCGTACTTTGCCTAAATTTAACGTTGGTTTCCATAGAATTTGAAGACGTCACAATAGGTTTACGTCATATACTGTCATGAAAGGGAGGTAACTCTGTATAACGAAAATCCTGAATACCGGAAAGCAACAATCTGAGAAATGTAAGCCACAAAAGTTAGTAACTTACACATCAGCAGCCGACATCAGTTTGTTTGGATCTCCACTTTTGGAAATTTCTTTCTTGACTAATTCTATTGCCTCTAATGGAAATTGCACACTGAAATACAGAACAACAAGTAAAGAGATGAGAGTTTACCAAAAACAGGTTTTCCTATAATGTTAAAGGCAGTTATAATAACTGTGCTTAATATCTCTTTGAAATACATTTGAGGCATTTTATGTATAATCAATTACTACCTGTTTGTTTTGACTTTGAGAAATGTATATTTTCAATGTCAGCCAAGTTATAAATGAAGTAAGGAGTTGGGGCAACAAATCTTTTATGCCCAGTTGAAAAGTGATCATAGATACAAATGTCAAATTGTATTTATGTGATTGCTTGATCAACAAAAGTACCAGTTTTGGACGCTAATTCTTATTATTCAGTGGCCTTGACCTTTGATTCTTGACTTTGAAAATCAATAGGTTTCACCCTCCCCCTACAGGAAACATTTGCAAAAGGTTTGGTAACCCTAAGATGATTGCTTTGTCTTCTACGTTGTTCACTAGGTTTTAATGTCTATGTCCACAATGACCTTGAAAATTGACCCTTGACCTTGAAAATCAATAGGATTCATCCTCTCCCCATGGGGAACTTTTGTGGAAGGATTGATGTTTCTATGACGATTGCTTTGTCTCCTACTGTTCACAAAATCAGGACAAACACCCTCACACACCCACATGGTACTGATGCTTTATGACCTCTACAAGTTGTGAGGGGATACATAATGTACACGTAATGGTTAATATCCTTGTAACTCACCTATCATCTGACCAGAACACATGGAAACAACCTTTAGACAATAATTGATCTAGTGTTTTCAGCATTGGTTGGGACACTCTGAAAGACAGAGAAAAATACTAACATACAATACAGAAGATCGCAAATACTTCTAACCAAGACTATACGAATGTTCTTGCGCACCGTTGTTCTCCATTGTTATGACGTCATCAATTTACTTGGGCAGAAAAGGTGCCCAAGTTTTGAACAATGGTTTAGGTAGATGACTACATGAAAAATCAGAATAGACACGCTGCACGCGCTGCATTTGCGATCTTGTGTATTATTCAATATAGGGCAGAAATCAGAAAATCTCTTATCTACTACCACATTGGTTGGGACACTCTGAGAGAATGTAAAAGATACAATAATACAATTATTCTGTACAGGGTAGAAATCAGACAAATCTCTCTCTGGTCAACTTATCTATTTCTGTAAAAATGTAGGAATGGTAATGTTTTGTAAGAAAGACTCTCTTTATCTCTTTCTTTATTTCCATTCATTTCCTAACTATTCGCGATCGGTTATTTTGATATACAGAGATACATGTAATTTGGGACAGTTTATCCGACATAAACTAAAGGCCTTGTTACACGACACAACTAATCGCATGTAATTACATGTAAAATCGTGTCATGTAACATACATGTAGCTTAAAACTAATCGCATGCAACTTTCAAAGTTGCATGCAACTTTTTTCAGATTAGAACATGTTCTATTCCTTGCGATCAGTTGACTGTTACTTTTAGCATCAGCCAATCAAAATGCCTTATAGTTTCAACCCTTATTTGGCAAATTTTTGTCATATCAATTACATTGACGATAAAAAGGCAACTTTTCTCAGAGAATCACAGGGCGCTTAGGTACTCCAAGGTTTTCTTTGGTCAAAATGGTGATTTTCTGCCCACTTTACATTGAGGAAGTTATGTTAATGTATTCATAATGAAAATTGTAAATACATGTCATATCGTCTGTAGATAACACATCTTATTCGTAAAACTTAGGCAGAAAATGTATGAATATGCAATTAGTTAAGATATTTCAGAAGAACTTAAGGAATATAAAAGCTTACCTGTCATCTTTTTGATAATCTTTGAATATTTTGAGCAAAACATCAGCAAATTGTGCCATTTTCTCTGAATCTTTGCTTATGTCTCTTAGATAATACTCTAATGATGTACTAGAATGTATAACCTAGAAAATGAAAGAAATAAATATCTTACTCAAGTCTAGATCATGAATATTTATCAACAAAGAAAAGAAAACTTAGTTAGAATAAGCATTGAAAAGGTATATTTCAACAGCAGGATTGAAAAAAAAGTTCTTATCAAATGCACAAGAAAGTGAAAACTTTCATATGTATATTTTATTATTTTGCTAAGAATTTTTTAATCCATTTGTTAAGATATTACTATGTTTTGTTAATATGGTTCTGTTATAGTTTTAATATTGCACTCTTATTACGCTAATGCTGCTTTTCCACATTTCAGCCTTGACAATCCATGACTGAAGACTTACTAATGATTTTGTGAGAGAAATACTTTGGGGTCGAAAAATTTGTTCCCAATCCCTTTGATATCATTATCGATAGCTATTTAATTAATATCTCAAATTGGCTCAGATGATGGCGTGAGGGGTCCTTGGAGCAGTAATATAAGTTTGTATCTTGTAAAATAAATAAAGTTTAAATTGAAATAACTTCTTTTAATCTAGAAATTCTTTGATACTTACTAATGATTCTGTGAGTCCCCCTACACTAACAGTTAGTCCTATTAATACGCTGTACATATAGGTGTCTAACTTTAGTAACTTTGTAAATCTACGGAAAGTATCCGAGGGTGCCGCCCAGTTTATCTCCTCTATCTCAGATCTGTCAAAATCAAATATCAAATCATTATCATTTACACAAAAAAGATGCTTACTGATTAAAATAACACTGTCAGATGTTGAGGATAGACAGACTGACAAAGAAGGACTAAAGCTCTTTAAGTCCTCATGCGGTTAGCCAGTAAAGTTGTCTAAAAAGGTCCTGCTCAGTTTATCATTAGGGACTTGTAATATGGTTTTCTTTAATTGTTCTCTTTTTAAGGTTTAATAATGTGATATAAAGAGAAAAAGTAAAGTAAAGAGACTTACAGAGGAAACACTTTAATCAATTCTTCTTTTTGTGGAATATAAGGAATTTCTGGTCTGAAGGAAAAACATCAAGATTGTAGTAAATCATGACCGATATGGAAGATTTTTGAGACATTCTAATAACCTTTCATTTCATCTTGGAAGTTGAAAACAAGAATGCTTGAATCTTATGATTGTGTGAAACATTTACTCAATTAGCAACATTTACAAATTTGTGAAACTCTGAAGAGAATGTCCCTCCAATATAGAAATGATACAAGACCAAAGTTTTGCAAACAATCCCAAGTAAAAGTAAGTTTCATCATAATAAATATCTTTTTCCAACTTAACTGATTATTCTGTGGCATCAGTTGACAATCAAAATGGTCTCTTTACTCAGTTTATTTCAGGGACACAATAAGAATTTTTACTTACTTGTGGTATAAAAGATCGGAGAATATTTTTCCCGCACACGATCTTGTTCTATCGATTTTCTCACAGCTCTGTTGAACAATGCTACAGAATAAGTTTTTACATCTGAAAAAAAAATTAATATTTAAGCAAAATAAAAATCCTATGACATGATTTTATAAAAGAGTTCATATTATGACAACACACATGCATACAGGAGCACTTCTGGTCTATAGATTGACGATGTCCGTATGTCCTTCCATCTGTCCGTCTGCCTGTCCGTATGTCTGCTGTCAACATTTTGGTTAAGTTTCTGGTTGAGGCAAAATCTAAGGAACTATATGCAGTAGAAAGTTTATATCATACATGAAGCTTGCCCATCACAAGACCTTTCAATTTATGCCGTAACATTTGACCTAGAGACCTTGACCTTGGACCTAGATTCTGGTTAAAGTTCCTGGTTTAAGCAAAATCTATGGAACTGTATGCAGTAGAAACTTTATAATATACATGTAGGTTGCCCATGACAAGACCTTTCAATAATTGCCGTAACATTTGACCTAGTGACCTTGACCTTGGACCTTGACCTAGTTAAAGATTTTGGTTAAAATTTCTGGTTGAAGCAAAATCTACGGAATTGTATGAAGTAGAAACTTTATATCATACATGTAGGTTGCCTCTGACAAAACCTTTCAATTTATGCCGTATTATTTGACTTATTGACCTTGACCCAGTTAGTGACAAAAACTTACTTTGCTATCCGGCCATACCGTCTTTAGCAGTGTTTTATTTTCTTTTCAATTTTTAATATACATGTACATGTACTGTTAATGTTGTTATTTTTGCTGGGGGAAAATTTCGCGATTATAGCATCAATACGTTACGCGTGGGGGAAATTTTTGCAATAAAACTGTCTTTCCCATTGTAAGAATGTAGCGGGATTTTTTTTTCGTGTGGGGGAAATTTTCGCGAACTCTAAAGATTAGCGAAAAACACAAAAATTACCCCCACGCGAAAATTTTAAAGTTTACAGTACTTGATCATTTCAACTTGCTTACAAAGTGATCCACAGTCACTACTATACATGTACTTACATGTCTTTTGTGATTAAACCAGGTGCTTCTTTTGCTATCAATGAAGTAAGTTCTTGTAAACCCATCATACTAGCTTCTCTAACCCTGAAATTATAAAATACTGTGTGTGCAGAAACATTCAACATAATGTACAATTACTGTAAACATTTACAGAGTGGAAATTAAAATGAAAGTTTAGTGAACTTTCATAGTGACGAGCTACAAATTCCCTAAAATAGACAGTTTAAGCAGACTGATATGTCAACATTTGTCTGCTTAGGGTGCCTATTTGAGATTTTGACATAATAATGATGAATGTAAATAATTTCAAATCATTATTAAAATTTCTATAATGTCCCTTATTTTGAAATCTATCCCTCATCTTGCAGTAATAATACTGTGAAAGACAATATGGCAAACATGTAAACATTTTGCATTATTTTGAAATTATAAGACGTAAATTCAGGAATCCAGAGATCGTCAAATGTCCAGACACCCCACCGGAGCATTGTCTGATGGGCCATTTAATTGTGACACAGAAGTCTGCAAGCAGGTGAATGTTAGGCATTTAGCGATCAAGTACAGTTTACTCTCGTTTACTCAAACTCTGTAAACTCGAATTTCCGCTTAACTCGAACAGTTTTAAAAGTCCCAATTTGCTTCTATTGATTTCTATGCAATTTTACTCCTGATAACTCAAATTCCAATAACTCGAACTTTTCGTTAAGTCAAACTAATTTTAGGTCCCATAATTCATTTTACACTGAAAATTTATCTCAATAAGTCGAACAACAAATTAATTTCAATTTTTAAACAAAAACAAATTCATTATAAGGAGATCGGTGGACCTATAATTGATACTCTCTTGCTATGGAGTTGTAAATATAAACATAAAATCTAGCTTGATCATTAAAAGTGGACAACATGAACATTTGTGAACAGTAATAGAGAGAAGGGAAATAAGTCTTTTGAAAAATTGATTGCTGATCATGTACTCAATAAGTCCAACTCCTGATAAGTCAAACTATTTCTGAAGGTCCCCTGAAGTCAACTTATCAAGAGTAGACTGTAGTATATAAAAGTGTCACTATCCATAAACCTCTACGAGACTTCAACAAAGAGGAATTTGTCTATCATGAAGTACATTTCTCTAATAGCTTTATTAATGAACAAATTTTAATATACATGTAAATCAGTTTTATGGATACCCACCATGCCCCAGCATCCCCCCTACTGTCTAGTGTATAGTCCCTCATGGCAGTGAAATAAGCATCGTAGATTTGTTGTACGTTATCATTACAGACGATCACAGACTTGGATCCACTTGATTGTACACCAACTGCCATACATACTCTGAAAGACAAGAAATATAAAGCCTGTGTTTGTGAAACACGAATGCCCCCGGTGGCATCTTTGTTAGTAGAAACACTATTTTCTGTTAAGTACATGTATGTGAAAGGTCAAAGTCAGGGTCATTGGATTAAAAGGTCAAAGGTCAAGGTCAGGAGGTAAAAAAAATTGGTATCCATGGAAAGGTCTTGTCACAAGGAATACACATGTGAAATATGAAAGCCCTATCACTGACCATTAAAAAGTTATGCCCAATGTTAAAGTTTTTTAAAAGTAGGTCAAAGGTCACGGTCAAGGTAACAAGGTAAAAACTTTTGGTATCAATGGAAAGGTCTTGTCACAAGGAATACACATGTGAAATATGAAAGCCCTATCACTTACCATTAAAAAGTTATGCCCAATGTTAAAGTTTTTTGAAAAGTAGGTCAAATGTCAAGGTCAAGGTCACGAGGTCAAAAATTTTGGTATCAATGGAAAGGTCTTGTCTCAAGGAATATACATGTGAAATATGAAAGCCCTATCACTTCCCATTCAAAAGTTATGCCCAATGTTAAAGTTTTTTAAAAGTAGGTCAAAGGTCAAGGTCACGAGGTCAAAAATTTTGGTATCAATGGAAAGGTCTTGTCACAAGGAATACACATGTGAAATATGAAAGCCCTATCACTTCCCATCAAAAGTTATGTCCAATGTTAAAGTTTTTTGGACAAACAGACAGACAAACAGATGGACAGGCCAAAAACTATATGCCCCCAAATCTTTGATTCCGGGGGCATAAAAATTATGAGATTTACCTCAATTATTATTTTACCTAAAGCTTTACAGTATTCACAATTTACAGTATATGAGCACTTGATTGGATGTTGTGTATGTTGCATTCCAATAAAAATATAATTAAATGTATGTAGTTCCTTTTTGTTATTTCCGTAAGAGCTTTTCCTCAAATAATTTCATGTGGGCATCAAATTATTCCTCACAGCCACTTTCCTGTCTCTTTTAACTACATTTTACATAATGGTGTTCTAGTCATGGCATAATGAGCCGGTCTTTTTGCCATTTGTTCATTTGTTTTGAGTTACATAAACTATCATTATTATGGAATAACAACTTTCTTTCTAGCGTCTATTCTCACTTCTCATACATGCACTTTGGTGTAACATATACATGTACATGTATTTCGTAAGCCCTCTGTTCAATGCTCATAGTGTTACATACCTACTGTCCTGTTCACTAAATCCAGAGCACCCTGTTTTGGCGATTTATTCTGTTGTCTGAAGAACTTTGCTATAAATTGTTGTTTCCGAGAATTGACCTATGGGGATCTGTATAGCCTTATTTCCACTGTTCTGTGTGTTGCATACCTTGTCTTGGCTGTGAGAGCCTTTTTTAAGCCCTAAGTCCAATGCTATTTGGTGTTACATACCTTGTCATGGCTTTGAGGGCCTTTTATCTATGTCCACTGTTCATAGTGTTGCATACCTTGTCTTGGCTTTGAGGGCCTTTATCTGTATAGCCCTATGTCAACTGTTAACAGTGTTGCATTCTTTGCCATGGCTTTGAGGGCCTTTTTAAGCCTAATGTCCAATGTTCATGATGTTGCATACCTTGTCATGGCTTTGAGGGCCTTTTTTTTAGATCTCTACCCACTGCTTATGAGGTTACATACCTTTTGATAGCTGTAAGTGCTTTTTAAAACTCTCTTTCCACTGTCATTTGTGTTGTGTTACTTACCTTGTCAAGGCTTTGAGGGCCTTATTAAGCCCCCCCCCCACTGTCTTCTGCTAAAATGCATTGGTGTTACATACAATGTCAAGGCTTTGAAGGTCTTTATTAGACATGTGTTCACTGCTATTGGTGTTACATACATTGTCCAGATTTTGAGGGCCTTTTTAAAGCCCTCTGTCCACTGCTACTTGTGTTACATACCTTGTCAAGGCTTTGAGGGTCTTTATTAGACATGTGTTTGCTGCTATTGGTGTCACATACATTGTCCAGATTTTGAGGGCCTTTTTAAAGCCCTCTGTCCACTGCTATACATGTATGTGTTACATACCTTGTCAAGGCCTTGAGGGCCTCTTTTCTGCCCTCTGCCCATTTCTCATGATTAGGTGTTACAGAGGAGGCTATGATCAGATCCTTTAGTATTTGTTCCAGCTTCCCACAGATCATAAACTTTGGTAGTGCTCCAATAGCTAAGGAAAATCCCATACTGAAAACAAAATATGAAGTTCTAAGTACAGTAATATGAAACATTGCAAACCTATATGTGTACATAATATGTCTTTGTAATAAACAAAGAAGTGCATAAACTTTAAATTGTTAATGTATGTAAATGCTGAAACAACACCTGTACATCAATAGTACTTCCGTAATTTGACACAATTTCGATAGAATAGATTTCAAATCCATTGCACATTCTGTAATTCAAACTGCAAATATACATGTAAATGAAAACTTTTGTACCAAGAAACACTACAAAATGCATTCAGTCAGGAAAAGTGACATTTTACATACTTTTGGGATAAAAATTATTCCAAGGAATGCATGTGTCACCTGCATAACATAGCGGGATTCACTTTTATATAGGGTGTGGCATCCAAGTGTGACAGACAGACAGATGGACAAAGTGATCCCTAAGTGTCGCTATACTTCGCAGGCGACACATAAAACTTTGGACGCAAACAATTTGGTGCATCCTACATCATGAATATCAAACTCTGAAGTTTGCACAGGTTTATTATCAGCCTAAAATCAAACTGATGCCTAGATAAAAATTCTCACCTTGTGGTTTCCATAGTTCCTTGGAGCTCTTTTAAATATCTATCCACAATGTTTTCTGAAAACGAATTACATGTAAATTACATCAATTTGTCTTCATTACAGGAAACATAAATTCATATTTTGTATTTGTTAAAGCCTAACATCTACATCACAGTCATGTCAATACAACTGATTCAAAATTTTATCCAATCATTTTAAAATTTGTTGAAAATATTTTACCTTGCATGTTATCTTTGGGTTTTCCAAATGAATCCATGTAATACTCCCTAAAGAATGCTGGAATAGCAGCTGCTGCTGCCACCTAGTGGTAGAATAAGTTCAGATGAATAAAATTCTCAAAAAAAACTTCAGGTAGTTGACGTATAACTAAAACATAGTGTAATCAAAGATTACGAAGCTCACCTCGCGGCAGCAAAATTCAATTAAAACATATCTCTAGGTACATGTATATTGGCTTTAAAAGAAAAATCGCTCAAGTGGAAAAAAGTAGGTCAAGGTCATTTTATGAAAGTTTGATCAAAGATACATCCAATATGCAAGTTTGGTACATGTAGCACTTATACTTTGCTCAATATTAGCCTTTAAAGGCAAAATCACTCAAGCGGAAAAAGTAGGTCAAGGTCATTTTATGAAAGTTTGATCAAAGATACATCCAATATGCAAGTTTGGTACATGTAGCACTTATACTTTGCTCAATATTGGACTTTAAAGGTAAAATCACTCAAGCGGAAAAAGTAGATCAAGGTCATTTTATGAAAGTTTGATCAAAGATACATCCAATATGCAAGTTTGGTACATGTAGCACTTATACTTTGCTCAATATTGGACTTTAAAGGTAAAATCACTCAAGCGGAAAAAGTAGGTCAAGGTCATTTTATGAAAGTTTGATCAAAGATACATCCAATATGCAAGTTTGGTACATGTAGCACTTATACTTTGCTCAATATTGGACTTTAAAGGTAAAATCAGTCGAGCAGAAAAAGTAGGTCAAGGTCATTTTATGAAAGTTTGATCAAAGATACATCCAATATGCAAGTTTGGTACATGTAGCACTTATACTTTGCACAATATTAGCCTTTAAAGGCAAAATCACTCAAGCGGAAAAAGTAGGTCAAGGTCATTTTCTGAAAGTTTGATGAAAGATACATCTAATATGCAAGTTTGGTTTATGTAGCACTTATACTTTGCTCAATATTGGCCTTTAAAGGTAAAATCATTCAACCGGAAAATGTAGGTCAGATGCTGCATCCGATGCATGGGTTCACCTCAGCATCCCAAGATGAATCACTGGTGCAAGTTTGGTTACTGTAGCATCGGTACTTTGTCAGATACTGAGCTACCCCAAAAACTTTAACCAGACATTGACAAAGTCATTCAACCGGAAAATGTAGGTCAGATGCAGCATCCAATGCATGGGGTCACCTCAGCATCCAAAGATGAATCACTTGTGCAAGTTTGGTTACTGTAGCATCAGTACTTTGTCAGATACTGAGCTACCCCAAAAACTTAAACCAGACATTGACAAAGTCATTCAACCGGAAAATGTAGGTCAGATGCAGCATCCGATGCATGGGGTCACCTCAGCATCCAAAGATGAATCACTTGTGCAAGTTTGGTTACTGTAGCATCAGTACTTTGTCAGATACTGAGCTACCCCAAAAACTTTAACCAGACATTGACAAAGTCATTCAACCGGAAAATGTAGGTCAGATGCAGCATCCGATGCATGGGTTCACCTCAGCATCCAAAGATGAATCACTTGTGCAAGTTTGGTTACTGTAGCATCAATACTTTGTCAGATACTGAGTTACCCAAAAACTTTAACCGGACGCGGACGCGGACGGGGACGCGGACGCGGACACCGGGGTTATAGCATAAGCTCATCTCAACTTCGTCGAGGTGAGCTAAAAATGGATAGTGCCCAAGTTCCTTTTTCATCACATTACAATCTGTTACATCAATGTAACAAATATTGACATCAATGTAACAAAAGCTGACTACCTTGAGATTGGTTGATTCCCAAAAATCGTGGCATCGAAATTTTATGAATTGAATTTTTCGAGATAACCTTATTAATACATATATTTTTGAAAAGGTCTTTCCGAGATGGTCATTTTGAAAGTTACATTATATTTCAATAAAATCGCACTTGAAACAAAAAAATTATTAGAAAAAAGAACTTTGAAGACAAAAAAAAAATTAATTGTGTGTGAATTTAATTCTAAGCATTTAATTGGAGTATTGTAGTCGTGTTTGGTATCAAATGAATTAGAATTAAGTCATGCAGATGAAAATGGAAAGAAAATGCAAAAAAAATGTATGAATTAGCAATCTGTATTTTACAGATAGATGAGTTTGTCGGTTTTTCAAAGGTTTGCCGACAGTTCACGAATATCAGCAATAGTCATCGGCAAAAAGAGCAATTGTGAGCGTAAGTAGGCAGTTATAAGTTTACTACCTTAATTAAGTAAACTAAACACCTGACATATTACTTATACATGTATTTCATCTATTCCATCTTATCTTAGTAATATTAATATTTCGTCTAAGAAGTATCAAAAGAGTTCTTCTCTAATTGCAGAACAGATACCAATTCCCTGTTTTGAAAAAAAATCTTAAAAGTTCTGATGACTTCTTTAGATTCTTGAGTCATCATTTGGAAACTCAAAGTTATTTTTGGCATTGTTCCATGCTTGTCTTTTCCTTTCATTATATTTTTTTTCATTATTTTTTTCCCCAGTTTTGTATGATATAAATGTACATACCTGAATTTCAGGTTCTATGTGATGTAAACAATCATCTATAATTTCTTGCCATAATTCTGAAATAAAAATGTACGCATAAGACTTTTGTCAGTTAACTTAATTTGCTATACATGTATATACGTACAATTACATGTATACATCACATCTACTACAAAACAGGGTTTTCACGAAAACTTCATTGAGATAAGAACTTTTTACAGCCTAAAAATAGTTTTCAATCATGCAAAACCATTCAAGTAAAATATGAAAGTTGTGAAAGAAATGTCTCAAACACTACATTGTACATGCTGGTATCAACCAAGCACTATTATTGTTCTTGGCTGCTACATGTATATTTTACTCAAGAAAATTTGAGTATTGTTCAATTGATTTTTCATTTTATTGAACAAATTAACATTTTTTAGTATTGAAAATGACACAGAAATATGAAATCAGTGATAAGCAATGGATCATAAGCTATTATTACTTCATTACTTATAATGAAGTAAGTGTACATATATGCACATTTATACCTATGATAGGATCACCATGGTACGGCATCTTAGATAGAGATAGTTTCTCTATGAATACAGATACCGCTTTTCTCATCATTTCTCCTCCCAGGCCTCGGAATGATTTACTTTTATGTAACTGAAAAAGTAAAATGCATGTTACTTACTCAAAGAAAACTTTTCAATAATTTCTCATTCTTCATTTTTAAAACATACATTGAGCCATTTCAGCATGGCAGTATTGAAATACATGTATATTCTAAATTTCCTGTCATAAAATTAGACCTAAATTTCTGATACTAAGAGGTATCTCCCTCATTGCATAGCTCTGTCCCTAGCTGGGGTTTCAGCATACTTTTTCGGTCATGTTTAGAATTAAGCTCCTTGCGCCTACCCTCCAACGATTTTTGGCCATATTTTCCACTTACATACGCTTCTGATTAAACCCTACACAAAATTTGGAGCCGCTCATTTTGACAAGATGATATTAAAAAGTTTATATTGTAGATGGCGCCAGGAAAATTCACTTTGGTTTTATTTAAACTGTTTGACATGAAGTACTACTGACGAGGGTTCAATATCAGAAACACGTGTCCAGTACAATAAAGCTAGTACTATAGAACATATATTTCAATATTGACAATGACATACATGCATGTAATACAATGTAATTTTTACAAGTTCTCAGATAACAACAGTAATTCTTTTTAGCAACCTACATGTATCAACTTGGAGATATCAAGTCATTCTTTACCATAAACATATTGCTAATTTGATCAAAGATCCTCCAAAAAACTTTACCTCTTTCACAATATTCTTCATTTCCTCACAATAACATTCTTTTATCAGATCTGTCACTTTTCTGAAATAAGAATTTCAGGACTCAGTCACAAGGAGAGATTATTCAGTTACGATAGATCATAACATACATGTATGTACATATCTATTTTTCAAGCTGCTTAACAAAAGTGGATTTGCTCAAATGCAAGTTTTGAATTGATGAAAGAAAGTGATTGAATAGGCGAGTGATGTTTATCTTATAACGTTATGATACATGTACCTTTCCAAAAATATAAAATACATGTAGCTTACTTATTTTGTTCATGTGCTACTTTAGCTAGAGCATATGTAATCTCTGCTACAGCTAGTATTGCTCCGTGCCTCCATGATAAATCTATATTGGTGGCTAACTTTATCAGCTTTGGTAAAACTAGAGTGACGAAGGAAAACAATACAATTTTAGAAAAAAGAAAATTAGACATTATAATATTATGTAAATAAAGGCAACGCACGCATAGCATCCACTCGCTACTACATGTTCTTTCCTATCAGCAAAATAATTTTAAAACCAAGTCTATAGTGACCTTAACATTTGACCTTGAAAATCAATCAACTTCATCCTCTCTCCATACTAGGGAAGACTTATGGAAAGTTTGGTGATACTATGATGATCGTTTTGTCTTCTATGTTGTTTACAAGGATTTTAATCCGAAGTTCACAGTGACCTTAACCTTCAACCCTTGACCTTGAAAATCATTAAGGTTCATCCTCTATCCATTTATGGATGGTTTTGTACGATGATTACTTTTTCTCTCACTTGAGACTGATTTGTCCGCAAAATTAGGTTTCAGGAAAAATGTTGTCTCACCCTGTAGTCTCACCCTACAGGGTGAGATAAGCCATTCCGGAAGTGTTTTAACGGTAACGTCATTGTGACGTCATAAATGATTGCTGGGTTAGCCGATCATTATGTGAAAAACAATACACGAAAACCTCATTTTTGAGCTCTTTTAGACAGTGAGAGAAAAAATAATCAATCCCCAAATTTGATCAGGGACACAGAAATCCAACCCGAGTGTCCAGGATTTGCTTTTGTCCAAGACTCGGCAAGCCTCCTCGTGGTACAAGCAAATCCTGGACACTCGGGTTGGATTTCCTTGTCCCTGATCACATCTTGGGATAGATTCTATTAGTCTCCTATGCTATTCACAAGGATTTTAAGCCTATGTGTCCCACCCAAAGCCTGCGTTTTAAAAAGAATTTACTACAACATGTCCAATGAGGAAGAGAATTTGCAATGTCATGGTATCAACTGAATCAGTCATGTCTATAAGTGAAGACCTAAATTTTGTGTTTATTTTCTACAAATGTGAGTAGATGCTGACCACAACCAATCTACTGTGGTTACCTATTCTGGCTTTTAATGTTTACATGAATATATCTTCCTTTTAAGAGTTAGTTTTCACTCAATAAAATGTTATCTCGTGCCTATATCATACCTGTAGAGGCCACATATTCTGGAGCTTTAGGTGTAAGATTGTGAAGGCCTTTTGCTGTAAGTTCTCTCATATCACTACAAGATAAGAGACATGTATGTAGTATTCCTATTCATTTATCAACAAATCACATTGAGAAAAAAAATTATGATCATTTTACACCCTGTAACAGGCTTACTTCATTTTGCATGACAAAAGTTGCCTTTTTGAATTAAGCAAAGCATAAAAAATAATAAAAATATAGGAAATCTCTAAATATATTGAAAATATTCTTAAAATATTTCAGAGTTTGATATACAAAAATAGGAGACAATTGGAGAAAACATTCACAAAGCTCAAAACAATGTATCTAATAGTATTTTTTAATCTTAAAATATGTGCTTATTGCCAAAAACGTAGTTTTGACTTGTACATGTAAATATTTACATTCCTACTGCGTTTCCCTTATATGAAGGTACCAAACCAACTGCACTGCATTTTTCGATAATCGCAAGAGCCTATCACGTGACATTTGAACAAATGCGGATTAATTTCCCATAAAATGCCCATTCTAATTACATGAATTAGGCTACTGCTTCAACACAGATTCAAAATTCCATTATCAATCGATGCCGTCTACCCCTAGTGATTAAATGGGTCAAATTCTAGGTCACCCACATGTACACTTCCAAGAAGTGTGACGTAGTAAGTTGATCACGCGTCACACCAGACGAAGTTCAAGGACGACCTGCACTGTCGTCTACGGAATGATGCCATGTTTGGATGAGCGAATTCAGACATTAGTGGATCAAATATTCAATATTTAGGATGAGGATTTGCTCCACTTGTGTCATTTATCAACAGTGAATTTATTTTTGCTTCTTATGGAATTATACAGATCAGAAATATTTCGTATCAGCAAATGTTGTGCCATGTTGAGGTAGGTATGAAAATGTCGTGTATTTGTATATTTTGCATGGCTGTACTCGAATTTTGCATTATTCTAAATAAAAAAATATCAAAGCCCTATCACTTACCATTCCAAAAATATGGCCAAGGTTAAAGTTTTTCAAAAGTAGGTCAATCTCCAAGGTCAAGGTCACAAGGTCAAAAATTTTGGTATCCATGGAAAGGTCTTGTCACAAGGAATACACATGTGAAATATCAAAGCCCTATCACTTACCATTCCAAAAATATGGCCAAGGTTAAAGTTTTTCAAAAGTAGGTCAATCTCCAAGGTCAAGGTCACAAGGTCAAAAATTTTGGTATCCATGGAAAGGTCTTGTCACAAGGAATACACATGTGAAATATCAAAGCCCTATCACTTACCATTCCAAAAATATGGCCAAGGTTAAAGTTTTTCAAAAGAAGGTCAATCTCCAAGGTCAAGGTCACAAGGTCAAAAATTTTGGTATCCATGGAAAGGTCTTGTCACAAGGAATGCACATGTGAAATATGAAAGCCCAATCTGTATTGGTTTAAAAGTTATAAGCAAGGTTAAAGTTTTTGTGCACGCGCACGCAGACGCAGACGCAGACGCAGACGCAGACGCCGACGCCGGGGGTATGACAATAGCTCTCCGGACATTCGTCCCGGCGAGCTAAAAACAGAGTAATTTTACAGAAGTTTGAACAATGATACCGATTGATTTCATAGGTTTATAAACAAATTAACAGTGTGCTCCACTTCCAGTCAGTTTTCAAATGTTTTCCTTCCAATATCCGTGACATTTCTCCAGACTAACCATCCGCTTGGTCTTTATCATGTGGGACAAAAATCGCGATTTTGTACTATTCATTTTTTATTCAGTTTTGATAGAAATGTTCAAAATATAACCCTAAACAAAATTCAGTATCTTATTTTTCTACAATGTTTCCGTACAAAAGGTACTACTTCGAAGCTAGCAAAAAACACCGAACGTTTGTTTGCTGTTACGTCAAGTGACGTTCTCCCTCCGCAGTGACATTTCAAATATAAAGAAACGGGATGAAAAGGGACAGAAACAACTTAATTAACACGTTAAATGTAAATATAAGGATTGTTTTTCAGCTTTTGCGCTTTATCGGTGTGTATTGGCAGTAGGGAATGGAAACAAAATTCATGAAAAGCACTTCGTGCTTTACATATTTTGTTTCCATTCCCTACTGCCAATACACACCGATAAAGCGCAAAAGCTGAAAAACAATCCTTAAATCAGTTTTAGCTCAGACATCGAACATTTATTATTAGCCACATGATAAGTCAAGGTCACAGTTATGACTCGGACATATACATACCTGTCCCAATGTTTGACCTTGACATCAGCTAAATGGTCAATCATGGCTTGAGTGTACTCTGGGAAATTGGCCACAAATACACTGAAAATAAAATTGTGATAATTACTGAAATTCTTATAGAACCATACAAATGTATTCATTCCAGTGTCTTGACTGTCCTATTTTGACTTTAGAGCTACCAAAGGTAAAAGTACATATATACACAAAGCATACCATCCCCTCTTATACAGTCATGAAGATGTAGCTACAAAGACTGCAAATATTTTTCATTGTCCTCTCACCCTGTAAATATTGCTTCTAAAGGGGAGTTATACATGTATAATGCTATTTACTGACATTACAGAAAAATAATTTGGTTATTCCACGAAGCTTTAAATCATCTTAAAAAGTGACTATTTTCAGACAACAGAATGCCTCTCTATCTATTCAATTTTTAGCATTAGAATGTTATATCACCCGAGAACTCTAGTATAAGCCTATCATGAAGAATATTTTCTTTTTTAAGTAATAGTCATCAATATTTACTCATGATAAAAGAAGCATGGATAAAGTAGTATACCTGAGGTCCAGATAGCAGCTTGATCTATTCCCCACAGCAAAGTAATCAGCTGTAGTCAGTATGTCTATACCATGTGGAAATGTTCCCTAAAGATGTACATATACATATACATATACAGCCATTTGTGCCTCACATGAAATCCATATGAAATGAGCATCATGTAAATTTCACACGGAAGTTCATGTGAAATTTATATAAATTATAAGATTTATGTGAAAAATATTTCACATGAATTTCACATAAATCTACATCACATGAGTTTTTCTTTGTGACTTCACGTGAAATGGAATTTACATGAAACTCATTTCAGAAACTTCACATGAATTTCATGTAAAAAAATTCATGTTCATGCTCGTTTGGCATGAATTTCATGTGAACTTTTATCAAAATTTCATATTAATTTTACTTAAATTTCATATGAGGCACATTTGGCTGTGATATACATGTTTAGTCTATATTTTTAAACAATCAAAACCCTGAAAGATAACCAGCTGACACTCGTTATCTCGAAGTCGATGGGCCCAATGAAAATACTTCGACATAAGCGGAGTTTGAGATAAACGTCAGTCGAATTTACAATATATTTTGGAATGTATTGTACCACCTATAACTTAGTATAAGGCTAAAAGAATTGTTTTGCTATTGTAATTTATACGATAGATATCGGAGTTTAAAAAGCTACTCGTGCTGAAAATGTAATGTTTACTTCACAACGTAGAAATGATTCTAGAAGTGTCATAAACGTATTCTTAATACTGAAAGTTTACGAAGAGGCGCATTGAGAACGTCAGGTATTTTTATTCGTTGTGTCACACCCCCCCCCCCCCCCCTTCCGCACTGATCGCCTCGGCCCTGATATAATACCAGTTTGGTTGTCTTATCAATCTGTCATAAGCCGTTTAACTTCAAGAGTTTAGATCATTGTGTCATCAAAGTACAACGAAGACATTTGTTCGTAGGCTATTTAATTTTTTTGTCTGCTAGATTTCAATGTCATACATGTCTTCATTCTTCACTTAAATTTATTCGCATGCAATCAAGTTTAATCATCTTCCTCTTAGTGTATGAAATTTTATGTATGGATTATTTTGTAGATCATCAGTATAATCATTGTTGCTCAAATTGCTTTATTTCAGTTAAGATAAATCATGCGAATTTTATTTTTTATTGGGGGGGGGGGAGTTGTATTGGTTTGTTTATTATTTTATTTTTTTTAGCCGTCGCTTCTCATTGGAATTTCAACATAACAAACAATGTAATTTTAATGAATGAAACATGCCTATATCATTGTTTCCGCAATGATATTATCTAATTAACTGTTATCCCCTTAATTAATTTATTGATGTCGCGGTCGATCAAACAACGGCGAATCAGTCAACCTGCGTTACCGCTACCTATAATTGTTTGTTTACCATGCAATTTCACTATTATTTGGTATGTTAAATGGTTTGTTTATACAAACATTAGGACTTCGACTTAACGAGTATAAAATACACGAAGAAAATGACTTTGGACTTCGAAATTACTTCGAGATAAGCGAAATTTCGAGATTACTGATTTCGAGTTATCCCAAGTCAAATTGGTTAGAATATGAAGGCAAAAAGATGGGACCGCCGCTCGACTTCGAGATAAACGGAATTTCGAGATAACCGAGTTTGAGATAACGAGTGTCAGCTGTAGTTACATATGTACATGTAGTATCAAACAGTTTTACTGACAAGTCAATTACTATAAAGATAAAATTTACATGCACGTATACAATAAAAATTTAGAAAATTCTAATATAAATAATATTTCAAACTGAAGAATACATTACTACACATTAAAGATTTTTCCTTGGTAATATACCAAATATATAATTTTTCCATTATTTTATGACACTCACTTGTCGTCCGACATTTTCTTGAAAAGCAGCTGCTGCAGCTCGTCGTACATTGACCTCTCTATCAAAGATAGACACTTTCACCAAGGCACTACAAAGTTAAATTTATATCTACATGTATTAAGGAATTTTGTGTAACTTGTAATGAAAGCTGTTCATCAATTTCTTTTCTACATGTATGACAAATGATGCATCCATACTGAAACCTCAATATTTAATTACTTCCAATATTGAAAATTTTGTGCCTCAAATTCCTGGGTATCTCCCAAAAAGATACGGTGATCTATCAAAATTAATATGACATTATATAAATACATAATGTCAATATCGATGTTAAACACGTTTAGTGTCGTAGCCACTTGTACCCTTTTTGTGCTTTTGTATCTTTTTTTTCCAAGCAACGTGCATTCGCCCTTCATTGGATAGACCCGACATTGTCTGAATAGTGAATATGATTGTTTTCACCCCTTTTGTGATGTCCATACATAATGTCAATGATAGAATTATTCTAAATCCCACTATGTAACAAAATATATTACATGCAATCAAAATACTAATAGCACAATAACAGTTAAATTATCTAAACTTTTCACGAGATAAACCAAACAACAACTCACTTTGCTATATCAGTAACATAAGGTGTGACATCCTCAGGTTCGTAGGCCCGGGCAAAGGCCCAACATACATAACAGGCAGCATCTCTCACATGGGCTCCGACTGAGAAATTACCTCGGATCTGATCATAACCAAGAGCCTTCAGAACCACTGGGACAACTGTAAGTACAAAATGTTATAACAGATTCTACTCTTGGCAAGAATTTCCTTGCTGATATTTTTTCATAACGAAGAGGTTAAACATCCAATTTTCCTATGGGTACAGATACCTGGGCCCGGCACCATAAACTAAGAATTGACTTTAGTCTGAATTTCAATTTTCTTTTGTCTCATTATAATATAAGTGATGACTTGAAATGATTCACAGAATTTGTCTATTTTCAGAGTAGAATAGAATGGATGAACTCAATATTTCAAATTTTCACTTATTCATTATATACCGTATTTTGAGAATTTGACTCAAGTCATTTCTTTGCTTATGGTGCCAGGCCCTGTTCAAGTACAAATACTTATGTCAACAAGTTACATACACGTAATGTTACTTCATAGATTTGAAGAACTAAACATTATGTAACATTGTACCTTAACAATGCAGGTGAAATACATGTACGACTTTACAGAAGACCTGTACAGTACAAGAGGTATAAATATAAAACTTTACATATACAGAACACAAACACTCAAATACACAAATTTTCTGCCCCTTGGCCTTCATCAAGTGTAAAAACAATTATAACCGCATTGAACGCCAGAGAAGCAAGGATGGATTTTACTTAAAATTATTATACATTGTAGATCGTCGTTTTTACACTTGATAAAGGCCAAGGGGCCAAAAATTTGTTTGGGTGTTTGTGTTTTTATTTGTATCATCCCTTCCCTCTGGAAGAAATACTTAAATCTACTAAAACTTTACCGTCAGGTAAACGCTGTGGCAGTAAGAGTCCACGTCTACCCAGCTCAGCTAATGTCAAACAACCTGTAATGTTAATATCTGCGATAAGTTTTTGTATAAAGTCAAACAACCTGTAATGTTAATATCTGCGATAAGTTTTTGTATTATGTCAAACAACCTGTAATGTTAATATCTTCGTTAAGTTTTTGTATCATTAAAATAAGATAATGCTGATCTAAAGGTATGATCAAGTCTATATGCACCATCTTGAAGTCAATGATTCAAATAGGTACACTTGCATCAAATTAAGAAAACAATTTGTGCAAAACATACATTATCAATTTAATTCTGTACAAGTGTACATTTGTACTTATTTTTGTCTGTCTGTCAATACGTCCATAAGTCCAATGTCGTTGGCTCAATAATCACTGACACACAAGCACTTATTCATGACAGAGCTATTGTATTAATTTGCCCCTTTGTAACTGTTTTCACAAATTAGTACATGTATGTATACATGTATGTTAAATATATCCTTTGTATCTTTAGTTGCATTCTAATGCTTTTTGTTCCATGTGCTTTGATACATGTATCAGAATCAAACACATGTAAATTTAAAAACAAACATACATGTAAATTGAAAAATAAACCTACATGTAACATGAATGTCTCAAATATTGCAATAAAACTTATTCTGAAACTTCTGATGAATAAAAATATTCACTGGAAGTACAAAAATGCATTTGATTTGGAAAAACAAGCTTACAAATTAATCAAAATGTAATATCTACTCTGCCTTAAATAAAGTGTTACCTCCATGCCAAGCTCCATCAGTTTCTTGTAATGTAAACAGCTCCAGTACCGACCCCACTACATCATCAGCTAGCTCCTTGGGCAGACGTCCTGTTATCCTTCCTAATCTATAATGTAAATCAAAAACATACATGTATGCTTATATGCAGTAATATTCATACACGCACATGTATAATTGACCCTTCCGAACGTGGAAAATATTTGAGAAATTCCATGACCTCACAATGCAATTTCGATGTTTGACTGAGGTTTGACGCTTGTTTGTCTGAGGTAAAAGCATTGTGACTTCACGAAATTTTGCATTTTTTTTCCCCAATCGGAAGGGTCAATTCCTACATAAATATTAAATCGATGAATGATAACGTTACACAAAATTAATGTCGTTGTACATTATTTATTCTTTAAACAATTAAGGTACCAACCCTTTTGCAGCTGACCATCTGACTATAGTATCCTTGTCCTTCAAACCACAAAGTAGTTGTTCTGAAATACAATGCATGTATACTTTATAACTTTTCAGGCATTTCTAGAATATAAGATGGATTGAAAGTATACCTGTATATTTGCTATTTTTCGAAAAAAAACAGAGTAACTTCCAATTTGAGACGGTATCTGACGTAGACTGATTACGACGTCATCAAATTCTATGGAAACAGTCCTAAAAGTCTGGGAAATAGAGGTATAAAATCAACGTTACCATACCATTTTCATGACGTCACAATGGTTTCAGGTCAGATACCGTCTGCAAGGGGAAAAAACTCTGTATTCCGCAAAGACTTGATTTAGTCACGTACTTTCAAGAAGTACATGTATGTCTTCCTTTGTACATGTATGTTAGACAATAAAAGACATGATTCCAATGATAAACGGAAAAGTCTAAAAGGGTCGTAAATGATGATTTTTCACACACAAAGACTCCACAAACTTTATTCTGGAGGCCATTTTTTTTCCCCGGTAATCTGATGAGTGGAATTCCACTTTAATGCAAAATGAAAATAATTAGAAAGCCAGACATCACAACATTTGGAAATTCTTTCATTTCACAGTACAAACCTTGATGACATAAAAAACCAGTGTAACCATATATGACTTTACAATGCAATGATTTTTTTGCAAAATGGTGTGGTGTCCTGTGTCTATGCATATCAAATATACATGTAGGTTTAAAACAGAGTATGAGTTAAGTCATGGAAAGTGGTATCTTACTACTCTACTGTATGGTGTATGATTGTACATTGTACATAATCATATACAGTAAATGTGGTTTTTTTTTGCTGGGGGAAAATTTCGCGGATTTAACATCAAGACGTTATGCATGGAGGAAATTTTCGTAATAAAAATGTATTTCCCATTGTACACTTAAGAATGCAACGGGGATATTTTCGTGCGGGAGAAATTCTTGCGATGTCCATAGATTCGTGAAAAACACGAAAATTACCCCACGTCAAAATTTTCGGAAAATGTACCCTCTAAACCTCTGTTTTAGAAGACATTGACATGTAAATATTTGTATATATATTAGACATTTATGTAATAGAAACTAATTCTGATTCTTCACCTATGACATCTTCGACATCATCAGGGACATCATACTCTTCATCTTCTTCCATTGTAGCATTGTTATTCTTCATTGTCATCTTATTTTTCTCCACAAATCCATCTCTGATGTTGTCTGACAATGATCTACTCCCTCTTTGGTACCTGGAGATACAATGTACATTACCAATTAAAAGCAATTCTCTGTAAGAACCAAAGAATTTCAAAAATGTTGGCACGGCATGTCATGGATTTTTGAGATTTTTGGTATGGAAGTTCAATATGAAGTACTAGTATGTAAATCAACCCCAGTTTTTTCAAAAAGGTTGTCGTTGCCATGGTAACTGTGTCTGAAGTTTCAAAAATCGGGAAAATCTATAGGACAAGGCATATTTGTAGGCTTCGTTACCATGGAAACAGGTACATTTTAAATCTTAAATTGCTTTGATTATTTTCTTTTAATCCTTATTATTATGCATATTTGTAAAGTTTCTTACATTCATCTCGGATGCCGTATGTATACAAGATGAAAAATTGGGCCAAAACAGGGTATCAAAAGGCTTTGTTTTGGGCAGTCAAAGACCCTTTTTTGCATGTTTTTACTGTTTTACAAGGTTGAAAATTTCATAAAAGCACCAATTTTTGAAGTCCAAATTCTAGTTATCCAATTAGTATCATCTTTGAACTCTACATGAATATAAAAAATTAATTGGGCTAATTTGTCCTTTTATATGCAAAGCAGCATCAAATTTAGTTGCTATGGCAACAATGGGCTGAAAGGTTTAAATACGATGAATTTAAACACAACCTCTATCAAACTATCTACGCATGAAATTGGAACAGAAGTTCATGTATACATCTATCAGAGGCGTTTTGATATAAAAATGACCTTGAAAATATTTCAAGGTCACCCACTGAATTTTCAAGGTCATTAAACTTTAAGTGACCAGATTTGACGAAAAATCCTGATTTTTCATAAAATGAAGGTGTCAATATTTTAGAAACCTTGAAATATTGAACTTAACAGTTATTTGCCATAAAATGATAAATGTATCACTTATTTCTTAGAACTATTGATTACGTTTCTTCACATCTTCGAATATCTAAATTCTTGGTGAGTATTTTGATATAAAAGGGACGAAATCTGTATTTTTCTTGTTTTTTGACGGAAAAATATTTTCCTATTGAATTGCGACAATTTAATAAACTCTAAGATTTGTCTTTCTTATATTCATGTGCTTTCATAACATATATGACCTATGAAAATATTTAAATAACAAAATCACCAAAATCGGTAACAAAAAAATTAAAAAATCAATATTTTATGCAAAATTTGAGTCTCAAAGTATAAATGACCTTGAACATCAAGCCAATGACCTTGAACATTTTAATTGCTTTTATGTAAAAGATATAAGTCATATCTATACATGCATACATTTTGACAATCTTATGTAGCTCTAAAGAGGAATAAAATCAATTTCAAAGATAATATGAAACAAGCAAAAAGGTCTAATGTTGCCATGGCAACGGTCTTTGACGACAGAATTTAGGTAAAACTCTTAAATACCCACTCCAATTTTTCGTTCATTTTAATTGTCAATAAACATACATTTCCATTGATGAAAATCACTAGTCTCCTATTGGTGCCTTTTGTGATATTAAAGATTGAAAATGGTCAAAAACACACTAATTTGGCCCTTATTTTCACCTCTATTTTTCGCTTCATTTTGACTTATTTTGGCTTAATACAATAAGCTTCCTGTAATAAATATCACATAACTAAGTGTACTAAGTAAGAATGGAAGTAAGGAAGAATAGATTATATAAAGATGAACAAGCTGTTACAGTGGTATCCATGGCAACAAAGTCTCCGGATCTGGTTTATTTCATTGCCCCAAAAGTGCTATAAATAGAATTACCTCGTTACCATGGCAACCAGAGGTCACATTGGCTGAAAAGTGTTATTTTCATGGTCAGTACTTAATATATACCCATTATACCGAAAATCATCAAAATCCATGACATGCCGTGCCGAACGATTTTGGTCCTTACGGAGAATGGCTATTAATTCTTCATCCAAATTTTAAAGTTTAACTTTAAGTCAAATTTTAAACTGCCACCAAATCTTATAAGGAGAAATACTCAGGGCAAATAGAGGCAAATTCTAACGCAATCTATTTGCATTGCACATTTTGATTGGTTGAGCAATAAAATACATGTACATGTAAATGCAAGGGAATTCATGTTTCACTATTTCAAGTTTTTGCTATGAGATCATGTGCTTTTATGGTGACCTTGATAAAAACAGGCATTTTCTAGCTGTTTACTGACCAAAACATTAGAAAAGAATTACCATGCAAACGTATTACAAAACCTGGCAGACATTTGGGGAATCTCCTGTCAGAAATTAAATTTTACTGCAAGGCATTATCAATATCAAAGAAAATATGCATCATTATTTATAACATTCACTTATGTCAATGCCCATTATACATGTACTTATCTATAGCTTTTCTATTTAGACTTTTTGAGATATACGGCATAAACAGAAATTTTCGCAAGATACTAATTTTTGCAAGTGATTTGGAATCGCGAAAAATTATTCTCGGGAAAAATTGTGTTTGATATGGTATAACATAAATTGGTATATTAGTGCCAGTTTGATTTTACTGTACATGTGTCATGCTTCACAAATCCCGATTAAACATAAAGCGAAGTAAATGGAGTGTATTTTTATGGTAGAAATAACTGAAACTTCAATAACGGAAAGTACAAAACAGTGATGTCATATGTACATATTTGTTTGTAATTTTGGAATCGCGAAAAAATGTACTAGCGAAAATAAAGACACCATGAAATCGCAAAATTTGATACTCGTGAAAATTTCTGGTTATATGGTATTCATATACCAGAACACAATGAAATCTGACCTCCATGAGGCTACCCTGTCCTTGAGGAAGGTCAGTCCCAGTCTCTGTGTCACCTTCATTCCAGCTTTCCTCAGTACTGTGTTGTTTATCTCACTAATATTTAGTTTCTCTACTACTTTCTTCACCATAGAAGCTGTCAAAAAACACAAAGTATGTTTAAACAAGTACAACATGTGCAAACACATCTATATCATATATCTTCATGTACCAGGGTTTCTTCTAGCCCCTGATGTCAGGGGCCTGGGCCGATGAAATTGGGAATTTTGCGACATTTCATCCTAAATTGAGAAATGAATTTCAAACAACAAAAAGAGATATTCATGCAAATTACAAAAGATTTGATCTTAATTTAAGCTTTCTTCACCTGATATAGAGCATCTTTTAATTTTTGTAACGGTTAAACCCCCTCCACCCCCCCCCCCCCTTTCTATACACAAATGACATTCTTGATGATTTTCATTTCTTGGTGTTGAAATCACCTGTCAGACTCAGAATTATGCTCTCAGACTGATACACAAATTATATCCTTGGACTTTGAAAGGGGTGTGGGGGGAGGGGATGCTTTTATATTCGTTTCAGGCTTAGGAAGACAGATTTCCTCTGACTTTGATAAATCAGGATGCATGATCAAGTCAGACAGTGTTTCAGTTTATAAACTATTGAATTGAAAGGTCCTTATCATATGCATTGTCTATACTTTGAATGTTTGATCTACTTTCGCTTTCCTTTCAGTTAATGATAATAAATTGGAAATGCATTTCTTGTTTTTGAGAAAAGATTGAATTTGGAATTTTTAGGTCTAAAATTGGGAAAAAGTACCACTTTTTGGCATTGGGAATAGGGCCGAATTTCAACCCCCTACAGACCCTAAAAAAATCCTCTGTACCTATTTCAAAACAGTCCATTGAAACTTTTAGTTCAGACTTATCAGTACAATTTCTGCTTTGGCAATTTTCATGTAAATGGAATGCAAGATTGACTGAAATTATTTGAGTTCCACAATCTAAAATCTAACTTGAGATAAAAGCACTCATATTACTTTCTTGTACAGTGATTAAATAATGCATTGTTTCTAAGATATATCCCCTTCTTATGATAAAGCCTTTTTCACATATATGTGGTCCAGTTGTTTTGGATGGCAAAATAAGTACTTTTCTATAATATGACGTCAAGGGTAATCACTTTTTTAATGTGACGTCATGAAAGTCGGTACTTGCTGTCCACAAAATGCTAGTCATGCAGTTTCGTGAAAAAGGCTTATCATAAGCCAGAATATTTACAATGTACATTTTAAGAAATCCATCCTCTTTGAATACTGTAAATGTGTTTATTTTCGCTTTGGAAAATTTTCACGATTATAACATCAAGATTTTACAGTTGGGGGAAATATCAGCAATATAAAAATCTCTGCCATTGTAGGAACATGAGGAATGAAGCAGGGTTATTTTCATATGGACAAATTTTCGCAAAATTCCTTGATGCGTGAAATTCGCAAAACTTTCCCCCGCACAAAAACGTCCACGTTTACAATAATCTTACCATATTGCAGTAAATCTTCACGTTTTCCATGCTTGAAGAGGAGGGCTAACATAGTCAGGATACCTGTAACCTTGCTACATCCTATCATGGTTTCAACTGTAATGAAACATGTATATGATTACCATTCACGGTATATTTATTTCAAACCCCTTATTATATACATGTATACATGTACATTTGTACGTATACTCAGTAATGATGTTTACTGTATAAAGAGACATATCTGTCCATTAGAGATTTTCTGAAGTTACAAATTTTTCAGAGATATTGTATTGATACTGTATCAGGAAAAAATGATTTCATAATACGGAAGATCGCAAATACTTCTAACCAAGACTATACCTATGTTCTCGTGCACTCTTCGATTGTTCTCCATTGTTATGACATCATCAATTTACTTGGGCAGAAAAGGTGCCCAAGTTTTGAACAATGGTTTAGGTAGGTGACTAAATGAAAAATCAGAACGGACATTCTGCATACGCTGTATTTGTGATCTTGCGTATTAAAAGCAAGTATAGACATATTAAGGCACGGTCCATTTGATATTCTGGGGGGGGCTTGGGTTTTTTTCGAAAAAAATAATTTTGCTCTCAATTTTGATGAAAAAAATTAATTTGCTTATGGTGTGACAGAAAAAAATAATCTTGCTCTTACAAATCATCTGAATTTGAAGAGTTACCATAAAATTTCACTAAAATTCATGAAAATTTTCCGGCTCGCTTCGCTCGCTGCAGTTTTCAAATTGTATCTAAAATTTTTAGCTCGCTTCGCTCGCCATAGTATTATAATTCAAAACATTATTTACTTATGGCAATGTTCATATATTTAAAGGTATCAAAAGTTATACATGTATGTGGACAAAAAAGGGCTTCCATAAAAGCTTAAACATATCAATATTTATGTATTGCTACATGTATTAATACATGTTGCATGTATCCCATAGAGTCTAATTTTATGTTCTTGTAAGCTTGGAAGAAGAACTTCAGTTATTCACCAATTTACAAATATAAGTAACATTTAAAAATTTGTCTAGGAGACCTTCCCCTCAGACCCTCTTATACATGTTATATACATGTACCTTATATAAAATATTGAGAATTGTATTAAAGTCTTTTATCTCTCTGTTTAAAAGTGAATTGAATACTTGCATAAAAATAAACTAATATATTAATATTTAAAGTTCTGAGTAAAAATATAGATAATTTCTATTGATAAAACACAAACATTCTTTAAATATGCGCATCACTTTGTTAAAAAAAAATTCCTTGCTCCAACTTTGCAAGAAAAAAATAATTTTGCCCCAGTCCGGGGCGAAAAAAATAATCTTGCTCCGACAAAAAACCCAAGCCCCCCCCCTGAATATCAAATGGACCGTGCCTAAAGATTTACCATCTGAAGAATGTAGGATCTGCAGAGCCCAGTCGAGGAATTCTGGTAATTTTCTTTGTTTTACATCTGGACGTGTACAAAACTTGGAAGACAAATATGCCGCTGCCTGCTGAGACTTATCATACACTGTCAGGTACGTCTGAGAAAATAAACATCCGTGAAATATTTGTATATAATACGATATCATTTACAATTCAAATCAAAGTCAGCAAATTAATGCAAAAAACTTTATTTGATCGTTCAATTATTTTTTCAGTCTCCGGATGGCTGGCCATTTCATTCAAACATACTCTATTCAGGTATACTATAAAATACTAAATAATACAAAATGAAATACATACTGCTACATTTTGCAAGTTTTAAATTCTTTATCAACCATTCTAAACGTTTCACTTATTTGAATAAAAATCATTCCAAGGAATGCATGTGTTGCCTGCAAAATATAACAACACTCAGGAATCACTTTTATAGGGTGTGACATCCAAGTATGACAGACAGACGGACAGACAGACAGGCAGACAAATAAGTTAAGCATGAAGAATCTTGAAAATATTCTTAACTCATGTACATGAACATGTACCTGGGCAAATTCTAGGATTCTATCCATGGCTGGTTTCTTCCTCTCCCCGGTAGCCGAGGCTATGTTACTATCCAATCTGGACATATCAAAGGGGATCATACACGCCATAGAGAGCCATAGTAACAACATATAGCGGGTCTCCCACATCTGAAAATACAACACGTAGTTAATGAAATATTCATTTCACATGTACGTTCGGAGGAATAGTGCATTTGTATCTAGGGATGAAAAGATACGCCAAAAGTGATTCGCAATATATTGTGATATTTTATTAGCTGTATTGCGATATCTTATTGCAATATACATGTATTGTTTCTTGTTATTTTTATCAATTTCCATGTAAAATCTGTTTCCTCTTTGTGTGTTTTACTGTTTATATTTTCTGATTGAATTTCACATTATCAATGTCATTTGCTTGAAAGAAACACACACAAGTCATTGAATCATGTTGATTGCTTTTGTCATAATTCATTACTGGTCGCTTCTTTTCAATTAAATTGAATACCGGTAAAATCAAAGTGATTCAATGATAAATTCATATAATCTATAAGGATGCGATATATTGTGATACGCATTTCGTAACGTGATAAGATACGAATTTATTAAATATCGCAATACATGTATATCGATATATTGTTACACCCCTATTTGTAATACAAATACAAATCGAACTAGAATGTTCAAGTATATGTACAGTATGTTGCCTGTCATATGTCTGACCCTAAATATGATACCATGACTTAAAAGATAACCTTGACCCTTGTTAGATGTTGCATCATGCTTGACAATCCATTTTCAAAATTCCCTGTACCCCAGACATACAGGGTTCAAATTTCCTTTTTTCCCCTTGTCCCTTAATTGATCTCTCATTAAATGAAAGGCAAAGCCTTGGCTATGTGCTAGTCTACAAATAAGTTTTCTTGAATATACACTGCTATAAATCACAGATAGAAGTTTACAGATGGCATATTCTATGGTCAATATTGAGCATACTAAGTTATAGCAAAAGATACAAAAGTGAGACCATAACAGACAGAAGGACAGACGAATGGACGAACAGATGTTCACCAGACAAAGCTATCTCATTATGTTACTCTTGCCTTGTAGACAAAATATAAAAAATATCTTCATTCATATGATCTGTCACAATTTTTTTAGTTTTCTCCTCATCACCAATTTCATATAGAGATTTATTAAATGATCAGGAATTATTGCCGATTTTGCTTATTTCTGATTGGTGGAGATGCCGTTTGATAGAGTGTACCTCAAAGTGAGTTGACCGCTAATGCTCGAAAGCAATCTATTCTGGATTCAGTAACGTAATAATAACTAGCACGTGCGTTGATTTTTGTAGTGTTACATGTAGATCATGACTTCATGTATCATTAAAATGCAAATCCTGATAATTTAATAAAGCATTATTGACTTTTGATTTCGGTCTACTCGTGACTATACAGACCTGGTCAGGCATTGGTTAACCTCGGCCGTTGGCCTTAGTCAACCAATACCTGACCAGGTCTGTATAGTGACGAGTAGACCGAAATCAAAAGTCAATAATTGTATATTATCATTACATACCGTATGATCAGTCGGGTCCTGCTTGGCGAGTAAAGCTAATACTGGCTCCACATCTGCCACCTCATGAGGGAAATGTCGAACTACTATTTTGGAACCTCTCATCTTAAAACAAAATCAAAGACATTTTTTAAAATTCGAACAAAACTGATTTCGTGTGTATGACATAAGCTACATTGTATCTACATATACTGTCTAAGCAATACTGAAGATTATCTGAGAATCTTTGAAGAAACATTCTATACATTTTTTGTACTATCAATTTTCTCTTTTACCTAAAGTACGTATGTCCAAGTTAACTCATAATCTTTTACATGGATAAGCTCTATTGCAGAATAAAGGCCAGATACATATTCACATAAAAGTAGGAAATAATCATCTATCATGTATGTTTTCCCTCGTTTTGTTTTTTAATCAAGAATAAATGAAATTTGTTATATACATGTTTTTGACTGTATGCATGTATTCCACACTGAAGACGTTAGGCAAAACAACAGCTAGGAGGCATTATAAAACAGTGGAAAACAGGTGCCAAACTCACAATATGTTTCGTTTTCTGAGCAAAAATAGATCTTGCCAAGAAAAGATACTTTAAAATCGTATGAGACTATAAAATAAACCAACCTTTGTAATAAGATAGAGGTATTTGAAAGCTTCTTGCATCAGCAGTGGTTCCTCTGAGGACTGCCTCACTAGAGTGATGATCTGATCCATCAACGATTCTGAAAATAGAAATTGATTCATGCACATATAGGCTGTAGACACAACAGTTAAAATAACTATTTACATGTATAAGCATAAGTATGTACACAAAGTGACAACAAGTTTATCTTTTAGAACTGTTTCCAATGGACAATTTTTGCAAGCAGAGTCCTTACTGAACAATACTCTGGAGGACAAATTCAAGGATTCTAAGAAACAGAATTGGGGATCACCAATAGACCTTCTTTATACATGTATTACCGTAAGACTTGCATTTTCAAACTCCAAGACCCGACATCACTACTTTTAACAAGTATTTCTAATTGTGACGTCATAATTCAGATACGATGTTTCATTTAAAAGTTACGTCAAATGTTGTCATGTCGGGTCTTAGGATGTGTAAAATACAAGTCAACTGCGGTAATGTGAAAATCGTCTTTTGTCTGACATATATGTACAATGTATTGCCAAACTTATACATATTCATTACGATGTCATAATCAAATGGTCATTGAAAGCATAATGCTGCATTATTTGACTTTAAAGAGGAAAATATAATGTCTGACCATACATATTCAAAAGTTAAAGCATATATATCAAATCATTTTAGTGAATAAGCAGACGTCATATACATGATACATGATATATAACTTTAGTGAAAACTAAAAGGTATATCATGATATATATCAATTTTGGTTTTTCATGGACAAGTTTAAATTAAGCTTAAATCTGAAGTGATTGTTGACAACAAATAGAGCAAACTGACCTAGATAGGGATCTATAAGGTGAGGCTGTTCTTGGTACTGGTCCACAATCACTGTAAATTAAAATACATTCAAAGAAATAAATTAATTAGATCACAATCCTAGATATCTACATTAGTGTTGTAAAGATAGCTGCAGACATTGGCACTTTCTTTGCTAAGATACTGTATTTTCGAGAATCAATTATCTCTTCGCACAAAACGAAGCTTTCAAGCTATATATAGCTATCAAGGACAGACAAATTCTGCTATTTGATGATTTAGGAGATACTACAGGTAAAAAAAAAACCTGAATCTTTTAATGATCTAATATACTAGTATTGAATTGGCTCAATTTGACTAATCTGACAGCCACAGTTCAGTACCAGCTGGGAATGGGAACCTGTGATTACTATACAGATGTTGTGGATTACAGTTTACCCTTTAGCTCACTCGGTAACGCTCTAAAATTCCAATCCAACGACCGTGGTTCGATACCCGGTGAGGGCGTTATCGATTAGTTTACTTCACTGGCAACGAGGTGAACAATAGTAGTGTGTTCAATCACACAATTGCGGGGAAGCAACAACACCTCCTTCAATGAGAAAGAGTTGGTGTGACATTACGGGGTTACACCACCGGCCACCTCAAAGAAAGGAGGGAAGAGTTGTGGATTACAATCCTTCGATAGTTCAGAGTAATAAATGACTGAGCTATCGGGTTGATCCTTTAGCTCATTCAGTAATGCTCTGGAATTCCAATCCAATGACCATGATTCGATACACAGGCAGTGCTTCAGTTTACTTCACAGACATCCTTTTCAGAGAAGAAAAGAAATGAATTATTTATCATGTTATTAACATTACCGATGATCAGTATAACTAAAAACTGAGCTACGTAAGACAGTCTTCGTCTTCCTTAGTATGACCCTCCGTTTATCGGAGCACTCCCCAGAGAGAATAACATATTCAACATGACATTATATATTGAGACAACATTACAATTCCTCTCTTACTCCTCACTATATTAACTCACCACTTGTTTACCATGCTCTGTACAAGGTACCTTCTACTATGTATGCAAGTGTATGAAAGTGTATGCAGTGTATGCGGGGAAGGTGTGATTTGTGTACTACAGTGGATAGTCCATATTTCCAACGGCCTTTAACAATGCCATATCACATGAGGCAATCTCCTCGGCCATAGTTACAGTGGCAACAGAGAGTTGTTTGCTATTCGGTCTTTCCTTCCCTCTCTGTTGTAGACCAGCTATTCATACGAGACGTCTGAGATTTGCTGAGTCTAGTCTTGGTCAATTTCGAGCAGTTGAAACTACAAAAATATTCATGGCATGAACAAAAATTGACTATAATCCTACCTAGTATACTTCAATCATAACATATCTGCCCTTTTCAGCTGTGAAACTGCTTTAAATCCATGTAATACACTGTATTCTGAAAATTTTCAGCCATTTCACTTTGATTTTAATCCATGTTGTTTACTTTTCACAGTTAGATCTTGGCGGCGATCTGATTGGTTCCCTCGATCTGAGTCTGGGTATGGCATGTGCCAGACTATCTGTACTACTGTCCGTGCGGCTCACTTCGGAAACTGGATAAACAGGATTTTGATAACTTTGTCTTGCAACTATTAAAATAAAATTCATTGAATAGATCTCGCTTAGTCGTAAATTTTGGTATATGTTACATGGTCGAGGGTTTATGCAATCATATTATACAGACAAAATAAGTTTTAGATAGGGGGTTTTCAATGTTACATTTTAGCGTGACGTCGCCGAGTTTAACATTGAGCCTATGGAGAGCGTCACGACGTCACGGGAAAAATTAGCATGGGAAATGGCCCATCTAAAACTTGTTTTGTCTATATAGTTTGATTGGGTGTACTCACTATCGTATAACATATACCAAAATTTACGACTAAGCGAGATCTATTGAATGGTATCAAGTTCATTTACATTTTTGCATCATAAAGTAGTCAAAATCGCGTTTATTCAGTTTCCGAAGTGAGCCGCGCGGACAGTAGGTTACTCAGATCAGACCGCTGCTAAGATCTACAGGTGAAAAGTAAACAAGATGGTTAAAATCAAAGTGAAATCACCGAAAAATTTCAGGATATTGATTATTACATGGATTTAAAGCAGTTTCACAGTTGAATAAGGGCAGAGATGTTATGATTGAAGTATACTAGGTAGGATTATAGTCGATTTAAGTTCATGCCATGAATATTTTTGTAGTTTCAACCGCTCGATATTGACCAAGACTAAGACTCCGTAAATCTCAGACGTCTCGTATGAATAGTCGGTCTACAACCGAGAGGGAAAGAAAGATTAAATAGCAAACAATTCTCTGTTGCCACTGTAACTACCAAGGCCGCAGCTGCTGAGGGGCCACTCAGACCGTTTATGTTCCCTCAGAGTCAGAGAACAGGTGGGGCAGAGATGATAAATCACCTCTGAGAAAGTCCACCCTCAACTGGATTCGAACCAAGACTCATCAGGTTGGAAATCTGGCGCTCTACTGACTAAGCTATGCGCCCCCACTGCACTGAACAGTGAATTACAGAAGTGACAGAAAACGGTCAGAGAAACTTCGGTCGGAATGACTCATTTGAAATATATTTTATTACCAGTAAATCGCTCGCATGATGCTTCTCTGGCTATAAGGTCTTTGTATATGTCTTTAAGATTGTCTATGAGGCCCCTGACTTCTTTTATTTCTTTGAATTCTTCTAATACATGACCATGACAGAGTTCGGACTCGTCCGCGTCCATAGCTGCGAAAGCACCTGTCGTTGATTTTGAACCCGAATTTTTGTGCACTCTTTTTACAATTTCAAGTAAAAATGATTATTTTGGAACAATGACGACTACAAAATTAGTTTATCCTCCTCAAGTGTATCCTCCTGTTTTAAAATAATGTGCCCAAACTGATTTATTTTTTTGACATCATGTTCCTTCTACGACTTTTAAAATTAAAATGTTGAAAATTTTAAAGAAGTTGGAAGTCATTCATTTCATCAAGCCTCCAGGGAACTTTTCGGACCTTCATCACCACTGGTGCATTCACATTAAAAGTCTGTAGCTCTTCTACTCGACTCATAAAAAGAGAGGGCTAAAATTGTACATAAGTTATTCTTTCTTATTGCCCAATGCAAAAATATCTTTATCTGTTACCTTGCCTTATATTGTACTTAAAATACTGCTTAAATTAACACTGAAATTTCTACAACTGTTCATGAAGAAAAGTAGGTCATGGTCATTTTTCTTGGACTTGACCTTGGAAACATCAAAGCTGTAAGTTTTTTGTATGCTATGCAGTTGACTATACTCCCTCTAATAAGCCCAATATTTTCTTTGAAAATGATTGAAGCGGAAAATGTTGTTAAAAGTCACATGCTACAAATGTATGTAAAACCTACATTCAGGGACACCAATTGATAAACCTGTACCAAATTTCATGTAGGTAGCAATTAACTTTTCTCATAGACTTATACAAACTTTAAAACAAATTGTAGGTCAGATGCTTCTGTTAAAGTATGGTACAGTTGTCTTGATACCTGTACATCAAGTTATATTCATGTGGCCTCTAGTATACTTCTTTCAAACCTGAATCCACACAAACATCTTAACAGAGTCTCTAGGTGGAAAATGTGTTAAAATACCAAAATGATTACCGTATGTAAACAAGCCTCCTAGCTTCAGCATAAAGAATTTTTGCCCAAATCTTTGATTCCTGGGGAATACATGTACATGTACCTGTACTAGAAAAGTGGTACATCTGATGGATGCTTCCACACCTCAGCAATTTTGATGTAGGAAGTTCTATTTTCTTTATGGACTTCACCATGAATGACCAATGTCCAATGTAAGTCTTTTGTTCAGATTAATGACCTTGACCTTTAACCCCAAAATGACCTTAAAGACCTTTATCTGAATGCCAACATCCTTCAGGCTAATTTGTGAAGTTTGATCAAATTCTGTTGAAAAGGGATAAGCATTATAGTAACATTTTTGTATTTCTAATTAAGTTTTAACATATCTCTCTACATGTCTTTCAGAATCTATCATACGCATTATTGCTTTTACTAAGGATTTGGGCATTCAGCATGTTCAGACAAAGGTTATTTCTTATATGTTGATAACACTCATGGAGTAGGAATTCTACATTCTTAAGAACAAAATTGACAATGAAAAATTTAAATTTCACACTTTCCTTTTTATTCATTCTTCACAGCTTCTACTCAAACGTACATTGCACAATGTAATTTACAATTATGTATTAAAAATTTCATTTCAATAACAATTATTCACTCATTAATTGCACCTTGAATAATAACACTGCACATGCATAAAATTACCTACACTTTATGCCATACAATGAATGTATGTATGTATGTGTTATTTTTCAAAATCAAAAATGTTCACCCTTTTTCTACCTCTTTGGTTTCCATGGCAACTATTTTCTCCCTTTTTCTACCTCTTTGGCTTCCATGGCAACTATCTTGCATTCATAAATGAGAAAATTGATTTTTACACAAGACAAACACCTTTACTCTTGACACATTCAACATAAATGAATTTGTTAAATATGATTCTCAACATGGCGGCCTCTTTACCATTACTGATCATGTCATATGGTGAAATTTTGTATTTTATATAAACTCAAAGGACATAATAAGAAATAGTATGTTGCCTATACATGTACCATACATGTAATGATTAATTTTTACCTTTGAGACGATCAAATACAAAATTATGTAAATGCAAAGTCCTACATGCTTCATAAAGATTTGAATTTAAAATTCAGAATCTACTGATACACACAGAAGTTTTCTAATGTGCTCACTCAGAATTACAAAAAAAAAATAACTGAACTAATCCTTGATTTCAAGGATATGTGATCTAGCAGTGATAATACAACGAAACATACGGTACCAAAATATATCTTACAAAGTATACATGTGAAAATTAATTTTCAGAAACCATTTCATAGATTTTCTCAAGAAAAATATTCTTGACTGGATTTTACTGAAACAGATTAATATCATATTTACAATTCTTTTACATAGTATTAGAGGCTCATCTGTTCCTGAATATGCTAATAACTGCATAAAAGTTGATCCATTGACACTTCATGTAATAAATCCTGAGTGTAAATCTCAATTCGAAAAAAGTAAACTTGTTGTGCAGTATTTGTATGACTAGGTGCTACACCTACAAGCACCTTAAGGTGAAAATACGAAAAAAAACTGAATACGAAAATTTGTAGTAGTCTACAATGTGATGGAAACTCAACATACCTAGCCAATCACACATCTCACAATAACAGTTTACACATGTACACATATGTTAAATAAGTTTGACTACATGTATCCTTAGCTTTTCTCAGAATAATCAATACATGTACTAGTATTGTTTGAGTATTACATACACTTATATATTCTTCCTTAAAATGAGGCTAAAATTTCTAGAGCGTTTAAATCAAATGACACAACCTGCCCTTGTCAAATTATTGCTGAAAGTGTTATAACTTGAAATCATTCTGTGAGCTATTACATGTATTTTCAAGTTTTGAAATAAAATTGTATACAAAGTATGGAATAATTTAATTCTCCAAAACATATCATTATCAATCTGACTATAGCAGAGGAAATGAAAATCAAAACTTTCAGTTTCTCTGGCATTATATCTCCTTTTTTAAGTAAAGTTTTCTGTTCTCTGACATTATATCCTTTTTTTTAAGTAGAGTTTTCTTTTCTCTGACATTGTATCATTTTTAAATAAAGTTTTCTGTTCTCTGACATTATATCCCTTTTTTAAGTAAAGTTTTCTTTTCTCTGGCATTATATGGATCCCTTTTTGACGATGTTGACATTAATCAAAATCAGGCATTTTTTTTTGTTATTTGATTAAAAAGACTACATTATCCAAAATTAAAATGTATAAGTCTAGCTCTAATAACACTATTGACATCGTCTTCCATTGAGGGTCTGAGACTCTCTGAAAGCCATTTAGTCCATTAAAATCTGTGTCAAATGAAATGACAATTGAAATAAAATTTCTTGCTCTAATGTCTTAGTTGCACTGAAGATTTCTTCCTCTTGTCGCTACAATACAGGTATCATTGAAATATAAGTCCATTAATCAACAGTTCTGTTATCTTAAGGCTCTGTACAACTTGAATACAAGGAAACTAAGACTGGCAAGCATGGCCACCCCTACGCCAACTTTGATGTAAATCTTCTCATCCTGCATCATCAACTCCCTTGCATGACTGAAATGTAAAGAATACAATGCATGATCAAGTATTAATCTCCAATACTTTTCTCAGCTAAAGTTTGCATGCATACATGTATAATTTTGAAGGATCTTAGAATACCGTACATTTGCTGTTGACTTTTGATATGCTTGCTTCGATGGGGTATAAAAGAACAATACGAAGTGAGCTGTCCTTTTTATTCATTTACCCATGATACAGTTTACACATATCTAATCTCAGCCTCATTACATTTTTTTTTTTTTTCAATTCTTTGTAATTCCAGGAAATGTAGTAGAACTGTAAAAGGAAATTATTGCTACATTTGAAAAGGCTAAAAACTTGTTTTTGCAATCTTGATACAAGTCATACTAAAAGCAATATGCTACACATGTACAAATGTATTTGAAAAAATTGCTATGAAATAAGAAAACTGAAAAGAGCGACAGAATGAAAAAAATAATGGAAAACATAGTAGGCATTTGAATATAAATATATTTATCAGCTTTTAGCACCTTGTTAATATGGGTCGTGTGTATATGGGTCTTTCTAAGAGCAAGTCAATGATATACACGACATGTATGAACACCTCTATAATGTGATGGAGCAATTTCATGATATGTGAAACTTGTAAATAAAGAAAGAAAGATGTTATTTCCCTTTTTACAAGGCAAGATTAGTAGAATTGCACACTACAACAGCTATTCCTTAACAGGAAAGTTAAGGATGACACGTGCTATTAATATTATTACTCGTACAACACTCTCAAGTTATTTTGAATTTTCCTAGCATCTAATCCACTCAGACTAAACTTACAAAGGATTGTTGCCATACCTAAATTATTCAAAAATCTTAATTAGTTAATTTCAAGTAATTAGAATTAATATTTTAATATTGAAGAGGCAAATGCAATAATTAACACACTCTTGTTATTTCATGCCGACTTTAGCTGTACCACAGGTAAGTCAACATCAAGTTATGTTTCTCTTCCTGTTTTACACAAAATGTACGTAATTTTAATCGTTTGTGAAATACTGAAACAGTACCATCTTCATATATTTTCCAATAGAATTGTTCCGGTGTTTTAACTTGCTCCAACCCTGAGATAATTAACAAAATTCCAAAAATATTTGCAAGTATATGCTTAAAGCTAGATGTACAATGTAAGTAAATCTAATGCAATTACAAAGCAAAAACTTTTAGTGAAAGTACATTTATAACTTGTAGACTTTAGATGGACAATCCAGTATCATTATATAACCTTATTGATTTAAAAAATTTGATTTTGTCTTTTGTAAGTATTCATGATTAACGAAAGGATGAAATTTTACAAAATTTTGTATTTAAAATGCTGAAAAGCACATGGTAGATTCTCAGCAAAAGATACATTCTAATTCATGATTACATGTATTTTAAACAAACATTTTTGCAGTGTTTTCTGCTATCCACCTTTCTACATGTATATTAGAATGAATCATATAGGAAATAGATGTTTGTTTAGGTTAAAATAGTATCATTCATAATTACAAATAAACAACCTTTCAAGAAAACTCAGGAAAAAAAAAAGTTGAAGTATGAAGTATTCTGTATACATAAACACATGCATGTATTCTTCTTGATTAACATGCAACAGATAAGGTGAATAAATAACATACTTTGGCTACCATTAATATCAAGCAACGTAAAATGAATGACTGTAAGAAAATGTTACTTTGCAGGTAGAGTATTTGTAAGGTAAATATACCAAGAACCGACCAGTTAATACCCCATAGTAACAAACACCAATTATTTATTAAAACGAAAGTAGATGGAGTACGTAGAAAACATCTCAGATGCATGCTGGGAGAAGCTACAGGTTTACAACATTGACTACACCGTTATAAAGATACAAGATGCCGAGACCTTAATTTCTCTTGGAGCCATAGAGGATTTTGCTGAACCAACAGCATGTGCACCAAACGTTTGAGGTTTCTGTAAAGGAGTGTAAAGCCATGACCTAAGATATGCAAACGGTGTATTCCATCCCTTCTGAGGAAATGGGTGTAAAAACTTACAAAATGTATCAATCAAAATAAGTGTTTATCGAAGTCGATATACAGAGTTACCTCCTATTTGGGACATTTATCAGACGTTAATACATTATAATGTAATAAAATACTTAGAGAAACATTGTATTTGAAGCATGTTTTCTCTCCAATTTTATGCTGGTTTCCATAGAAATGTCATGACGTCAGTACATGTTTACGTCAGATAAAGGGACCCAATATTAAAGGTTCAAGAAGTCTTTGTAATTCACTATGAAGATTTTTGTTTTGGACAGACATGAAGTTAAGAACATTAAGTTAAGCTAAAGAGAAAGGAAAGTTACATGTAAGGTTTTACTTTACTTGTCTCTACTAAACAGTAAACGTACATGTATACTTAAGCTAAAATCAAATAATTCGAATTCAAGAAAAACATATGTACAACAGACTCCTGTACATGGTCGCTAACATTTTTCGACTACCACTAAATTAACTTACGGGTAGGCTGCCATAGTTGCCAGTTTGATGTACACCTCTTTGTTGACTTTGTCCATGCAGGTAAAACTCTGAGGAGGCGGTAATTTGAATTTATTACAGAACTGTAAAGGAGTGAGTTCGTAATCTTGCCGTACAGAGGGGTACTCTGTCTTGCACGCTACAATCAGAGTCGGTATTCTGGTGTCCATGAAATGTTTCTGAAAAATAGTGTAAGAGTTAAAAGAAAATAATTTTTTATTATACTAGATAGTAGTTCTTGAATCAGGTCATCTTTCTATACATGAACCATAATATTTGAGTATCAATAGAAATACACTTGTGAAATATAAAAGCCATTTTATATGATATTTCACTTAAAATTCAAAATACATGTATATAATACCAATGAAACTTTTTTTCTTTTTTAAAAACATAGGTCAAACTTAAATGCCAAGGTCACCAAGTCAAAAATTTTGGTATCAATAGAAAGGTTTTGTCATATACATGTATGTAATTAGTGCAAGAGGAATGTGACAGCCCTTTCACCTAAATTTAAAAGTACTGTAACACCTCTTTGAATGGATATGGTACAGTATCACTGACAGACTGACAGATCAAAAGCTTCCCCCTAGGTCAGTAGAACGGGGGTATAAAAAGACAACATTTTCTCAGAACTTTCATTGTACAAAGGAAAACTAAATGGTAAATATAGTAGAATATGTAAGTCTTGTTTTTAAATCTAAACACATTCTTGACTTACATGATACATTCTGGCACAGAAATCAAACGATCGAGGATTTGTAACATCGTATACTAGACAAGCTACATCACAATTCATCTCTGTAGGATTCAACATGTCACATACTGCAACATCCACCTCGTGTAGCTAAATTCATAATAAAACAAAAAGATCACATCAAACTATGTTTTTATTGTTACTCAACAAAGGAAAATTTTCTTTACACATTGGTTTGTAAAAGTCATTACATGTAATAAAACATCATCCTTTATTTTACAAATACATGCACTGATGGAAGAGTTCGGTCTTTTCGAAATAGAGAGTCACTTCCCATTTGTACAGGTATCTGACGTCAATGCATTGTGACATCATGAAATTCTATGAAAACCAGCATGAAAGGCAAGGAACCAGCAAGGAAACAGGGATACATTTATGACGTTTTCAAAGGAATTTAATGACGTCACTATGCTTTTACATCAGATACCTGCATAAATCTAACGTGGGACTGTAAAATCGAAAAGACGGAATTCTTCATAAAAACTCTGATCCTGAGGAGAAAATTAATCAAAATTTTCCAATATACATGTATGTGTATGTGAAGGATTTCACTCACCAGTAAGTACTTTTCTTGTCCATAAACTTGTACTGTATTGATGGTAAAACTTGATAAATGTTCCTTTATGAGTGTTGCTATGTAGCGTAAATTTCTATTTAAGTGACCTTGAAGTAATGTGGTCTGTAATGGAAGAATGAACGAACATGTACATGTATTCAAAATCAAATATAGTCAAGAACTTTTAAAAGATTATTATTCTACTGATGTCCAGTCAGAATTATTTGTACAAGTACATAAAAACTCGATTCTCAGTCACAGACTTGTTCTACACTTAACATTTTTACAGCTAAGACAATGGTGAATTATGAGTTACATATTTCACATTATCACATGATACACCAGTTATGCAGTTTCATAAAGCCATTTCATAAATATATTATATGATAACACGTTACATATCGCTCTGCTTGAATGCAATTGGTCAAGTTTGGAACCTAATCACATAAACTTTGACAAAAGTGACCTTTCAGATATCGGTCAACTGTTAAATTCAGACCCGGAGTCAATATCAATGATTAATATTGTCTTGCATTAAAATACTATTCAAAATTGAAATACATGTACTTTTATCTTACGCACAGAATATCTATACGATGGGGAAACTACTTTTCATGGCGTAGCAGACAACTTCAACTTCACAGCGTGGTTCGCCTCTTTAGTTCTCGGAAACGTTAATTTCACGTTAGAAATACACATTTTTAGGCAATATCATGTGATAAAAAGAATCTCAAATGAATTTTCATTTCATACAATGTATTATGAAACTCGTTTTGCGTTTTATATCCCCTCACCAAGGCTCAGGGAAAAAAAACCACCACTCGTTTCATAATACATTGTATGAAATGAAAATTCATTTGAGATCCTATATATAAGGTAAATCTACATACCCTAAATTTGAAAATACATGTATAAACTGAAATGCTAAGAATCAATGCTCATTGAACTATTATTTGAAGGTACCTACAAGTAATTTTATCACATTTATACCTGAAAGAGAGCTGAATTGGATGAATTAAATACACATTAAAAAAACAAAAATCATTCCAAGGAATGCATGTGTCGCCTGCGAAACATAGCGACACTCAGGAATCACTTTTATAAAGTGTGACATCCAAGTGTGGCAGAGACAGATGGACAACAGACAAATTGATCCCTAAGTGTCGCTATGCTTCACAGGCGACACAAAAATAAGAAAGGAGTGTACGTTATTTACCTTTCCCACACCTTTGGCACCAAGGACGTGACATCTGAACACATTTCGGCTTGTTTGTTTCTTGTCTAAATCTATCTTCTTATCTCTTGTCACTGTATAAGGAAAGTAACATTGTAAAAGGAACATATTATGCAGTTTTCATTTATTCATTAATTGCAATAACTTGTACTGAAAAGTTGAAATAAAATTTGAAAGGTACATGTGAAATTTTTGAACATGTTATAAATAGCATGCACCTAAAAAGTTGATGTCTCACCTGTAATGGCGGACAATTGATTATCATGAAGATATCTGTATCCAAGAAAACCGAGGTACTCTACTGTCCTAGGAACATCCAACAACGTTGTCAACCTACATGTTAGTTAGAAATATCTCTTTAATCCATATATACATGTAATGACATTTATATGATCAACTCATTCTTTCAAGTACCAGTTTACTTTCCATTACAGTAATTGAATGAAGATTCCATATTTGTTTAAAAATACGGGACACAATATTTACTCACTTTTAAAATCAAAAAATACAATATAAAGTAGATGTAGAAAACCTGACAACAATCAATGGCAATAAATACATGTATGTACTAACACAAACTGAGCCAGGAATCCCTGCATTGTGATCCATCCATTAGGATTGGTACTGATTGTATTGTTAACATCAGGTCCCCACGGCATCACAGGACACGTACTAAACAGACTCTGTAACTCCGGAGGCGATAAACAACCGTCATTGTCCTGAAACAGGTACAACAAGATAATATTTATAGCAGAAAACGTAGCATGTGGGTACATGAATTAATTCAATGCCTCTCTATAATCAAAAATTTTCAAGAAAATCTACATTTTGATTATATCTATTTTTATGATAACCGACCTTTCCTCAATGACGTAATTTCCTTCATAAATTGAAAAAGGAAGAAAAATTCCTACTGTGACGTCAAAATGCAAATACTCAAATGGCATAAAATGTCGGGTTTTGTCAGAGTTTGTAAAAAAGGTGAACAACGGAAATAATGCACAATGTTTTTTAACATAATTGAAAAGATCTTACCTCATCGTACTTCTTGAAGATCATTCTAAGGAATTGCAGTCCCTGATTTGATAATTCTGTGGTACTACCAGGCCCTGCCTGTATCCTGAAAGACATAAATTTATGTACAAATACAACTTATGAAGTCATACTCTGTTCTTTCAAAAATTATATGTAGCTTATTTGTGAAGGGTTCATTTAGTAGTATTCATCAGAATGCATGTACTGTATATATGAATATGCACCATGTACGTCGTAAAAACACTCAATACTTGTATGACTACCCTTTTAATAACTGCAACATCTGTGCAAAATCAAATGCCACTGCCAAAGCTATTTGACATGTGAAATAACACTAAAAATGCACACTGCCTAAGAAAATTCTGCTGCAGTTATTTATTTTTTATCTTAATTCTTTATACAAAGAGCATGCCTGAAATTAAACAGCTGCACAGTAGATAACCAAATAAAGGCAACGCTAGTGTAGCATCCCCTCACAATTGCATGTTGTTTGCAATCAGCAAAATATTTTTAAGCTTAAGTCCACTGTGACCTTGATCTTTGACCCTTGACCTTGAAAATCGATAGTGTTCGATCTCTCTCCATGGAGAACATTTGTGGAAGGTTTGATGTTTCTATGATGGGGTTTGACGTTTCTATGATGATTCCTATGTCTCCTATGCTATTCCTATATTAAGCCTAAGTGCACTGTGACCTTGACCTTTGACCCTTGACCTTGAAAATCGATAGGGTTCATCCTCTACCCAGAGGGAACATTTGTGGAAGGTTTGATGTTTCTATGAACTGCTTTGTCTTCTATGCTATTCATAAGAATCTGGACACACACTTACACACCCTCACACACACGAACGCAAGGCAGTGATGCTACATGTATATCCCCTCCGCAACAGAATTGCGAGGGGATAAGGTAAAGAAATTCAACAAAGCAGTGCAATTTACAGTTCTATATACATACATGTAAGTACCAGGCATTACTTCACTTAGTACATGTATTGTAGATTGGTTTGCATAATCCACAGATTTGTAAGTACATACATGTACATGTATAGCAATAATACAACAATTCTTTCCTGTAACATACTTGCAAGATGTCCCGGCGGGACAAAAATGTTCCGGAAAATCAAGCCTAAAAAATATGTCCCACCGGGGCACAAAAATTCCCGTAAAATTAAAATTTGTCCCGATATGTCCCCTGATTAAAGGCAAAGTCATTTTGTTTGTTTGCTTGTTTTTTTTGTTTTGTTTTTTTCATCGTTCAAAGGAAGTCACATAATTGTCGACTAATCAGCAGATCAATGGATCTAACTTACAATATACCTGTGATAGGTGTGAAAACATGTTTTTATAATGATTGCTGTTAATTGGCTTACACGATAATATTAGGCTGATTGGTTGTTTCTCAGATACCGCCGTATGCTTTAACTTTCTGCCGACGATACTTTTTTTTCTGATAAAAATATCCGCCGTGCCTCATGTCCGATTGCTGAATATAATGTATCTATTTATCTAAATGAAAAACATATTGAATATTTCAGGCATCACACCTGGGTCCAGTATTGAAAGCGGGACATTACGAGTGATTTTATGATAACTACTAATCAGCGGGTATACATGTAGGTTGTACAATATAAATAAACGTCCAACTACATGTATATTCACAAATTGTTAATATTTTTTTAATGAAACTGTAAAACAATTGTACCCGTTGACGTCTAAGCCACGTGCTGCCACGTGCAGCGGAGAAATTAAAAGGCCAGTCTGTTCGCATGGGTTTATACTTTTGATTAAATAAGTTTGTATACTTTTCTTTTTCTGTCTCTTTTTCTATATGTGAAATTATAATCATGCAAACACTATTAAGAATTTATTGTAATATTTCCAAGTCTATTGATACAAGTATCATAATGACGCTCAGGATGACCGCCAACAACTGTTAGAGAAACGTAAGCTAAAATTACCTGTCAGTGAATACGACTGGTCAGTGATTTAATGCTAAACTACATGTACATTTGTACATCTTTCGACTTTTAATGCAATAAAATTCCGCTTCTCCAGAGATGTATCGAAATTAAGACCAACTCAACGGACCGATGAGTCTTTATCACGTGCAAATGCTTATACATCACGAGACGCGGGGATAACGAGACTAGATTGGGTACATGATAACAATTTATTTATAAGTCAGAAAAAATGTCCTGGAATGTGTCCCAGACTTTTTCAATTTTTGTCCCAGAATTTTTCATTTGTCTCAAGATTTTTTTCATCAATGTCCCAGAGTGACTGAAAAAAATCTGGCAAGTATGCTGTAATACATGTACCTACTTTGGAGATAAGTAATCTCTGGTTAATTGTAGATTGTCATCATAACCAAAGGCCCTTAACACCGTCCATGTTGTCTCATGACGTCCCCTCTGAATAAATAATGTATGAAGAAAAAGGAAGCCTGAAACAAGATAAAATGATGCTTGTTATCAAAACGATCATTAAGCGTCGCTATGCTTGGCAAGTGACACAAAAACACCCATAAGCTTGGGTGATTAAGCACAATTTAACAGACAGTCTAAAACTGGGAAAAATTGCAGTTTAGTATTAGTGTTGCTATGGAATAATTCTGAAAAAATATTTAATAAGACATAAGTGACAAAATATTAGAGAAAAACCTTTGAGAGCTATTCCATTGTCTATGACTCCTTCCGTTATATTCCTTTTGACTATAGACTTGACATCGTCAAGGGCTTGTTGATGAAGGGGAGCATTAAAACATTTCCGCTGAAAAGAAATTTTATACATTATTACATGAATGGTAATTTTCTCCTTTTCTGATTGGCTAAAACAGCTGCTCAGTGAAACGCTCAAATGTTAAGTCTATCTAGGAAGATTACTTCATCCTGGGTACGATATACATGTATGATTCCAACAGCTCTCCATGTGCTAATTATAGATCAGAGAGGCTTTTTGAAATCTGAAAGTAATGTCTGAATGATTTATATAGATCATTTTGAAACTTCATGTTATATACATGTATAAAACAATTATTTCACTTTTACTTCAGTAAATACAATGGTTTAGTACCCCTTGAAAACTATATTCACCTTGCCTTTGGGCTTGGTGAATATTGTCTTCTCGGGGAGCTAGACCATTGAGTATCAATAAAAGTAAATAATTGTATAATATTAGGATGACAAAATAATATTTAAAATCTGATCCCGAGTTCCTGAGTTAAAACATTGATGTGTCTATAGCCAACTAAGTCTTATATGACCATGCATCTTACCTGAAATAAGTGTACTTCATCATCATTTAAAATGGAGTCATTGTCTAAATCACAAATCTGTAAAAACAAAATACTACACTATATATATAAAAAAAAACATAATAACATGCACAAATTAAACCTTTATAAGATGAAACATTTTCAAAAAGCATTATAACCTTTTCAGAAAACTGATCATCAGGCTTGAAATAAAAAGAAACTGGCAAAAGAGGCACATACTGATTGTTGTGAAAGAAAGTCAGAAACAGGATAGTTTACCTTAAATATTCTTGTAAGAGCCTTTTTACACTGGTGTGTTAACTGAAAACAATGATCAATAATGTAAAGAAATTCACAGAATTGAAACATAAAGGAAAAATTCAAATTTAAATTCTGTAGAATATAATTTAAATATTTTAATCAGTAGTACATGTAGTTTCATGTTTTACTAAAAGTTTATCTGCACATACAGAAAAAGTATGAAAAGAGATCAAGAAGTTCAATCCAAATTATCTACATTTGTAATAATACATCATGTATGAGTTGTTTTCTATTTCATTTACATATTTATACATGTATGAGGGGATTGACAGGGTGAAAGGAGAGGGGGAAGGGGGTGGGAGGAGGGATAGGGACAGGGAGGGAAGGGGAAGAAAGGGGAGGAAGGGGGAGGGAGGAAAGGGGGTGGGAGGAGGGAGGAACAGGGAAGTAAGGGAGGGGGAAGTAAGGGAAGGGTGGAAAGGAGAGGGAGGGAGGAGGGGGCAGGAGGGGGGAGGTAAGGGGATGGGAGGAGGAGAGAGGTACCTCCTTGTCGTGTCCATGTATGTACATGTACATTAAGGTATTCAGATTAAGACTTTTACACTTACTTCTTTTTCTTCAGGGTTATATACAGGAGCTGTTGGGTGTAATACTGCTTTTTGTGCATAGTAGAACATCTCACTAATATTCTTCAAGGTTCTTGCTGAACACTGAAACATAAATAGATCAAAATTTGAACTTTCTATTTGTTCAGAAAGAATTTTATTTTTCAGATTTTGAGAAGTTAGAAGGTGGACTTACCTGAATTCTATTACAAAATATCTTTATTTTCGTCCTTTCAAAGAAGTTAGTGGTTGCTTTGTGTATTTTGAAAATGAAATGATTGTAATGAATGTGATGAAAAGTAAAACCAAATGTTTTTTTTTACCTCAACACATGTTTCCACCTCTGAGAAATCATTCATAATAGGCCTCATTGTCTGTAAATATTACAAATTGACAATTAAAAGATCACAAAAGAATCACAATATACATTATATGTAAATACATACAGAATGAAAGACTAGCACATCTGTCCATTGTTATTATTCAAATATGGACTTGGTCGAGGTCATTATGTCATTATAATGACCCGATGAGATTTGTAATATTGACCGAGGCCGAAGGCCGAGGTCAATATTACAAATCTCATCAGGTCATTATAATGACATAATGACCTCGACCAAGTCCATATTTGTTATATTATATAACGAATTGTAAGACTACATATGATTAAAATAAAGATTCAAATCAATATAAACACATAATTTTTGATTAAGAACTTAATAATTAATCACACTTTTTTGTGAAAAGTGAATCTAAACTTTTAAAATTAAACAAAATGACTATCTTAATTTTCATCGTAAATACTGAAATCAGGACAAAAACCACATCGAGTCATTATCTTCCGTCAGCGGTCATTATCGGAAAATAATGACTCGCGCTCCAGCCAATCAGAATCGACGTTACTTCCTGGTTATATAATATTAAGATATAACGCAATTATATTGCAAAATAACAGAATATTATTATACAAATATGGACTTTGTCGAGGTCATTATGTCATTGTAATGACCCGATGAGATTTGTAATATTGACCTCGGCCTTCGGCCTCGGTCAATATTACAAATCTCATCAGGTCATTATAATGACATAATGACCGAGGCCAAGTCCTTATTTGTTATATTATATAACGAATTGTAAGACTACATATGATTAAAATAATGATTCAAATCAATACAAACACATACTTTTTAATTAAGAACTTAATGATTAATCACACTTTTTTGTGAAAAGTGTATTCAAACTTTAAAAATTAAACAAAATGACTATCTTAATCTTTATCGTAAATACTGAAATCAGGACAAAAACCACACCGAGTCATTATCTTCCGTCAGCGGTCATTATCGCAAAATAATGACTCGCGCGCCAGCCAATCAGAATCGACGTTACATCCCGGTTATATAATATAAACATGTAATTTACATGGCAAGAAATCTAAGACAATCCATCATGGACAGATCTAGAAAACTAAACATTTTCAAAATGGGGGTCAAGTCTAAGAGTAAGATTTTTAAAAATCTACATGTTACATAAAACTTGAAAAATCAGCTTTTACGCAAATTCCAGGAGGAATCCTGACCCTGTATCCCTTTCTATATCTACACTTGTACATGACAGGGACACAAATGTCTTTACATAATTAAACAATAGTTCAAATAAGAAAAATGCAAAACTTACAGAAAATTTCTATGTCTAGTGGAGAAATGAAAATAAGCTGTGCAATGATAAGTTAGTAATACTTCATACCTCTTCTATGCTGAAATCTAAGAGATCAGACTTATTCCCGACAAGTATAACGGGGGTTTTATGATCCTCTCCCAGCTGAGCTCTGATATAAGGCAACCAGTATGTTGTAATCTACAAAATAAACAAATCTTATTATCTTTTTAAGCTTCATATGAACAAAAATTTCTTTTCTTAATGTAGCTTCTTAACATTTTATAACAAAGGTAAAGGATATGATACAAAATTCAAACTAGTATAGAAATTGATAATCTTAAAAATTTGTATTTCAGATTTTAAAAGGGTAGCCCAAAAATTCCAAAAATATAGGCCTTTGAGATGTAAACTTGATGCATATTTGATGTCAAAATACTTGTACTTTGATAAATAATAGCAGACCTTCTAATATTCAGTACAACTTCTTGAAATGTGATGTAACCCTCTACACACAAGAAGTCCTTTAAACAGAGACAGGTTTATTGTTATTACAGAAATGACATAGTAGTCTTTCCTGGGCTTTCTATCTTACTCACTTTTTCAATGGAGTCCTCGTCCTCCACAGAATAAACAATACACACGACATTGGCCTGTTAGAACAACGATATACAGTATGAATGTAATATAGACAACTAAACATCAGTTTTCACATTCTCTGGGTACAATGAAAATTAGTAAAATATACATGTAGTATTGTTACAAATTTTAAAAGAAATTCTACATACATGTACAGAGATGTTGAAAACTTCTTAGGGATGCCAGTCATTTTGAAAAAGATGCCAGTTCAAATAAGGAATTGTGCAGCAAAACTCTAAACTTTTTGTCAGTCTGAATGAAATTTTGTCGGTCAAATCCTTCGGACTGGCACTTTTCAGAATCACTGCATGTAATTGAGATTAATAGATACAACATGTACAATGTAGAGAAAGGAAAATAAATGGAAATAATCTTATTCATTTCTTATTCATATCATTCATGTCTTACATGAAGTAGATTTAATGTCAAAAACCTTACTCTCCTTTTAAATGCACATCATTTTACAATACCTTGTTAATTTCTTCTTGCAGACTCTCCTCATCTTGCTCCTGGGCTATTGAAAAAGATAACGATATATATGTTAAATGTAAAATGCCCAAAATATGACAAAATTGGCAACACAAATTTTCCGGACAAACCTGTCACTTGTATCAAATCAGTAGTGGAGTACAATGTAGGAACATAGTGTTTTTTGTGTTTTTATATGATTATAATTTATATGTATGTACCTCATAATGACTTCATGATTATTTCTATGAGTTTTGTACTTTACGAAATATTTCGTTCCCAATGCAAGGCCTAATGCAGCATAGAGTCAAGATTGGAATTGAATGTGTCATAGTGTGAGACAAAACATGGAAGGTGTGATAAAGAGTGACACCTATATGCTGCCTTTGCATTACAGATGATATTATGTAAAACGATGTATGGTGCAAATATGCTGCGTCATTGTGTCATGTTCCAGACTCCATCTACATATGTAAATATAAAGTATGATTGGGAACACATATTCTTTCTATAAACTTACAGCTATAATCTACAATGTGGGTGGGGACATGTTCTGGAGTAACATCGGCTGGAATGGTGATCTCCTCAGCTTTAGCCGGCACCTTAAACACAAGCACATCAATCACATATTGATAATATTAACATTATGCATTTAGAAACCATTTTTGTAAACAATTCAAAATCTCACAATGTTTCGTCTATTCTGATTTTACTAGATGTGCAACATGACATCTATAAAGTAACTTTCTAACATTTAGTAAACAACATCTGTGACCATTCAATAGCAGCATGACGATTTTTATACTTATATCATGGTGAAATACTGACATTCCCATGCAACAGTGTAGTATTTCTGTTTATTATAATTGAAAACGTTATACATTTATAATTCTGTAAACTTTACACACATTCTTCATGAAAACTTTTTTTGCCCACTAGCCATTTGGGCTAGTTGAGTGCCAAAATCTACTAGCCAACCAAAATTGTCACTAGCCATTGAAGAAATATCAAAACACTATAAAGACCAATCATTTTCTATAGATATGTCCATTAAGTAGACCAAAATTCACGCATATTATACATAAATGATAAAAATCGAATCAAGTTAAACCACCAGGGACCCGATCTTTTAAAGCGGATGTCAGCGGTCGTGCTCAATGTTACAGTGAATTCTTGGTGCATACACTTTTTACATACAGAAAATGTACCGAGAAATAAAAATATAAGAACTTATTTGTTATCATTCATATATGTTAAAAATAGCAATCCAAAGAATGCTTGTGTCGCCTGCGAAGCGGCCTATTCTAGAAGGTTTAAAATTACTGGTATCACTATAAAAGTCTTGTCTAATGAAATTCATACATGTATGTGAAATATCAGACCTCTTATTTACCAATTGAAAGATACGATCAATCTCAAATTTTCAGAAAATAGTGTCAATCAACTAGGTCAAGGTCACTACCTAAATACTTTGGTAACAAAACAAAGGTCACATCATAAGAAATATATGTGTGAAGTATTAAAGCCTTTTATCACTTAGCAATCAAAAGATATAGGCAATCCTTAGAAAAAAGGTCAAATATGAAGGTCAAGGTCACTAGGTAAAAAATTATGGTATGTTTAGAAAAGTCTTGTCACATAGAAAAGTCTTGTCACAAAGAATACACATGTGAAATATCAAAGACCTATCACTAACCTATCAAAAGATATAGCGAATCCCAACTTTTTTGAAAAATAGGTCAAATATCTATGTCAAGGTCACAAGGTCAAAAATCATGGTATGTGCAGAAAGGTCTTGTTATAAGGAATACACAAGTGAAATTTCAAAGCTTTATCCCTTACCAATCAAAAGATATATACAATCTTAATTTTTTGTGAAAGTAGGTCAAATATATAGGTCAAGGTCACTAGGTCAAAATTATGGTGTGTGTAGAAAGGTCTTGTTACAACCAATACACATGTGAAATATCAAAGCCCTATCACTCACCATTGAAAAGATATAGCAAATTCTAACTTTTTTTGAAAAGAAGGTCAAATATCTAGGTCAAGGTCACAAGGTCAAAAATTATGGTATGTTAACAAAGGTCTAGTCACAAGGAATACATGTGTGAAATATCAAAGCCCTATCCCTTACCAATCAAAAGATATAAGCAATCTTATTATTTTTGAAAAGTAGGTCAAATATGTAGGTCAAGGTCACTAGGTCAAAAAATTATGGTATGTGTAGAAAGGTCTTGTCACAAGGAATACACATGTGAAATATCAAAGCCCTATCACTTACCATTCAAAAGTTATGGGCTGTGACACCCAAAGTGTGACAGACAGACAGACAGACAGACAGACAGACGGACGGACGGACGGACGGACGGACGGACAGACGGACAACGGACAAAGTGATCCCTAAGTGTCGCTATGCTTCGCAGGCGACACAAAAAGACGGCCGTTGATAAAATTTGTGGTACATGGTCAATATCTATAAAATTTTTGTTAGCATAAATTTCAATGTTCAGTCGAGATTTAATTGTTCTATTGAACGTGTTATACTTGCAGATTAGTCGTTGCCGTAAAATAACCTGTCGTGCCGAGCAGAATTAACAACGCACAATTTGGAAATATTTATCATGTACCTCGTGACAATTTTTAAATGAATAGACTTTAAATAAAAATTTCATACAAATGTACATAACCATGAGTGATAGAAATTGAGACAGAAGGATATTTTTTTTTACGGAAAGTAGGCAGCAATTAATTGTAGGCAGCAATTTTACTCTAAGTTTGAGGCGAGAAATAGCCGTCTGCCAACATTTAATGAGAACCCTGCATTTCAGTAAAAGTCACTAGCCAGTCGGGCTAGTTCAGCAGTAAATTTTGGTAGCCGGAGGAAATATTTGGTAGCCAGGGCGGTCGGGCTTGTGAGTTTTCACAAAGACTGTACACATGTAAAGTTATACTATATATACATTGCATACAAAAGACAAAATTCATATGATACTTAAAACAAATGAGCAAGCTGAATTTTTTTTTTTTTTTTCTTTTGGAGGGTGAGCAGTCTTTCCCAAAAGTTTGAAAACTCACTAGCCTTACGCCTGAGGCTACCAAAATTTTTGCTTGGCTAGTAGAAACTATGCAAAAAACTAGTAAAATTTATCTTTGGGCTAGCGGCTGAAAAAAGTTTTCGGAAGGACTGGGTGGGGAGAGAAGCATGAGAAGAGCATGTAATTTGTTGATTTCTTTAAAAGCCCTTAGTAATCAGTGATCATTGGCTTTGTTTGATTATATGGATATACTAAGTTATCACTGCTCAGTAAAAATCTTACCTCGTCAGGAAATTCTTCACTAACAAGTGTTAGTATCAAGGAAGTTTTTCCAACTCCAGCTACAAAAAAAAAAGAAAAAAAATTTGAGTAAGCCTTAAAGGATATATTGTTTAAACATGTTAAAATCATTTAAATGTGTAATCTGAGTATGTCTTTCCCGCACTCGAATAAGTTTAAGAGTTTATACGGTATAGTTTATACGGTATACCACTTACTTCCTTATTTTTAACTAAAAAGTAAATTGTATTTTTCTGAAATGTAAATGTAACTGTATTTAGTCCTGATTGATTTTCACTAATACAGTAGTATACATATTCAAAACATTACACGTTCTAAGCTACATGTACATGTACCATCTAGCAATTTGTTTATGGGTTAATTAGCACTAATACATGTACGGTCTGAGTGTTCAGCGGGGTGCCAAGTGTCCCATGGCCCGACTCCGCCTGACCAATGTTTCACCAGTATGTATTAACGGTTATAATGGTACAATTGTATAATAATGATGTCATTGACGGCACAACAGCATAATAAAACAACCCAATGTCAGAATCCTAATTCAGAACATGTTTGCAGATCTATCATGTCTATACATGTGTATACACAGGGACTATACAACTGCAATGCGACTACGAAAGATCCCCCTTCTATCGCCCGTGTAGCATTTGAAAATTTACAGGAAGTGTTATAATGGTATTTTTTAATGCAGAACATCACAATGCAGAGCTTTCTCGATTAGCCTGATCTGGGACCGATATTCCTCCCCATTCCCAATGCAAAAAAGTATCTTTTTTCCCAATTTGTTGACCAATTTTTCCCAATTTGAAACCTCATGGAAAATTCATTAAAAAAAAGTTAAAATACTCATTTTTTGTGAAAATGCATTCAAATCTATTCAGTTACTAGTGTTGTATAATCGAACAAATTTCATAATCGATTATCGGTTTATAATCGGAGAGGATTTTAATCGATTATTTCGATTTAATCGGAAATAAACTTTACTTGCTTTTACAGAAAAGAATATGACAAGTAATGATAAGACTTCACTAAATCATATGCTAATAAACATAGTAAAATGTCTAGAAAGAACTCCAACCACAGAATGATAATATCCTGTCTGTAAATGAAATATTTTGTCAAGATCACAGCAGTAATGGAGCCAAAACAAATATGTGATTGTAATACTAATAGTCGGCAGATGAGGTTTTTTGTTGTGTTTTTTTTTTTTTTTGGAGGGGGAGGGGTTCTCCATTCGACCCAAGAGCAAGGTATTTACTCATTCAATAAGGAATCAAACAATATCTTCATGGAGTTTAGGCTTGCCTTGTCCTTCTTACAAAGCTCTGGATTTCGGCGTAAAAAGGTTTTTTTTTCACTAGACGAGTAGATATTGACGTATCGAATCTGACGTTGAAATTTTCCATAAGAGTACTTGTCATTACTATTAAATTCAATGAGAATCATAATTCCACCCATTGTATGCCTTAGAAAGTGTATTCTTTTCGAAATATTTACGCTAGGACCGTAACTTTAACTCGTGGAAACGATCGTCGATCTACTTTCATTTTATTCGTACTTGTGACAAGCGTATTCGACCGAGAACTACGTCATTCTTTTCTACGTTGTATATTTCCGATTATAATCGATTCTTGAAAACATAATCGATTAATCGAAATCGAAGGGTATTAGCGATGATGTCGCCGATGTCGGCGATAATCGTTACAACACTAATAGTTACCCCCGTATTCCAAATTTTTGTGAAAACGCCATTATTTTTCCCAATTTCAAAGGCCCGGCATGTCCCAAAGTTGGGTGTGAGAGCCATGCAATGTTTGTTTTATGCCTAGAACATTAGTTTAAAGTAGTGGTGTGACAATACATCGTTTGTACTTGTATCGCAATACAGTAGCTTGATGATACATATCACGATACATCTTCCAAAGATACACAATGACACAGTATTTTTTAACAAAATCAAGCACAGTGTAACAAATTGAGACAAAATTTTTATGTATCATTTACTTATAATACACATTGTATGAAGCCAATAGTATACCCTAATCACCATGTAACTTGTGAGAATCCTCTCTATTCTGTTAAGACTAAATTGATGCAAGTATGTTATTACAGTTTTTCTTTGGATTCAATATGTTCAAGGAATATGTGAGGGTTGGATTGGAAAGAAAAGTGTATCGTGATCAGGGATTAATCTACCTCTGCGTCCTGCATCTCTGATGCATAAAAATTGCCCAGGACCCATTGGTTTCCGATCACTGCGTCCCTCAGTGCACATTGTTCACTTTCGTATAATGCGTCCGTTTTAGTTCATGTTTACGTATGTTAAACATTCAAAATCAAGAAAGTGTATTTACAGTATTCATTTAGTTGTATATCATGTAAATGTCTCTTGTTAAAGAGTGTTTATATTTTGACAGCTCTTTTAAACCTGACAGATCTATATGGTATCGTATGAGAAATCATTGCAGAGCATCATTTTTTTTTCAAATCAAAAGTAATTTGCAGTCCGATGCGAGTCTAACTTATTCATATCATTCGGATACAGATATATATATTTATGAAAAATTCCTCCACTGTAAACTTCACATGACATGATGAATCAATCATTTAATTCACACCATCATTGTACCGTCTTTGTAAATTGTATAGAATTGGTTTGTTTGGATAACAGGGATGCAAATAAGCACTCGCCCACTCGCCACTGCGACTAAAAATTAAGTGTGGACTACAAAAATGTTTTTCTGATCGCCCACTTGGCGACTGTAAAATTTCGATCATAACTGTTTTCTTGTTTCGTAGTCGCCGTAACTCCCGATGTGAAACAAAAACTCATGGGTATTTGACACATTTTCGGTTCGCTTTCTCATGGAAAATGAATCGAATTCCTTTATTCCCTTGTAAAGACGCATCCTCATTTTAAATCAGTATACAAAAACTTCATCTCAACGTTTCCAAAAGCGTGCAATGTCACTGTCTGGAGACGTAATATGTTTATATTAATTCTATAACCGGATTTATCTGCATTCATTGATTTATTTAAAGGTGCTTGAGATGACCGAGATCAAAAACCTACTTTGATATTTAAATACAGAAACATCTAAAATCATAAGTGAAATTTACGCGGAAAAATTGATTTGACGAAAGAATCGTGTTGGAAGATAGAGGGCGCTGACCTCAAACGACTGACCACCTGTAATTATTGTTCAAAGTCGTCAAATAAACGGTCCATGTACATGATGTAGATCAACATGTACACCAGTCTCTCTCTCATTTTTTGGCGTTAATTTCATACTCGGTACACGTGTTCCTGTACGATGGCCATGACTTTGATACAGGGAAGGAGAGAAGGGGGGGGCTTAAATTTATGAATATATATTTAGATACAACGTTTTGATGTGGGCTAATTGTTTTTGATGTGGGCACCTAAATTTTTTGACTTGGGAGCCCACTTGGCCCCTGAAAATTTCAACGAATTTTCATCCCTGGATAACGTTTTAATATACACATGTACGAAGTATGGATGACTAAATAAACAATCAATATACTTAATCGGCAAAGTTAGATTGAAGTTTAAGAGTTAATTTATACTCGTTCTGATGAAATTTTGAAGTACATACAAATTTGTACTGGAGTTGATGGTTGATGATTTTGAATAGTACAAAGTCAGACATTTTCAAATAGGCAATTAATTTTGCCATTTGCAGTGATCTAGTATAAGGAATACAAGGTTAAATCATAATTCAAGGTGTACATATTAATTAGAGTGAATTCAATCTAGCTCTCTCGTCATAGTACATTGAGAGAAATTTTTCTTTTATAATGTAATGATTACTTTTGTTATGTATTGATATTCATTGTACAAAATGTATTTGCGTTTCGGGATCGAACTCATTGGTTGGTAGTCCTACATTTATGTCCCAATCGATTTGATTAGAGTTTGAATAAACTCATATATTTTTACACATAGTTTCTATCCCCCATTAGTTGCCGATCAAACTTCCAGCATACTGATTAAACACAAAGATATTTTACTAAGTAAACCATTTTTGTGTATTAAATACTCGCAAATAGGCAATTAATTTTGCCATTTGCACTTGTATCAGTTAGTCTCTTTTTATACACGCTTAATTCATTTGCTCTATCTTTGACACACTTCTAACAATGAACATATAAATACTGCTAAGTAACCCTCTGTAGCATCTATAAATACCACAAATAGGCAATTAATTTTACCATTTTCACCCCTATTGCATTATTTTACACAATTAAATACTATTCCATTTTGCTATACAGGCATTTCGGTTAAACAGTTCAAGTAAATTCACTCAGTACAGCGACGACTGTTCACTACGTAACCTTTCTGTAGCATTTATAAATACATGTACCACAAATAGGCAATTAATTTTGCCATTTTCACCCCTGCTGCATTATTTTAAACAGTTCAATTAAACTCACTCAGTACAGCGACAACTGTTCACTACGTCCTATTGCAAACAAATAGGCAATTAATTTTGCCATTTGTATTCTTTAATTTAAATCAAGCAACACTGCAAACGCAAATAGGCAATTAATTTTGCCATTTGAACTCTTTTTTAACACAAACTGCATCAAATATCAGTTGAAATGGCTTACATGAATACATCAACACCGATCAACAAAAGGGCTAGAGTCGGAAGTAATAGCTGTCCCAAATGCGACAAAGAATTTGAGAGTGAAACCGAGAGCATAATGTGCTGTATTTGCGAACTCAATTTTTGCCACGAATGTACAAAAATTCCTGCGGCACTACTATCTGCATTAGAGCTTGACCCAGATAATAACTTCAAATGGACATGTAGCGGGTGCAAACAAAACTTTCCATGTATGACAGGTTTGAAATTACAACTCCATTCTATAGAGGAGAACACACAAAAGAGACTGGACATCATGGATTTCAAAATAGCATCAATAGATTCAAACGTGGACTCCAAAATTGAGAACAAAATTTCAAGCGTGAAAAAAGATTTGGCTCAAGAAATTAAAGAAGAAATAAAGAACAGCCTACAAGATGACGTCAGAAAGGAAGTTAAAGAAATAGAAGATCAAAAACAACGAATGTTAAATTTAATTTGTTTCTACATGCCAGAGAGTAAAAGCAAATTAAGTGAAGAAAGAAAAAAAGAAGACCTAGATAACTTCATAGATCTATGCACCAAAATTGGAGTAAATGATCCAGACATAAAATTGGCTTTCAGATTAGGAAATTACAAAGAGGATTCAACAAATATACGTCCACTGAAAATCATCTTTAACAACAAAAAAGACCGAAAAGACATCCTGGATAACGTCACCAAAATTAGAAAAATAGGCAGACATGATAGATTATCAAAATGTATTATATCAAAAGACCTAACTGTCTGTCAACGACAAGCTAACAAACAACGCAGAGAAGAAAAGGCAAATCAAATGAAAAAACCACAACGAGAAGAAATGCAGATAGATTATTCATTGTTAGAAAATACAACAATCTTGGAAAAAACACAAGACAAATTATATGCGGAGTCGCAACCTCTCCTTTGCACGGTTTACGACGACCCTTTTTTAGCAGCAGGGATTGGACTGGCACAATCAATCCCTCCTCATGTAGCGGCAAAAAGCCAAGTCTCACCCTTCTCGGACCTCGATCTTGGAGAAGATACAATTATTGGAGGTTACGATACAGAGCAACACTCCAGTCAAAACCGAGGAGCAAAACAAAAAACAAACAGATAGAGTGCTGATTTTACCATTTTTAATGCAGATAATAAGGATGCTTTTAAATATTTTAAAATTTGTTACACCAACGCTGACAGCCTCATGAACAAGAGAGATGAACTAAAATTTTTGATAAAAGAGGAAAACTATGACATCATTGCTGTAACAGAGGTACTGCCAAAAAATAAAAAGAATGTACAGATTGGTGAAGAAGAATTGAAATTAGATGGATACAATCACTTTCATAAGGATTTCACGGACTATAACGGCAGAGGATGTATTATATATACTAAGGAGTCCATTCCAGCATACTTTATTGATCAAAAAGACAAATCATTCATAGAAGATATATCAGTTGGGATACAATGCCTTAACCAACCAAAATTACTAATTACATGTATATATAGAAGCCCAAGCAACAACGATCAAAGGTGTATCCAAGAACTACAGGAAACTTTCGAAAAAACAAATATAGGAGGAACACACTACGACTTAAAATTAATTATGGGTGATTTCAACATTAAAGACATAAATTGGCAGAACGAAACAACAACTCATGAGTATGACCATTTATCAACAAAATTTCTTGAGGCTGCACGTGATTCATTTTTAATTCAACATGTACAAGACTTTACTAGAAGCAGAAACAGTGACACACCAGCAATTTTAGATCTTATATTCACCAACGAGGAAGGTATGATTGAAAACCTGGAACACAAACCACCGCTAGGAAAAAGTGACCATGACGTCCTTAGCTTCAATTTAAAATGCACCAATCAGGCCAGGCCATGTCAAAGTGAAAAACCATGTTTCTTTAAAGGTGACTATGACACAATTAAGACAAAATTATCATCATTCGATTGGGAACAAGAACTCTGTGCAGGGGGCATAGAAGATAGTTGGGAGCGATTTACCGACATCATACAAGATACAATTAAAGAAAACATACCAGTGCGTAAATCGTCAACCCACAAATTTCGACACCCCCATGGATGGACAACCCAACATTAGAAGCTATAAGGAGAAAACGTCAGATGTGGAAAAAGTACAAATACAACCGTAACCCTAATAATAGACACAAATATGAGGAAGCACGGGACGATGCTAATACAAAAATACGAAATGCAAAGTACAACTATGAAAAATCAATTGCTGAAAAAACTAAAGAAGACCAAAATATATTCTGGAAGTACGTACAGTCAAAAACGAAAATCAAAGAAGATATACAATGTATAATAGATGAAGATGGGACCATCATAACATCTAACAAAGAAAAAGCAGAATCATTAAACCAATTTTTCACAAGTGTATTTACAGAGGAATTAGACACAAATATTCCACTTTTTGATCTAAGAACAGACAAAAGACTAGAAAACGTTGAATTTTTAGATAGTGACATACTCAATTACATGAACAAGCTAGAAGATCACAAATCACAAGGACCAGACAACATGCACCCACACTACTTCAAAACATTAGCAGAACAACTTAAAAAACCTCTGCACATTTTATTTAACACATCATTTAGGGAGGGAAAACTACCAAACGTCTGGAAAACAGCAAATGTCACTCCACTACACAAAAAAGGACCAAAACACAATTCCTCAAATTATAGACCCATAAGCCTGACAAGTATAATATGCAAGTTAATGGAAAAAATAGTAAGAGATGCGTTAATGTCATATATGGAAGAAAACCAACTATTCACTGTACATCAACATGGCTTTAGGAAAAAACACTCTTGTGTAACACAACTAATAGAGGTATTAGATGATTGGTCAAAAGAAATTGATAACTCCAACAGTATAGATAACATATACTTAGACTTCCAGAAAGCATTTGATAAAGTCCCACATAAAAGGTTACTGGAAAAGTTAAAAGGGTACGGAATAGGGGGAAATTTGTTATCTTGGATAGAAAGCTTTTTGACAGAACGGAAACAGAGAGTGGTCTTAAACGGGTCCGAATCAAACTGGTCAAATGTAACAAGCGGCATCCCACAAGGAAGTGTCTTAGGTCCTACACTATTTCTAATATATATTAATGACCTACCAGATGTTGTACATAATATTGTCAAACTTTTTGCAGACGATACAAAATTGTACTCGGTGGTTAATAATCATGAACAACAAGAGAGATTACAAGAGGATATTAATAGTCTTGCGTCTTGGTCCAACAAATGGTTATTGAAATTCAATGTTTCAAAATGCAAACATCTCCATCTAGGTAAACCCAATCAAACAACTTATACAATGAATGACGAAGAAATTACTAAATGCGATAGTGAGAAAGACCTAGGAATTACTGTAGATGATAAACTGAAATTTCAAGTACATATAAACACGCAAATAAAGAAAGCAAACATCAAACTAGGACTCATTAAAAGAACATTCACATACCTAGATAAAGACATCTTTTTGAAACTATATAAGAGCCTTGTCCGCCCACATTTAGAATATGGAAGTAATGTATGGTCTGTTATATATAAAAAAGAAGCCATAGCTTTAGAAAATGTACAACGTAGAGCCACAAGAATGTTACATTCCATTTCCCATTTGAGCTATACAGAAAGGTTGAAATGGTTAGGACTACCAACCCTCCAGTACCGACGTCTCAGAGCTGACATGGTTGAAACCTTTAGAATTATTCATGACATTGACAATATAAATGACAGGGAAAACATATTCCCATTTTCTAAAACACAAACAAGAGGGCACGAATTTAAACTTGCAAAGAATTATTGTCGGACAAATGTCAGAAAATTCAGTTTCTCCCAAAGAATTGTTGATAGATGGAATAAGCTCCCTACTTCAGTGGTCACCTGTAAATCTGTAAATAGTTTTAAAAACCAATTGAATATTCATTGGAAATCTTTTAATTTAAAATTTATACCCGACTGTTATGGTCCGGAAGCGGAGCATAAAAGTTTAAACATAGAGAAGGATCAGAGATGCACAGCATATAATAGATCTCGAGTCCAGTAAGATCCAGTAAGTTAAACTTTTTCTTGTGGAACAATTATAACGATCTCTGCAAGGACATAAAACGCCGCGAGCAGGTCAGCTCACTAACAATTGTATTTGCGAACTTAAAACGCCACGAAAAAAGATGGTTTGTAGAAATTGGGACACATTAATTTCTGCTGGGACCCATTGTTTTGGCTGGGGACCCATTGGCCAATAATCATTGCATCCAGAGGACCCATTAAGATCAACTGGACATTAATTGTAGATTAATCTCTGCGTGATATGTATCGTATCGTGAGCCTTGTATCGTGATACTATTGTATTGTGATCTAGTGTTAGGTTACATCCCTAGTTTAAAGTCCCTGTATACACCTGCACGCATCTATAGCACTCCGTATAGACTAAAGTAGCCAACACATATGCATATTGCACTTACCATCTCCTACTAGCAGAATGCGAACTTCTTTTTTTCCACTCATACCTTCATGTTTAAACAGGTTAAATGTAAATCTTTAAAAGTATGAATTTTATTAGAACATTTATAGTTTTCACGTCATGGTACACGAAGGTCACATTTTTTTCGGCAGAGGAATTTCGGTCGTAAGAGTTTGACTGCAACGAATACTTCAATGCTACATTTTAGATATTTTTTTATGGTTTGCGGTATGCCAAATGTATTTATCACAACAAAATTGATGAAACTTCTGAATAAACTGGAAATTTTCGTTACATATCCATCGATCTCACTGTTCTTGAAAGGCCGGAAGTGGATACTGAGTTGTCTTTCTTTTTCTCCGAGCGTCTGCAGCAACATTGCCAACAAACTAGGCAAAAGTAAAAAATAATGAAAAAAAGAGTATTTTACGTATAAAGTGTGGCATGAAATTTCATATCTTAGCTAAGTGTGCATCCTTCTTTAATTCTGACACAAGCTATTCAAACAATACTGAGCATGCAATACTTTTCAGTCATGCCAGGTCTTCAGCACATGTAATGAAATTCAATTTTCGCATCCTCTTGATACATGATCATGATGCCGCCATGTGAACTAAATTTACATCTACTATCCACGCGGCTCACTTCGGAAAACTATAAACAAGATTTTGACTGCTTCATCATGCAAAAACGTATATGAAATTGATATCATTCAATAAGCCTTTTTCACGTAACTGCGTTACTAGCATTTTGTGGACGGCAAGTACCGACTCTCGTTACGTCACAGTTAAAAATTGATTGTCCTTGACGTCATATTGCGGGAAAAGTACTTATTTTGCCGTCCAATACAACTGGACCGCAGTAATATGACGTGAAAAAGGCTAATAGATCGATTGATAGCTCGCTAAAATAGTTGTAAATTTTGGTACAAGTTATAAGTTGGTGCACGCAATCAAAATTTATAGACAAAACATGTTTTAGATGAACCCATGCTAATTTTCCGTGACGTCATGACACTCTCCATTAAGGCTCAATGTTAATTATTAATTATACTACCGGGTATCAATTACATTTAGTTACAAAAGGTATGATGATAAATTTATGCCAACATGTAAAAATCGCAATACTGGTCCCTTTGCTAGTTTATTGTTTATTAATCATGTTGACTTCTGAGTTTTAATTTTGTTTTGCCTTGTTCACTTTTGTTACTTGTATATTATTTTGATGTATGCCAATTAACATGTTTGGTGATATCAATAAATAATTGAATTGAATTAAAAATGCCCCATCTAAAATTTATTTTATCGTGTATAATTTATAATGATTGCATAAACTATCGACCATGGGTATTAATTTGTTACCTAGTCATCTAGTGACAGGTGGTACAGGAGGATTATGACCTGGTGTCACTAGGATTTATAATACTTATAATGCAGACTTGCCTAGCTCACCTGTTATAAAACCTACACTGACCAGTGAGTGCAGGTATCATTCCGTACCAGGTCACTAGATGACTAGGTAACGTATACAAATGTCAAGGAGGGAGATGAGGTAAAGAAAGGGGATCAAGTCCAATTTTAAGAGGGAGAGTTGACGGGTTTGTTAATTCAGCAATTTTCAGATCTTGTTATCATGTTGCGATTAAAAATATTCTAGTGCAATGGCAATAGTGTGATAATATTATCATTAATGAACTTATTAGATTCCAGGGGGCTGCCATTGCCACCAATTGTGTAAATTAGATAAATAATTAATGTGTCATCACCATATTAGATAAATAATTAATGTGTCATCACCATAAATTTTATGTAACCTTTCATCGCATTGTCACACTTAGGCCATACCAAATTAATTAAATGTTCTTTGGATTTTCTTGTGAAAAAAAGGGTGCGAGCGGGCGAAAATATAATTTTTTTTTTTTAAGTATTGCAATCTTTAAGGTGCGGGCGAGTAAAATAATTTCATTGTTGATATAGGTTACCCCAGTCATACATTTCTGATGTTATTCGTACTCATAAAGGAATCCCAATAGATATCTGGTGACTAGGAAGCTTGGCACATAGCTCTACGGAAAAGATTTTCGAACATTCCCCCCTCCTTGACTTTCGATGAGACAACAAATTTGCTCCCAACATAATTTTTCAAATACAAGAAGTATCATTTTCTTCGAAATTTGCACAATCTTAGACTTCTAGAAGCTTTAAGATTTGCTGAAGTCAGAACCGACCCTAAAAAAATCTTGAGCCAGACATTTCGTGGTGCGGGCGAGCATTTTATTTTCATAATATTATTTTTTGAATTTTGAAAAATATGGTGCAGGAAATCCAAAGAACATTTAATTAATTTGATATGGCCTTATTGTCATTACATTGTACAATCACCATTGTACAATTACTAGTCAGCCTGAGGTGTGATTATAAGTGAGCAATTTAAACTTTGCCCATCAGGATCCCATAGTTTCTTATCAGTCAGAATGTAATTTCAAGATCACAAGAGCTCATATGTACAGTCACAGTGAATAATAAAACACCTGACTGCACACTGTGTTCAAAGATTCAGAAAATTATCATGTAACATTATTATGTTTTGAAATGAAAAATACACCAATTTCAATTTAATGGAGACGACCTGAGTATAGCTCACCGGTAGACGTCTTTTTTAAATTCCAATAGAATTTAAAGCTTAATTTATACTGATTTTCCTTTTTTATGAATTCAGTTTACCATAATACGATGACAGAATTGCCTTTGATATGAGCGTCATTATTATCAGTTTGTTTATTAATATGCAAATGAGTGTTTGATCATGATTAATGATGAACAGTTGTGAAAATTATACATGGATCAGGTATTCAAAGAGCACATATTGTGTCATCTTTCATAATTTCAACGTAAGAAGCCTAAATGACCTTGCATAAGAAGTGGAAATGTGAAATTTCAACATTTTTTTATATTTTATCAATATTACAATTTTAGTTCAAAACATTTAGGTCAAGGTCACAAGGATGGTGCTGGTATGTTTGCACAGAAAGATCCTAAATATAACAAAAGAAATTAGGATATGAAATATCAGTGCATATTACTGAGCAATCAGGGTTTTGTTCAACCTTAGAAAAGTATGGTAGGTCAAATATATAGGTCAAAGTCACAAGGTACCGGTAGTAAATACTTCTGTGAAATACCAAACCCCTATCACTCTCCAATGAAGAGTCATGTTGGATCTTAAATTTTAAAAAGAGGAGGTCAAGTATATAGCTCAAGGTCATCATGCAGTGATTGGGAGGAAATTTTGTGATTGGGTCATTTTCCATGATTTTCTACAATATAAATGTGCCATTTCAATAAAGACAGTACTCAAACATCAATGGACCATCTTTAAAATTAATGGGACTATCATTGGCACTTGGCCCCAGTCCTTCCCTTATAACTTGGTCATGAGTTTGAAAAAAAAGAATACAAATGGTATGTGAAAAGTAAAATGGTTCCGACATTATGAATACATATGTATTGTGAAATATTGATGCCCTATGGATATACATGTAGCATACCAATCAAGAGTTATATTCAATCTTAAATGTTCAGATACATACAAGAAGGTCAAACATATTAATGATTTAGGTCAAGGTCACGAGGTCAATCAAGAATCAAACAATCAAGACTAATGGTCAATAAATTACTTATTAGGAACAAAAGGTCTAACATCTAGGTCAAGGTCACTAGGTAAAAAAAATTATATCTCATAAAATGTAGAAAGGTCTGGACACAAGAAATACACAAGTGAAATATCAAAGCCCTATCACTTACTAACATGACTAATGGAGAGTTTTGTTTAATCTTCAGTGTTCAGAAAAGTAGGTTGAACATCTAGGTCAAGGTCATGAGGTAAAAAATAAGTATCTGTAGAAAGGTTTTGTCATAGGTTTTGTCACATGTAGAAAATCAAAACTCTAACATATGAAGTGTGACAGACAGATGAATCAATATGTTAAGTTGATAATTGCAGCAAGATATGAAGAATGTAAATTCCTACATAGAAAGTGAGATCAATTGAGTGTGAGGGATGTCTATCACCTGCTTGATAGCAACACCCGTAACTTTTATAATGCATAGATAATCAATTCAAAATGATGTAACAGAAATTCTGAATTTTGGAGAAGTGTCAACTTGACTTTAAACAGTCGGAAAGGGTATTAAGCAATAAAATACCTAGCATCTTGATAGGGAGATGTCGTCATACTGTAGTACATTCCTAGTAAATTAATTACCGTACAACTTCCTTAGCAAGATTGTCTGAAAACCACAGGCCGTTGAAACACACAGGACACATACGCACGCATACATACCAACACACAGGACACATACGCACGCACACATATCAGGCGCTTTTATGCCTGTGCTGAAAACTGCCAAGTTATGAATATGTGATAAATATTGCTATTTATAAACGGGAAGTTACTGATGCTGAAGTTAAAATTGTCACGTTTGTTGTTAAGAGGGGTGCTCAGGCGACCAAAAATGCCGTATGATATACTTTCGTGATGTTCATTTGCGAAAAGAATTTTAAAATTTGGTTTCATTACTCTCAGTTTACTAGAATACATGTAGAACAGTGTACGATAAATTGACACTTTTCCGTTGAGAGTTACGAAGCATCTATATATATACCAAATTGAATTTTCCTTTGACAGAATAAGTTTTATCGTTTAATCATAACAAAATAAAATGAGATTTGCGGCTGATGTCATTCGTCTTGAAATGTTTTGCTCCTACATGTATTGGTTTTCGAGTTGTAAAAAGAGAAATTTATATTTAACGCGACTAAACTTGTGGGACTGAAAGTCAATGATTTTGAGGTCTTGAATACACGCAATAAGTGACAGAGCTCAATAATTGTAGAAAAATGTTTTAAAACAATTTCTTATTGATTTATGAAGTTGGAAAGCTCGTTAGCTTACGAAACATGATACACGTATATTGTAGAGTAGTTCAGTAGGATCAGATGTGCTGCAAGGAAGCTCTTTAAAGTTATTAAGAGAGAGCAAATAACGATCTTTCTGACAAGTTTGAGCTTATTTATGTCTATAAGTTCCGGATTCAGAATTAACAAGTGGGTCCTAGGTACAAACGTTCTTTATTGTCGTTTATCCTTCACGAATTACTCGCCAATATAAAATAGACTGAATTTTAAATGTCGAACAAGACTACACATGCTCCTTAAAATAAAGTTAAAGTTCCGATTCCAGTTCACCGTTAAGATTGTTTTGAGTATGAACTTAAATTTAATCCAATTCATTATTGTTTAAAGGGCACTTTTATACATCTTACGTGTACCACAAGCATTTTATCTAAAGCTTGTTTTGCCAGTCTATTAGACGGCTGTATTTTTTCGACATTACTGGAATTACTTTAATAGTTTATCAATACTTTAATCATAGGTAAGTTTTACTTTTTAAGGGTTTCGGCTGATAACGCACTCAATTATCTTGAAAAAAAAGAGATTCTGTATCCAAGAGCTCGTTAACCATGATTTATTTGTACATCTCTTTTGTAAAGCCACAGCAAGGCCATTACACGTCATTAGTCCGTTAATGTTCTCTATTCGGACCAAAATGACGAGATTCTATTTTTGAGACTTTATCCCGACTATTTTCATTTCTTTATTAATGGAAAATTTTGGAACTATGATATTGTGACAGGACCGCTACATATTATTTTGTGACCTTGAAACATATATCTAGAAATCTAATTCGCCAATCAAACTTCTGACTTGACCATATAGGTACACTGAAATTGATACCCAATATATCGATTTGAAATGAAGGATTCTTCGTTATATAGGTGTACATGTGTACATTTTTTTTAAATTTGAGTGTGCTCTTATTTTTGTTTACTTGGAAAAATAACAAAATTCCTTACAGTACAGCTTGGTCACTGTTTACTGTTGTTGAAATGTTGAAATGGGCTAAAATCCAATTATCAGTGTTTATGTATATTAGCATTATTAGCTTATTACGCACTATAGCCTTCTATTATCTCGTTTTATCAAACAAAATAATCCAATCATATATATACTAGAACGTATATTTACATATGTAGCAATATTTATTGGATATTTTCATTGTCAGGTACAGATCTTTCGTTATTGGTTTGTATAAATTTGCCGGATTGATATCTGATATTAGACTGTATCACACTAGGGAACACCTTTCTAATTATTGAAATGATTGTTCGATCGAAATCAAAGTGTTTTATTGAGAAATAATTCATTTTCGTTCTGCATATGGTTCTTTTCACACTGGAAGTGAAAGAACGACCTTGGAATATCAAAAGGTGTTGTGTTTTGATATTACATCAAATAATACCGTCTACAGAATATTACTCTGTGCCTAGCACCTGAGGCATTTGAATCTTCAAATCGTAATCTATCTATGCTCATAACAAGAAGCATTGATGGTCAATTTAAATTGATGTGTATTGAGGTTGTAGTTTGACTATACCTCGCGCTGCAGTTTCACCTCCTTGCTGCATTGATCTTTCAATTTGTGTATTAAATTCAGTTAACAAATTTTCTCATATTTCTCTTTCCTTGTACAGGTATATTGGACAGGGGCTTGGTTAAACCATGTAACTAGTTAATGTACATCAACTCCTCCTAGTCATTGATCGAGAAGACGTGAAATCAAACAGGGCTCGGAAGAAGACGCTTTTTGTCTGTATAGAGATAGACGCCAAGTGACGCTATGGCACGCAGACATCTTGAAAGAGCGATTGAGGCCGGACAGTGTATTCAGGAAGGTTAGTTTTTTAGCTTTCAGAAATTACAATATTCAATTTATCCTTATTAAAATCATAATTAAGTTTTTAATTCAACTCAGATTTTTTCTTTTTCTTTTTTTTTTTTTTTAGGTATGTATCTATATCTATATTTTGTCATATTTTGCCATGTCTCACGTTCTGTGTCATTCCTTTTATGTTCAATTGTTTATGTGCTCGTACTACTCGTTCTTCTTCTTATTTCAAGAGAAATAGGCGTTTCAGAGTTGTTCTTTTTTTCTGGGAATCTGGTGCTTGATATACGTGTAAACTGAAGTGCAAGAAATATTTAGCACCAGAGTTTGATAATGACATTGTCTTTCGCCAAATATGGAAATAGAATGAGCAATTATTATTTTAGTAAAATAAGACCCAATGGGTAAGGGGATCTTTATTTTCTTAGGGTAAGGGAAGGGGGTATCCACGTATACTTTGCAAAATACCACAGATTTTAACCAAGTAGAGTGATTGATATGTTGTCCACGTTTGGCCTTTATACAACAAAAGAGGCTTATTTGTAGTACAAATTAAATATTAAAGCCGTTATCAGAATCTCTGGGTTCATGACAGGTCAGGGTCCCCTCTTACATTGAATTAAAATTACTCTACCGGTTAATGCTGTCTAAGTGAACGTGAGAATTAATTTGTTTGAACAAGAAATTGCATATCATATACAGTGAATTATTGATGAGGTATATTGTAGTCATTATAAAGAGAAGAAATCACCCTTACTTCACACGAAGGACGAATATTTCACATAATTTGACTTGCATTAATTTCTGGAACAGGATATAGCGAACGTATCACTATTAAGATCTGATAGAAAAAATAGCTTTTGTACAATTCAGCGAATTGTACATCGGCATCTACCATGAAAAAATATTTCACGAATAGTTGGTCTACCAGTAGCTTGTTGTCTACCTTCATCTGGTAATACATGTATCGAAAAAAAAGTAGAATAGCTCTGCTCTTTTTGAGTAATATGTATAGAAGTACATGTATATGCAAACGGGGACATGAAACCCTGTCTGATATTGAAAACTCGATTATCATATTTTCCTATGAAAAGGATGCAAGTGACCAAAATGTGAAGAGAGTGATCAAATCTTTCTGACAAGTCAGTTTGTAAAACTCTACCAAAGATATACATGTATTATGTATTTCATTTGAAGTTTGCATTTATTCGCATGTCAAGTCTTGATCCGTAGAAAAAAAAATAGGAGAATATAAGAGAAACGGCGATTCAGACCGTCTTGTGTTTCCGAAAAGAACACGGATTGTGTTCACGTAACCCGGTTAACTACACCATTTACTATACTGGCGTTGTGATTGTCCTTGGTTATTCGACCCTGCTTGTCGTTTGACTTCTTCTATTTATTTTTTTAGATGTTTTTATCAGTATATTGCATGTGGCATACTCACTAGTACTGGATCGTGTATACGTACAAACGTCAAAGGGGGGGGGGGGGGGGGGGGGGTTGAAGTAACCTTTTTGAAAAAAAAGCTTCCGAAAATGTTGTCTTAAATTTCTCCATCTCAAAATATTAAACTTGTAAAAAGAAAACAACAACAAAAACAAAAACAAAAAAAACCCCTAAAAGCAGCACTTCAGAAATTCGTATAATCTCACCAAAGGAATGAAGTGTGTGCATTCCAAAAAAAAATCGTATTAGAGTATTTATCAATGGTCGATTTCCGTTGACTTGGCTGCTCACAGTTGATTTGTCATCGTCTAATCACCGTGTATCTTTATACGATCAGAGCTCAATACCACGTGGAATGTTCATTTCACCTAGGAAATCGACACAGAAAACTCTTAACCTTTTGGTGGTTGACAATAAAGTGTTTAAAAGAAGAATAGATTGCTGAAGTCCCGACTTTGATGAGAGCATATCGATCTGTACAAGACATTTCTCTTTTCAGATCGATTTCATCGCTGCTATGAAATGTTACATATAATGGTGCATTTCAATGAAACAGTGAAGTTTATGAATTGATTTAGTTGCCTAGCCGATGTATTGGAAACCAGCTAATTGCAGTATTTAATTACACGAAACTCTACGTGTGCTCTGTTGATCAAGACTAAAAAAATGAATATCTGAAGATTGATTTTCTGTTAATCAAGAAGAAACTAGCGTATACGATCTCAGCAATCAGCACTCATGGTCTATAATTGTTATGTAGTTTAAAATACCCCAGAAATATAGAATTGTTAATGAAAAATAGAGTATATAAAACTTTGTTTCATGCAGCATGCAGAAATATATACCTTATCATTTTTCAGGAATTAATTTTAAAAGCCCCAAGAGTTATCAGCCAAATATGAATTTCCATAATTGACACAATTACTTGAGTTCAAAGTGAATGGCCAAATGTTTATTATCATGTTTCTTCAGCTGTTAGGTGCTTATAATCTTGCTCGGATGAACACTTTTGCTGTTCAAGCACTTTATTATATCTACATGGAAAAATTAAACTTGAAATATAAACAATTTTCGTTGATATTTTGACAGGAAAAGAATGGCCATCCAAGTTTTCAGGACTAGAAATATTCAAAGAAATACACTACGATTCTTCTCTGGATTCTATATATGCCTTACAGTATTCGTTTGACAGCGAGGTCCTGGCAGTAGGATTTGCTAGTGGAGCCATACATGTGAGAATCATCCTTCAGACATTTTTGTTGTTCATTTGAATACTAGTATGTCTGTTTATATTAAAATTAATAAAATCACAAACACTCAAATAAACAAATTTTCGGCCCCTTGGCCTTTTTCCAGTGTAAAAAAACGACAATGTATATGAAAGCTTTGTAAAATCCATCCTTTGCTTCTTTGGTGTTCATTGCCAATCGTGGATTGCAAATTCATTTGCAATGAACGCCAGAGAAGAATGTCTGTCACACCCTATATAAAAGTGATTCCGAAGTGTCGCTATGTTTCGCAGGCGACACATGCATTGTATCATCGATCCTTTCCTCTGGAAGAAATATTTCAATTTGTATTAAAATGTTTTCTGAGATGATGCCCAGTTATGATTATTATTATAATAATTATATTATGTTTATGTTTATAGTTGTACAACTCAAGAACTGGAGAAATGGTATCTGAACTTAGGAAACCACGATACGGTGGAATGCAGATCATGTGCCTGCGGTTCCATCCTAAGGAACATCATATTTTACTGGCCACCACGTCAGATGGCAAAATTTTAGCATGCAATACAAAAGATGGGACTGTTAATGAAGTTGCCTCAGGTAAAGTGACACACTTAGAGTGAGCAAAAGGGGTAGGGGCAAAATCGGCCGTTTTTGGCCCCATTTTTTGCTATTTTCAAAAATTGTTTTCTGACTGTTTTTTATCTTTCAAATAAGGGTAGGGATATTATTGTTTATTTAAATTCAATCGAAAATAGATATTTTCAATTAATATGAGTGTTATTTCCCGCAAAAATTGCCCACTTCTAATCTACCGAAATTAGTGGTAAAATGATAACAACCAGATTTCAACATTATAGATCAAAGTATATATAGAGCAAGCGCATGTAACAAAGTCATACTTTCCATGTACATTCAGAATATTAAAAGGAATGTCCCATATGAGTTTGAACCTGTTACATGCCCTTGCACTAGGGTGTACAACTTTAGGTATTTTTGTCCCTTGCCAAAAATCTGAATTTCTAATGTGAAGACATAGAGCTAAATTTTCAATTATTTTGCCCTAAATGGTTGGTTTTTCGAGAAACAACATAAAATTTGTCCTTTTTTGCTTAGAAGAAGCATACTGAATAAGAAAATAGAACCTTTTTAGGAATTATGACTGGGGCAAAAAATGGTCACTTTTGCCCCTACCCCTTTTATGTTTTCTTGGAATCAACAGTGTGTTCAGAGGAAAATTCTGTATACATTAGCATGCATATTTTGGAAATTTTCAGTCTCCTTTTTTTTTGTTATTTTAATATTTCTAATGTCTATTCATTCATGGAATGTAATATTGTTCACAGTTACGATGTAATTGCATGGATCCATTTATTTTTCATTTTTTTCATCTGTTTGAAATCAGACATTACAATTTCCTATAGGAAGATATATTTGAACAATCAAATAGTAGGCTTACTTTTGCGAAACTTATTTTTTGGCCGTTACTTTTTCATGACAATTAGTGTTCAAAAGTTTCATAATTTTTGTATGTGATTCCTTTTAACAAGACCTATGATCTATTGAAAGCAAAAATGTCTGAACTTGTGACATTGACCTTGAAAATTTTACAAAAATGATGAAAAAAATGAAAGAGTTTCTAATATTTCATTTACATGTGTGGTACCTAATTGCCTTTACTTAGAGCTATTTATAAATCATTTAAACAGCTTTGATACTGACAAGGGTACCAAAATGTGGAATTAAGTCCTGTCCGGTTAAAGTTCTTGGGGTAGTGCAGTATCTTACAAAGTACTGATGCTAGAGTAACCAAACTTGCACAAGTGATTCATCTTTGGGTGCTGAGGTGAATCCTTGCATCGGATGCAGCATTGACCCACTTTTTCCACCTGAGTGATTTTGCTTTTAAAAGCCAATGTTGACCAAAATGTAAGTGCTACATACACCAAACTTGCATATTGGATGTATCTTTGATCAAACTTTCATAACATGACCTTGACCATGTTGACCTATTTTTTCTGCTTGAGTGATTTTGCCTTTAAAAGCCAATATTGAGCAAAGTATAAGTGCTACATGTACCAAACTTGTATAGTGGATGTATCTTTGATCAAAGTTAAATACCTTGACCCACTTTTTACACGTAAGTGATTTTGTCTTTAAAAGCCAATATTGAGCAAAGTATAAGTGCTACATGTACCAAACTTGCATAGTTGATGCATCTTTGATCAATCTTTCATAAAATGATCTTGACCTACTTTTTTCACTTGAGTGATTTTGCCTTAAAAAATATTGACCAAAGTATAAGTGCTACATGTACAAAACTTGCATAGTGGATACATCTTTGATCAAACTTTCATAAAATTACCTTGACCTACTTTTTTCTGCTTGAGTGATTTTTGCATTTTAAAGCCAATATACATGTACTTAGAAAACAGAAATATGTTTAATTGAATTTTGCTGCTGCGAAGTGAGTTTCGTAATCTCTGATTACCTATGTTTGTTTTGTAAATGCAGTATTTTTTCAAGAAATTTATGAAATTAAAAGATTGTTTTCTTCTACAGAAAAAGGAAATGAGATAAACTGTCTTGATTTTTCCTGTGAGGGATTTGAGTTTGCCACTGGAGGAAAAGACCTTGCTGTCAGGATATACAATGCAAAAACATACCAGGTTTTACTCTTTATTCTTTACTAGTTCCCTTATTCTACTACTAGTATATCTTCCTTGTTGCTTGTCAAACTTCATAATTTTTTGTGTTGCCTACAGAACACACATACATGTAGTGACGCTCTAAGGGTTCTTTTTGTCCAAATTGTCTGTCTTTCCATAAAGCGGTTTGTCCTTCTGTCTGTCAAAGACCATCACTTTTGACCTGTGATGATTATTATAATTTTACAAGTGTATTTGACTAGATCTTTCTATACTCAATAGATTTTTTTGCTCTGTATCAATATTGGCAGAGGTATAATGTTTTTGTCCTGTCTGTGCAACCTTTAACCTTGACAATAAACAGCTTCAGTGTTTCACAGGTGCATTGCTTCTGACAAGACCTTTCATTGTTACCTTGACATGTGACCTTGTCCTTGGAGTATGACCTACTTTTAGGAAAATACACTCTCAGAAATATTTCGATCATGTTCAGAGATAGGATGATCCATCTTGGTGCATCAGATTTCGCATCTATCTTTGAAGATTATAGAGATATTGCTGAAAATAAACTTTCCTGAAAGAAGGTCATTATAACTCCAAGGGCAAGGTCAAATGTCTACACATATTCAAAGGTGACACATATTCTAGTTTTTTCTCACTATTTCTAAATTAAGGCATATTACATGTATAAAGAATTTAAAAAGTAGTTGTATCATCAGATTTTAACATCTAACTGATAAATTCAGATTTAGATACATGTACTTGTAAATGCTTACATATTCCATTTGAAAACTCCTCAGTTAAATATAACTACTAACATGAAACATTTTGAGGTTGAATATATAACAGAATGTAATTATTTGTATGTATGAGAGCAAGAGCGTCTGCTACTAATTTTTTACCTTTAATCGACAGATATGGAGATTATTGATTCATTTTTCTACTTTTATTTTTAGCAGATCGTCTTGCTCTATATGAAATTATCGAAAATATATGTGAATTTTTAGAGAAAAATCCGGATTTGTTAATCCTTCCTTGGTTTGATGAGCTATAATTTCGTAGGGGTGCATCAAGATGAAAAGCGCATTTTATGTATATAAGTAATTGATCTTGTAGATAAATAAAATAAACCCATTTGGTCAATTTTCACGATTTGAATTTCTCAGGAAACAACAGGGCCGATATGGGGTCTTAATGTACCTTCTCCTTTGTATTTCAGCTATTACATACCTTTGAAGGCTATAGTAAGAAAAGTGTATCGTCTGACGACAGAGAACACTGTCCTGTATCACAAAGAATATGGTGTCTTAAGTTCCATCCAGACAACCCAGATATATTTATGACCGGAGGTTGGGATAATCAAATTAAGGTTTGTAAGAAGATTTAATGTTACAATACGCTTTTAAATTCTACTGTCCGCGCAGCTCACTTCAGAAATTGGAAAATTGAAGTTTTCTCTACTTTGTCGGCAAATTTTGCAATTAAAATTAGGAAAGGGGATAGATCTTGAATTCTCATAACTAACAGTGTATGATATATATACCTACAATTAATACTACGCTCACATTGAAAGAAAATAGTTTTAGATAGAAAGTTTTCTATGTTAACTTGAGCGTGACATCACCAATGTTTAACACTGAGTCAATGGAGAATGTCGATGACGTCACACTAAAATTAACATAAAAATTTCCCCATCTCATTATTTTATGGAATATTGCAATTATAAGGAGAGAGCTTAAACTGATCATAGTTAAGATATAATATTAAATTTAATTTCTGCTGCCTGTAATATAACTGTATTATTTCAAGGAACATCGAAAAATATGAAATGATTAATTGCACAATGTTGAAATATTTTCATTGAATACCCATCGGATACTTTAGATGTTCAACAGGTGAAGCAGAGGTACAAATGTACTAAATAAAATGTATGAAAGCTAAACCAAACAAAACCAAACCTTTCACTAATGTTCTCCATAGGAAGAGGATGAAATTTTCTAACTCTCAAGATCAAGGGGCAAAGGTCAAGGTTACTGTGAACTTGAGCTTAAAAACCTTGCAATCAGCATAGATGACAAAGCAATCATTTGTGCTGATTATAGGATCGCCAAACCCTCCTCAAGTGTTCCACATAGTGAGAGGAAGTATTCAAGGTCAAGGTTCAAGGTCAATATTGTCTCAGGCTTAAAGCTAAAGCAATTATGATAGGATCACCAAATCTTCCACAATTTTTTCCAAACTCTGTTGATTTACAAGGTCAAGAGTCAAAGGTCAATGTAACATCAGACATAGGCAAATTAATTGTAGATAGAATCACTAAACCTTCTGAAAATTTTCCAGATTGTAAGAGGATGAGCTGTGTTGATTTTCAAAATTAAAGGTCAAGGTCATAGCTAATATTTGGTTTAAAGCTTTAAAACTTTGTAGAGATACTTTTGTCTAGTTTTCGTTGTTAATACATGTATTACATTGCCAAGGAGTAAAACAAAACAGCACTTAGATTACTTTGGTATACCTTTGCTATAAATTTGATTTTTTTCCTCTTTCAGATTTGGGATATAAGGAGTGAAGCTGATCCCGTTAGGAGATCTATAAGTGGACCACATATCTGTGGAGATGCCATAGACGTTCAGGTAATTTTTACGCTCATCCATACATTCCGGTGAAGCAATGTAAATCTACGTGTAGTCACTGTTGTGTCCATCTGTTCGTGCTCACATCACCTTACCCATTTATCAGAATTTGATCATGTTTCACACAATGTTATTTATAGGATAGGCCCTTCGGGACAAAGGCCACTTGATATCATTTGTCAAAGTTCAAGATCTTTCTTGCTAAAAATAGCCATTTCTGATTAAAATATTAAGAAATTCATTGAAAACCTCTTTCTGATCCAAATGAATAGGAACTGTCATTTTTTAAAAGGTACTCAACCAATTTTGTGTTTTTCAAGCCAATTGGTCAACAAGTATGGCCACCAAGGCCGATGATTGGCTGACCCATGTTCTACATCCTCACTGCGTGCAAGCGCTGCACAGAATTTTACAGGAAGCAAGTCCTGTACCCAAGGTTTCAATAAACAGTTTCGCATAATCTCTAAGCTGATTTGGCCCCGGTCAATTTTTTGAATAATAAGAGCTGAGCCTTGATCTTCATACTGTATGCATGAAAATTAAAATAATGGCATATTATGAGGTATCATTAAAATCTGTAAGATATTTGCAAGATTATGGAAAATTTTCATTTTCTGAAACACGTGTTCATAGGCAATGAGCTGGGGCTCATTTAAGGAGTCTACCACAGTAAGGGGCGCCAAAAGGGACATCATGATTTTCAGTGTTTTTGATGGTCATATTGATTTCTCCTTAACTACACGGTCAATCCCTAATTCACTTTTATATTTTATTGATATAAATATACTCTTTCTTTGATATGGATTTTATTCCCCAAATATTTACGGAACGATGTCGTTTCCGCTATAGAAGTTGCCCCGCGGTACCGTCAAATTTTTACTATTTTCCCCTTCGTCGAGCACATTTCAACATCTTATTCTAAGTACTAGGTATAATCTTGTGTAAGCATGATAAAGTGTAAGATTTATTCTTTTTAACCATATATATACTTTGATAGGTATGTATTTTATGATGGTATTATATGACGCTGGGTTAAGGGTGCGTGTCAAGGGATGACGTCATGAAAAAAACTGTTTACTGTAACCCAAGGTTCTCTACCAAGTTTGTGCAGATTGGTCAACAAATATGGCTGCCAAGGGCTCTGATTGGCTGATGCATTTTTGTTGAAACTGCTGCATGTAATTATAAGAAACCTTACAAGAAGTTTGTTTCTTGCGAGCTGATCAGTCAACAAATATGAACTGATACTTATTTGCTGACACAATTGTTTACTTCTCTGTATTTGCTGCACAACATGTCATAAAACCTTACATGCACAACTCGGGTGAGTAATGTGCCCCCCCCCCCCTCCCCGACACTCTTGTTAGTATTTGAATTGGGTTTTTAGATTTTTTTGTTGACAAGAAAAGTTGTACCCAAAGGGTTGCATATTTACACATTACTTCTGGGGGGTGTTTTTAAGAATTTTATGATCATATGCACTATACCAGCTAAGGGACAAGATTTTCAAGGTCACAGAAGAAAGGTCAAGGTTACAGGTTTGAGATTATTTTCATGCATTCATGGAAAATATTTCAGAGGAAAGAAAGGTGATATACAATATAGGTCGTATATTGTTTAACATCATATCTTTTTGTACCTCAACAAAATCTTTTAAAGGATGTGGATAAAGGTCACTCATGTTCATTTCTGTAAGGTCAAGGTCATTTGTTCACTAACATTTAGGATGAAAAATTACTTATAATGCTAGGCCCTATATACATGTATGTGCAATATAAGTTATGATGTTTAATATGAGAGTAACCTGTTCAAAAGAATTTAGCATCAATTATCTACATATAACACAATACTAACTTAATAATATTGGCCTGTGACATTAATTGGTTTTAAATTTATTTAGTGGTCAGAGAAAAAGGGATATGTGGAAATCCTGACTGGATCATGGTGTGCCAAAGATGGCCTTCAAATATGGAAGTACTCTGAGCCAGAGAAAGGGGCCAAATCTGTTCCTTTCCAATCTTCCAAGGGAGCATACTTATACACTGCCAAATTCTGTGACAATGATGTTGTAATGGCTGGTGGAAGCGGGACTAATAGTGTAGAGGCCATCAATTCTGAAACAGGAGAGGTATGTGAATTCATGAGGAAAATTTAATTGCTTAATTTTAATTTATGATAATTGTTCTTCATGCAACATTTGACAGCATATATGAATAGTTCAAACTTAGGTTATATTGTGCTCATTCTGTCTGTTATAGTCTAAAATTGATCCATAATCTCTGGATTATGTCACTTCTATCTTATTCAACGTCTTTTAGCAATAACTTAACATAATGTGTAATATAATTAAGTTTTTATACGCCCGTCATTTGACGGGTCGTATTATGGTATGGCGAAGTCCGTCCGTCTGTCCGTCCGTCGGTCTGTCCATCCGTCCGTCTGTCCGTCTGTCCGTCCGCCCATGGAACGCAATAACTTGATTATGCGTCAACGGATTTTCACGAAATTCATACATTATGATTGGACTGTGGAGAGGAAGCCGCCTTTCGATTTTCAGGTTCATCCGATTTGTCGCTACAGAGTTAATGGGACTTAGATTTTTAAAGTACAGTGAAAATATACTAAAATAGTTAAAAATTATTTAAAAATCTATTTCTGGTCGAAATGTTTTGAAATTTTGTATACTTCAAGTAGAAAGGATGTTCTTTGACATATGTAACGGGTTTTTAATTTTTTTGTCGCAAAACCGAGATATTTGTAATGGGAAGGGGGGTGGGGTATATGCACATACATGTTAAGCTAAGGGCAAAATATAGGCGCATGGAACACAATAACTTAATATGCGTCAACGGATTTACATGTTATTTCTACATTGTGATCAGACTTTGAAGAAGAAGCCGCCTTTCGATTTTCAGGTTCATCGGATTTCTCGTTACGGAGTTATGGGACTTAGATATTTTAGATACAATGTAAAATTTACTAAAATAGTTAAAAATTCTTTAAAAATGTATTTCTGGTCAAAATGTTTTGAAATTTTGTATACTTCAAGTAGAAAGGATGTTCTTTCACATATATAACAGATTCTTAAATTTTTTGTCACATTATCCAGAAATTATGTGTAATTGGGGGGGGGGGGGGGGTTTATATGCACATACATGTTAAGGTTAGGGCAAAATATAGGTGCATGGAATGCAATAACTTGAATATGCGTCAACGGATTTACATGATATTTGTACATTGCGATCAGACTTTGAAGAGGTTCGAAGCCGCCTTTCGATTTTCAGGTTCATCCGATTTGTCTTTATAGAGTTATGGGACTTTGATATTTTGGTGTTGTGAAAAAAATCCCAACGGGCGTATCTTGCTGCGTGAGCGTAGGCTTTATTCTTTTTGACAAAGCTTTTATTACCATATATATTCAAATGTAACAAATTATCATTTCAATATTTCAGTTGATTGGTGAAGTGAAGATGCAAAAACCAATTCAAGCCCTGGACACGTGCCGAGGAGGTAGACTGTTTGCCGTGGGAGGTGGAGAATTTAACTTGATTCTAGGTGGCCTTATCAGTTAGAGCAACTTTAATTAGTATGAATTACGGAACTTGACGACTTGAACTCAGACTTTGCCAAATGTAAACTAGTGCTATTAAAAGGTGTTTTAACGGGTAAATAATGAAACCATCACTTATGCAACATGTTGAGAGTTTTTATACGCCCGTCATTTGACGGGACGTATTATGGTATGGCGAAGTCCGTCCGTCTGTCCGTCTGTCCGCCTGTCCGTCTGTCCGTCCGTCCGTCTGTCCGTCCGCCTATGGAACGCAATAACTTGAATACGCCTCAACGGATTTTTATGAAATTTATACATAGTGATCAGACTGTGGAGAGGAAGCCGCCTTTCGATTTTCAGGTTCATCCGATTTGTCGTTACAGAGTTATGGGACTTAGATTTTTAAAATACAGTGAAAATATACTAAAATATTTAAAAATTATTTAAAAATCTATTTCTGGTCGAAATGTTTTGAAATTTGGTATACTTCAAGTAGAAAGGATGTTCTTTGACATATGTAACGGGATTTTAATTTTTTTGTCGCATAACCGAGATATTGTGTGTAATGGGAAGGGGGGGTGGGTTATATGCAAATACATTTTAAGCTAAGGGCAAAATATAGGCGCATGGAACGCGATAACTTGAATATGCGTCAATGGATTTTCATGATATTCATACATTATGATTGGACTGTGGAGAGGAAGCCGCCTTTCGATTTTCAGGTTTATTCGATATGTCGTTACAGAGTTATGGGACTTAGATTTTTAAAATACAGTGAAAATATACTAAAATATTTAAAAATTATTTAAAAATCTATTTCTGGTCGAAATGTTTTGAAATTTTGTATACTTCATGTAGGAAGGATGTTCTTTGACATATGTAACGGGTTTTTAATTTTTTGGTCGCATAACCGAGATATTGTGTGTAATAGGAAGGGGGGAGGGGTGGGTTATATGCACATACATGTTAAGCTAAGGGCAAAATATAGGCGCATGGAACGCAATAACTTGAATATGCGTCAACGGATTTTCATGATATTCATACATTTTGATTGGACTGTGGAGAGGAAGCCGCCTTTCGATTTTCAGGTTCATTCGATATGTAGTTACAGAGTTATGGGACTTAGACATTTTAAAATACAGTGAAAATATACTAAAATAGTTAAAAATTATTTAAAAATCTATTTCTGGTCAAAATGTTTTGAAATTTTGTATACTTAAGGTAGAAAGGATGCTCTTTGACATATGTAACGAGTTTTTAATTTTTTGGTCGCATAAGCGAGATATTGTGTGTAATAGGAATGGGGGGGGGGGGGGTTATATGCACATACATGTTAAGCTATGGGCAAAATATAGGCGCATGGAACGCAATAACTTGAATATGCGTCAACGGATTTTCATGATATTCATACATTTTGATTGGACTGTGGAGAGGAAGCCGCCTTTTGATTTTCAGGTTAATTCGATATGTCGTTACAGAGTTATGGGACTTAGATATTTTAAAATACAGTGAAAATATACTAAAATAGTTAAAAATTATTTAAAAATCTATTTCTGGTTGAAATGTTTTGAAATTTTGTATACTTCAAGTAGAAAGGATGTTCTTTCACATATATAAGGGGTTCTTGAATTTTTTTGTCACATAATCCAGAAATTATGTGTAATGGGGGGGGGGGGTTATATGCACATGCATGTTAAGCTAAGGGCAAAATATAGGTGCATGGAACGCAATAACTTGAATATGTGTCAACAGATTTTCATCATATTTGTACATTTTGATCAGACTTTGAAGAGGAAGCCGCCTTTCGATTTTAAGCTAGGTTCATCCAATTTGTCCTTATAGAGTTATGGGACTTAGATATTTTGGTGTTGTGAAAAAAATCCCAACGGGCGTATCTTGCTGCGTGAGCGTAGGCTTTATTCTTAAATGGACGCTGATGTAGAGTTTCTTTTGATGATCAGAGTAATTGATGTATGCACCTGACAGACCTACCTAAGAATGACTATTCCAGTGCTAGAGGAATTTTAAGCTAATTATAAAAGATCATAATTACATGATGGTTATTCTTTCATCAATGCCTAATTAAGGTATTGGGGGTATAATAACAATATATAAAGCTAGAAATAATATTAATGCACTTCAATATCTTGCATATTTTTAGATATTTGATATTTTTTAATGTTTCATTCAACTCACTATGAAAATGTATGGTCAAGAACATTGCCGAAATTGTGCATCTTCTTCCAACTTTGAGATATTTATTTTTTCTGTTATCACAACAACTGGACGCAGAGTATTATACCCCTAATGCCTTAAGATAAAGTTGGTATAATATTATTGCTAAATAATATATTCAATATCATTTCTGTAGATTATAATTAAAAGGCTCTAGGTTCATCAAATTGTCACATGAATTGAGCTTTTCCATATCCAAATTATCAATTAATTCTTTTTTTAAACAATTTTTCTTGTAAGACCAGGGTTGTTAAAAACCATTGTTCACCGGTTATTCAGTCATGTTTATTTGCATATCAATTTTAATGATTATATAAATAATTTCACTGTTACTTATACTCTTTATCAATGAATGAGAATTGTCTGTTTGATTAGATCATTTGAACCATTTTCTGATCTAATGTTATCGAGCTCAAAATGTCGGAGTCAATATCTTTTGGCATGGTTTTTCACAATATGACACTACATATTCTATTGTTGGTATAGTATAGTTAATTAGCAAAAGACCAAAAGGTCTTGTATTGTTACATTACAAAGAAAAAAAGTACCAAAAGGTTTCACTTTAGACCATTATTAGATTCAGTTTTTATGATCCATCACATATTTTGCAAGTTGAAATTTATTCCTTCTTGTTCTTGTAATGTTAATTGGTAATCAAAAGAACTTCCTATGTAAAAATGTTATCTTTTACAGAAAACTTAAATGTTAGAAAAACTACTTTTAAAAATTAACAAACAGTGAACTTATTGAGCAATCTCTCATATTCATAGTCCAATATTTATTGCTATGCTGTATTATTGAAATTTCATTATCTATAATAGTTGTATCTATACGCCTATATGATATCCGTCCAAAAATGCATAATACTGACAGTGTATTATTTTATATGCATCTATGTGATATTTCAAAGTGCAAGACTGCTCAACCGAATTTGTAAGCACTTGCAAATAGAATACATATCTACATGCCAATGTGAATACTAGTATTGTATAAAATCTTTAATTCCTCGCCAAAATACATTCCGTCCCTTTTTATTATATTTTTGGATTGTAGATAGAATTATTATTGATATTGAATTATTCATATATTTTTGTTTCTGTTTCAAAATTCCATATATTACAAAGACATGTAAATGGTATAACTTTAACTAAATAAATTTTAAGACATTTAATCTTCATTTTAGGTATTATATTCCATTTGTCATTATACTGTCAACCACTGATCTGCAGTTCTGTAATTGGTTATGTCATTCCTTTAGTTCCTTCTCACTATATTGTTAAGGTTATAGATTAATACCACTCCTATGAGTTCAATTGATATGGAGTACAGGTTCATGATGTGTTCAGGTCATGAAAAGTCAGAGAATTGGACTCGCATCTTGACAAATTATGGAAAATTGGGTTAAAAGTCATGGAATTTGACTACATATATCACCTGGTTCTTATCCAAATCAGACAATGTTTATGTCCATGCAAATTTTGTTTACGATCATTTCAAAACATGCAAAATGTGGAATTTCTGTGTAGGCCTGCACTACATATGGTGCACATTATGGTCATAGCAACTTGTCAGTGTCTGACAATGAAGTCATGGAAAAGTCATGAAAATGTCATGGAATTTCAGTATTCACCATATTACGTATTAGACTTTAAGTTTGACAAAGAACCCACATTGAAATGAACTTAACTCAAATTTACCAACATTGCCAAATGAGGTTATAACCTGCAGGAATCAATTTTCACCACCTATTCCTCTTCACACTTGTTGTCTTTTGACAGTAAAGTATAGAAGCAGAGGAGTTTTGGAAGCGTTACGATGCAGGATTTTTTTTGTATAAAACTATATTAACATGCTGAACTTTGCAACTCTACAGTAGCATCATGTCCCTGTTACACTTTAATATTAAGAGCAGTATATAGATATTGCCTAGAAAACAATGTTTCACCCTGCATTTGCACTAGTGTAATCTTGACCTTGCAGATGTGACCTTTGTTCAAAATCACAGCGTGGATCTAAAGCAATTTTCTTAAAGTTCTAGGTGGAGAGGAATTGAACAAACTCTGACCTTGCCAGTATGGCTTAGTTCTAGGTTAGATAATATCTTTTGGTTAAAACAACAATTTTGTGAAAAGATACTGAAATCTAATGAGGCAGTGAAAAGCAATGGCCCAATTAAACGGTATTACTCATAACTTGTACTGTGACCTTGACCTTTGAGACATCCTTGGCTTCTTTGCAACAAAAAAAAAAACGTGAAACAGTGAAAAGATGCAGTATCAAGTGGACTTTTGATTTAGTTTATATTCATGAAACTCCTTACTAGGTTTCTGGGCAAACGTCCTGTGAAATACATGTATTAAAAGCCATGCTGGCAGTAAAAAGCAAAGGCCAAGACCGTGTTTTACTCGTCAAGTGCACTTTGAGACCTTGACATTTGGCCTAAAACCGTGATTCTAGGTCATAACGCACCTTTTGCTTATGCGCAACAATATTGTGATCCATGCGAGCAGCAGAATGTCAATGAACAAAGAGCACTGTTACTTTGACCTATGGCCTTGTTTAGTGTCACGACACAAGCATTGTCCCTGTGCAAGCAGGGAAAAGTCATGACCCAGGCTTATATTTTACTATATAGTAGACAGTGAACTATTAGTCACCTTGACATTGGAAATGGGAGACGACGAGTCGATTTGTTCACGTCAAACTATTAACGTTGAAAACGCCCCATCTGGAGTGACCTTTGTCTGTAGAAAACGAATGTTTGCAACAAATGTCTTATACGACTAATTTTTAGGTCTTCCGACTTCCGTCGGAAGACCTATTGTTTTCGTAACCGTGGAAAATTGGATCAGCGATTTCTCAAGAACCCTGTAAGCTAGGACAATGAAAGTTCTCCAACGTTACGTTTGGAGTAAAAGCTAGATTGGTCTTTTTTATTTTTGGTCTCTGTTATTTTTTTATCATGTTTTTTAGTAGATTCAAATATTTGACGGGAGCGTCGAATTACTCAAAAGGACCGAAAATTTCATGTTTTGCTATTTGTAAGCTTAAATATCTCGTATTTTGCTATCTACAATTTCCATTCTTTTTGAAAGTCGACAGCCATGCAAGATATGAAATGCTAGATGCACACTGTAACGATTTATTACGATGACGTCCTTCACCGTCCTTCATATTTCCAAATTCAGAAGTTCATAGGAGGAAGACACTTTTTTGCTTATAATAGTAATCAAAATTAAGCTTGTGAAGTTTCCTAAAAATTTCAATATTATTATTTTTTATCCATATATCTGTCTTATTTAGTCTTTCTGATTTTTCCTATCTCTTACTGTTGAAAAGATATGAGCATCGAAATTTTGAGTTGGGTATTTCGATACACCTTCACGCCAACAGATCGGGCGCACACTAAAATTGGTAGTCCGAGTCCGACTCGAGAAAAGCAGTGTTGAGGTTTTCAAATTCCGATTTCACGGCAATGATGAATATGCATTTCATAAATACATTTCGATATACACAATTTGATTTTAAAACAGTTGATTAATTTAGAAGAGATCAGCTACAAACCAGAATTTACACACAAAAAGTGGTAGTTTGATTCCGATTTCTAACCTACAAACCTGTTTCTAAACTTCAATAACTATATTTTGAACATCAAGTTTAATTTCTAATTCTAGCAAACGTTCGAACATAATTTTCGGTTGGTTTATTTACAAATTGATGAACAATTTCTCCAACATTCTTCCCTCCCCTCGTTTTTCGAAAACAGTTCTGTTTATATTGAACGATGTCGCCATGATGGAAATTCAAAATAAACTTTGAAAAAAGGGAAGGGGGGGGGGTCCAAATTTGAACCTGCACAGCGAGAACCTCATGGTATTCATATATATATATTGAACGTAACTTGTTATTACCATTTCTCTTCTCAAGAAAATTGGTTCTACAGCTACGAGCTCGCCTTTTTTATGGGGGAAGGGGGCAGGGAGAATTTGCAAAAAAAAAAATCCCGGCTCTGAAAAATGCTGAAAAAAATATTCCGGCCCAAAGGGCCGGCAATTTTTTTTTCCCGGACCATGCAAAAGTAAGGATACATTGCATGATATGGAAATTTTTGCTGGCCCTTTGTGCCAGACAATTTAAAGTCAGAGACCTAATACGCATAGGCACAAAAATCTAGAAAAGGTTCTATTTAAACATCATACAATCTGTCTGAAATTCGCTAATTGCAAAGAGACATATGAAGGAACGGTTATTAACTCATACTCTGTAACAGCGGGGAGTTTAACTTACACAGACATTCACAACATTTGACAATTTGTTTAAATCCGGCCCGAAGAACCGGCGAAAATTTTTCTCCGACTCTGGTAATGGCTGAAAAAAATGGCCTGCTCAGAAAATTGCTGAAAAAATTTTACCGGCTGGCAATAGAATTCCTGCCCCCCCCCAAAATCAAATGGTTGCTCACCAACAATTATCGGTTTGAAAATTTAATGTTACTGCTATTTGAAAACTTAAATATATAATATAAATACATGTAATGTGACGTCCTTCATATTTCCAAACCAAAAATTGTATAGGAGGAAGACACTCTTGTTGCAACCGCAACAAGAAACCTTTCTAGTATTAATAACTTTTCGCGATTTAATATTGACAAAAAGCCGCGCGGACAGTAGTAGACGATGAAATATTTCAATACTAAATGTTAATTGTTGCGAAGCAACTATAGAAGCTTTTCACTTGGCACCACAATAAAATTTTACATAAGGACACACTACGTACTCTGAGGGGGTGGACAGGGTGAAAGGGAGGGGAGGGAGGTCCCCCCCCCCTTACTCTCAATCGAATGATTGTCCAAATTTTACCTTACTACAATAATTTTGTGCGAAATACTGATCAGATATCATGTTACCTTTTGACAACATTAGTCACCTAGCTAAATAGTTCTTCCATAAATGACAAACGTGACGATTTCAACTTCAAAATTCATATTCCCGAGTAGCTACATTTTTTCACACCTGACTCATCGACTTCGTCGGCCCGAGGGCAAACCGGGCGATTTACCGAGAACACCGGACTGCCACTATGGCAATTCATCAATTAACACAATAGCATCTCACAATGTGGAGAGATGTTTTAAGTTAGAATCATCCAAATACTCAGGAAGGATAAAGTTACCGGATTTGACCCCTTTTCAGCTGATGTGACTGAGGAATATTGCTATAACACGCAGAAGATACTTACTCATACCGGGCATCTGATCTCCATTGGAGATTCATGTTGGCTCCTCTACAGAATGCGTTTGCTGCATGCTTTTCCGTTTTCAAGGTAATGAATGTCCATTGATTATAGTTTAATTATTTATTTTGCCTTTGATATAGTAACTAAGAGCAAGCAGTTTCAGCATTTTGAAACGGTTAACTTATTTTTCCAGACGAATCGAGTCATAAAAAAAACACGGAGGAATTCTTGTACTTGTACCCACTTTTGACATTTTCTATCTGACAGAAACAATTCCCTTTTTATATTATAAATATTTTATTTCAAAATGAGCTATCTGATATAATGTATCAAGGACTTCAATAAACAGTTTTATAATTCCTTGTTTGTGTTAGTCATCAGTTATGGAACCCCTCCCCTGGACTTTGATTTTCCCAAGGATTAAAAAAAAACTATGTTTATAAGTCCTTGATTTTCCAGAGCAATTTTTTTTAAATTAGTTTTTTTTTTTTGTCGGCTAAATTGAAAATCAAACGCGCTGCGATGTAACATAAAATGTTTAAAAAAATATTGCTTATTTTCTTCTCATGAAAAGAAACGTTCTGAATGGAAACATATGTCTTCAACTTCTTGATTCTAAATGGATTAAGTTACACTAGTCACATTTGTTGTCTTTTGTATAGAGGAGTTTTGGAAGTGCTACGATGCAGGATTTTTTTTTTATAAAAACTACATTAACGTGCTGAACTTTGCTACTCTACAGTAACATATTGCCTAGAAAACAAATGTTTCATCCTGCATTTGCACTAGTGTAATCTTGACCTTGCAGATGTGACCTTTGTTCCAAGTCACAGCGTGGATCTAAAGCATTTTTTTTAAGTTATGAGTGGAGATGATTTGAACAAACTTTGACCTTGCCAGTATATATGGCATACTGTAAAATCATAAATTTTCGTTGGGGATTTAATTTCATTATTTTCGTGAGTGGTAAAAAACAACGAAATTAAATCCATGATCAGTTATGGAACCCCTCCCCTGGACTTTGATTTTCCCAAGGATTTAAAAAAAAAACTATGTTGATAAGTCCTTGATTTTCCCGTGCAAGTTTTTTGAATTAGTTTTTTTTTTGTCGGCTAAATTGAAAATCTAACGCGCTGCGATGTAACATAAAATCAAGGACTTACAAACTTATAATCTGTTTATAAGTCCTTGATAAAATGTTTAAAAAAATATTGATTCTAATTGGATTTAGTTACCCGCCCCCGTGGCGGATTCAGCCGGGGGAAGGGGGGGGGGGGCACGGGGGCATGTGCCCCCCCCCCCCCCCCGGCAGTGCCCAAAAAGGGGGCACTTATGGCATGCTTTTGGAAGCATTAAACTACTGTTTCCGTGATAAATCTATGAAATTAGTCAGAAATAGCCCAAAAGCACCCCAGAAACCACCGATTTGAATAAAATTTCCAAAATTTTCTCGGAGATATAACAAAGTCGGAAAGGATGCATTGCTGTCAAGTCCATCGATCTGTACGTGAACGTTCACGTTTCGAAAACAACCTACATTGCAGTGGCGGATTCAGCCGGGGGCACGTGCCCCCCGGCAGTGCCCAAATAAGAGGCACTTATGACATGCTTTTGGAAGCATTAAACTACTGTTTACGTGATAAATCTATGAAATTAGTCAGAAATAGCCCAAAAGCACCCCAGAAACCACCGATTTGAATAAATTTCCCAAAATTTCTCCAGGATAGATAACAAAGTCAGGAACATGTCCATAAATATTGTCTAAATGTGGACGTACACACGTTTCGGAAATAACCTACACTGAATCATGTTCATATCGAATTTTCTTCATCTAAGGGACATTGACACGTTTCTTGACCAAATCTTCGATATAACCTTCTTTAAACCTGACAATTTTTTTTTACTTTTTCAAGATCGTTTTAAATTTTAGGTCATGATCAATCTTTTTGAAATACAATTAAAATTGTTTTGGCCAGATTTAGACCGGCTACCTCCAAGAATTTTGCAAAGATATAACAATACATGTTTTTCTTTATTTTTAGAATCGAATTGCCAAGAAATAATTAAACCTATAAATCTGGACGATGCAGGAAATGGGGCACCCGTGATCTCTAATTTATGAAGGAAATTTATCATTTACTTATTTTCTTCACCTAACAAAAATTAACAAACAAGAGTGATGGTAAGGGGGTCAGGTCCCGCCTTGAATTCGCATAAAATGCTGATTTTTTCCCCCTAGTTTTACGTGAACACCCCTTGGGCTGACCTCTCTGCCCTTTCAAAACTGAATCATGCGCGCCAACTCCCTTCTAAATTCATTTCAAATACGCTTCAGATGCCACCAAATTGCTTCATTTTTTCAAAATTTTCTCGGGGGAGGCCACCCGAACCCCCACCAATGGGAGGGGGAAAACCCCCTCCCATACCCTCCCCACTCGGCCCTTCGGGCCTCGCAAGTGATTCCCTTCAAAAAATTGTATGTGCCCCCCCCCCGGCAATTGGGGTTCTGGATCCGCCCCTGCGCCCCAATGAAAATTAAACAAGTGCCTGTTGATGGATTTCAAAAAAGACTGAAGAAAGAAAGAAAGAAACAAAACAAAAAGGAAAGGAAAGGAAAGAAAATTCTGAAAAAGAATGGAAACCGAATAAACACGAAAAAAAAAAAAATGGAAACCGAATGAATATGAAAAAGAATGGAAACCGAATAGATAAAATATGTCTTCAACTTCTTTCCTTGATTCTAAATGGATTTAGTTACCCGCCCCAATAAAAATTAAACAAGTGCCTGTGGATGGAATTCAAAAGAAAGAAACGAAAGGAAAAGGAAAAGAAAGGAAAAGGAAAAGAAAGGAAAAGGAAAAGAAAGGAAAGAAAATTCTGAAAATAAATATGAAAAAGAAAATGCCTTCGGGTTCGACAAGCACCTGTCTCAACATAAAAATGACGAAACCGATAACGGACATGTCACAAGATTACGATTAACGGCTCATCATTTTACCATAGGCAAAAGTCAGTGCAGAATAGATATTCTCTGACCAAATTATTCATAAAGACTGTCCTTTGATAATATTCTATCATAGTAAATGTCTCTCTTAGTTCATGTTGCATGCCATTTGGTTTACCTTTAGAATTTCCTCTGACAAGTTTGTAGGCTGCAGATTCGCTGCCTAGTTCTTGCATGCAATCTGCAAATACAGATGGCATTTAAAATACTGGTGTTTATTAGTTTGCTTATTGATTTTCTTTGAATCGGTTGTTGAAACGATGAGTTTAGAATGTTGTTAATAAAGGACTGAACCCTTTGGCTCACTTTGCAACACCCTGGACTCCCAATGTATATCAAGCTGACTCTAGCATGGTTTGGGGTGTGGCAGAAGTGGTGAGAATACTTCACACCCATTAGTAGATTTCAGAGAATGATGAAGTGGTAAAAATATTCTCTGTAAACTTATCTTGGTTAGAATTCTCTATGACACTGAGTATGTCGGCTTGATGTCACACAAAGGTTCAATTAGAGATAAGCACAGAGAAGTTCCGAAAATAGTTGGGGGATAAACTTGGTGTTTATCATAGAGCATAGTGTATGGAAATTGCTTTATATCTAGAATCCAACGTTTATATCAAGGATAAAACTATTAGAATTCATTGAAGGTACCATTGATGAATTAGTTTTTAGCTCTTCAAACCCCAATATAAAACGAGATTTGAAGAAGGAGCAAACAAAATCACGGATTTTTCATAGGGCACAGTGAAAAATCTAGGGGCACATCCCCCTGAAAACATGGCGGAAATTTGGTCATGTGACCAGTCTGACATCAAGAATACTACTGGTGTTTCCCAGGATTGAACCTTGTTGCCAGATTAGATCCAGTGTGTTGCGGTTTAAATAGCTAAGTTAAGAACACACGAAACTATAGGTAGATCAAATACCATTACACTCTTCCCTCCTTTCTTTGAGGAGGCTAGTGGTGTCTACTTTGGGGCTAATATGAAAAAGCTACATGCTACCGTAGTTTCTTCTCTCCTTCCTCGATTTTGGGGTAGTGGTGTCACCCTTATACTAGTGTGGTTTCCTATAGCCTATAATCAGTGTTCACAGTCACTTAATCACCAGTAAAGTAATCTAATAGTAATACAGTTTACTTGTATTGTTTCCTGAAATTGAACCCAGGTTGCTAGATTAGCTGCAAAATGAAAGGCAAATGCATTAGCTACTTGTATAGCACCACAGCGTATCGGTATCATAACATATTGTTGGTAAACTTTTTGTACAGTTTGATTTGAAATTCAAAACTGTTTGGAAGTGCCAGAAATCTTCCACAATATAACTGTAGACAAAATAATTATGAACCTGCATACTAGTAAGTTTTGGCATCTAAATGTACATGTGCTGATATACCGGTACAGTACATTTAGAACACTTCTTGAAAGATACATCACTTTGCTGCAAAACAAATACTGTCATCAGGTGGGAGTGTGTGTAACATTCACATCTCATCTATTGAGATAAGACAATCCAAATTTGTGTGTTACATTCACATCTCATCTATTGAATTGAGACAATCCAAATTTTGTCCAGTCAGCATGGTCAGTCAGATAAATTTGGCAGACACTGAATTTACTGTAATATTAGATGAGTAGTGAAAGTTTTATGTAATGCACAGTGATTGGGATAAGCATGCGCCCTGCGCCATAGTCACATCCAATATCAAAATGGCATATTGAAATTTCACAGAGTGTGCCAACGTGGCGCATTCAATTCTTAAACAAATTGTGGAAATCTTCCGTTCTTTTACTCAATGTGGAGATAACTTCACCATATTCTCGTCTGACTTTGTGATATGAATGGCCATTATTGTTAACCTGTAAAAACAGATGCAAAATCTTTACATGTTCTGGTTTCTTTCATTTTTTTTTTCAAACTGCTCATGGCACATTCATTTTCAACAATGGCACATTCATTTTGCAAATGGCACATTGATGTTCAAGGAATTGGGGCCATAGTCACATTCACCTGATTGCCTATCCCAATCACTGAATGCATATACACATGCATACATCAGTGTACATGTAATGAATGAGAATTTTAATTTCTTTTACTTTCAGTTTCAGGGGTGAATATATACATGTAAGGGGTCTCCATAGGACAGCATGTCCAAAGAGGAAGGTAATTTTAAATCAAAATTACGTGGATTCTTTGGACTTAAGGAAAAGCCGGCCCAAATTACCTACCAGCGACAGCAGACAAAGGAAATAACTTTCACCCCTGAAGTATTAAAGGTATGTACCAGTGAAAATTTCTGTGTGATTTCACTGTTTATAAGGATCTATGATCTGAATGATCATTGACACATTTTCATCTCTACTGCAACACGAGGGTAACATATATACTAGTAGGGATCGGTTGTTCAGCATCCATCTTTCTGTCCTTAGGTCTGGTAATAACACATCCACATATTATGGCTACATGTACAACTGGCTTGATATGTATCATACTAATTTCAAACTTGCAGGGATTACCAAGGGTGACAAGGCTTAAAACGCTACTACATGTATTTATTTTGTTTCTGACGGTCGATCTATTTAAAATTCCTACACACATAAAAATAAGTATCAGTAATATGATGTACACTTATTAATGCATCTTGAAATGAAATTTTAGGTCAAAGCCATTTGATTTACCGTCTCTGTTAGTCTGTAATGAATGTAAGGTGTTATTATCAGAAACTTACCTGGCTACCAGCAAAATTTGAAAATAAACTGAAAGTACTGCATTAGTGTTGTAACGATAGTCGCCAATGTTGCTGCTATCGTCGCTGAAAATTTCCACCATTTTGGACCATATTGACTTTAGAAAGAAAAGGGAAGGCCTTCCTTCTCAAGCAAACTTCAAGATTTTGTTATTAAGAACAAGAAATGTTCATCATTTAATTTATTTCCATGATTTTAAATAAAAATCAGATTCTCAAATCACAAGCACTGAGTATTCTCACTTTGAAAAGATACAGAACATTGAACAATTTTAAAAAAGAAAAATTTTACAACACTATACTGCACATACTGGTACAATATATAGATAGCTAAACTTGTCTTTTCAAACATAACATTGATTTATAGTAATCTATTTTTGAAATGACATTCTTACCGTATGTGACTTTTTCTGGGGTACTTGTTACATGTAGCATCTGTCACATCTAGTCATATACATGTAGAAAGAGGAAATGTCGCAAAAGGTTGGGAAGCTAGGGCAAATGAAATGGAAGGGTAGAATGGAAGTTAATATACACATGCATTATAAAAGCCTAAATCCTTATACGTCAAAACTGTATTATCTTACATGTTGAAGCTATTCACGATTGCTTATGTTATGTTTATTCAATAAAAAAAATTCACATTTTGTTTCTGGATTATTTTAGGATATCAGTGCAGAAAGTCCGGCAAACAACAGAATACGCACCATTAAAGAATTATCGGAGGTTGTTCTAAGTAAGAAGCTAGAAGAGGTAGGGATTCTATTGTATGGAAATGTATTTTAATGTTTTGTTTGGTGTAGAAATCTTGAAACTCAATAAAGAAGGCCTCCAAGAGAATTTGGGAATCCCTTCTCCACATAAATTTGTTATTACATGTATGTAGAGGAAAATAATGGAGAAAAAGAATGGGAAAAATCGAGTATCTCTGTTTATTCCCTTGCAAACTATTTGCAGTAGAATTTTCATGTAGATGTATAGTAGTTATCCTAAAGTTTAAGCTCACTGTAGGCACAACACACTTGTTGATTAATATCATTCACAATATGTGTACATGCTAATATGGATTTAATTCAATTATGTTGCCTGCAACGTTAGAGTGACATATATGGATCTCTTTGTATGGCGTCAGGCCATCAGACTGTCTGTCCGTCCAACCTTATGTCTGTCTGGTAATCACACTTTCACATATTTGACTATAAATTACTTGATATACATAAGACGTCTTTCAAACTTACAGGAATGGAAAAGGATGATGAGACTCAGCATGTAATATAGGTCAAGGTCAAATATTTAGGGTTAAACATGCAATAGCCGACATACCTGCTCTTGAACAGTGCTATTTTTAACTTTTTAAATGACGGAAAATTACTTAAAGCTAAGTCTTATATTCTTCAAATTCAATTAAAGAATGTATAGATTAATGCAATCAGTTCATGTACTGGTACTATTTTGATTTTCTAATGTCTTTTCTCATAGAATGCCATTGAGGCATTATGGAGCAGCATTAGGGACCTGATCGAGGAGAATTCCTCCCCAGATAATCGGCAGGTGGCGCTTCACTTCCTAGAATGTTTACTTCAAGGTCAGGTAAGATGGCAAAAATGATCAATGTTTCATGTAATCCTTCTAGATACAGATTACAGTTCAAAGTAGAATGAGATACACTGGACTTCATTTACCAGCAGACATGGATCTAACGTACATGTAGCTATATATTTCTTACCTGTATTTCCAATACACAAGATCGCAACTACAGCGCGTGCAGCATGTCCGTTCTGATTTGCATTTAGTCACCTACTTAATCCATTGTTCAAAACTTGGGCACCTTTTCTGCCCGAGTAAATTGATAACGTCAAGACAATGAAGAACAATCAGAAAGTGCGCAAAAACATCTGTATAACTTTTGTTAGATGAATTTGTGATCTTCCATAAAGGCCAAGGGGCCAAAAAAAGTATGGATATATTGCGAATGGATGTTCCCAGGCACCTGGTCCCACCTCTAGATTGCTAGGGGTCTGTCGATGCTCAACTGAGTGCTGTTAAGATTTTTGTCTGGATCATCTTTTTCTAATTGCTATTGAAAATAAGATGCGAATCAATGTCAGTGGCAGATGGAAATATTTGGTTTTGTTGTCTTATCTTTTATCAAAGAAAATATGATGATAAATTGTGTTTTGCTTACATTTTAATTCTTGTTTGATCAGCTATCATACCTGGGGATCAAACGTGCACATTTCTTCCATGTCATTGAAAGACTAACAAAACCAACAGATCAACAACACAGGTTTGTCATCTTACATATAGTACTGTTAACGTGGTCATTTTCGCTGGGGGAAATTTTCCCGAAATGACCACTGTAACATTACGCATGGGGTTAATTTTGGCGAAACCATGAATATTTCCTCTAGCATTTTATACTGGTTGTAATTTTCACATGGAGTCTATTTTCGTGATAATACTACAATCGTGAATAACGCAAAAATTACCCCCACGCTAAAATTTCCACGTTTACAGTATTTCTTTCAATCAAGAATACAAATTTTATGTGCATACATGAAATATGAAAAAGTCATTGTATGTAGCGTCACAGCATGTTGAAAGGTTTTACTGATCAGATGACTTCTGCATGATTTGTTACCACATTTGATACTTTGTACATTTTTATGAACAGATTTTTGACAGTTTACATATTTAACAGATTAAATCTATTCAAGATACTTAGCACAGATTACTCTAGCTTACATATTTTACAGATTAAATTTATTCAAGATACTCAGTAAAGATTACTCAAGTTTACATATTTTACAGATTGAGTATGTTTAATACACTCAGTACAGTTTACTCTAGTTTACATATTTAACAGATTAAATCTATTCAAGATACTTAGCACAGATTTCTCTAGCTTACATATTTTACAGATTAAATTTATTCAAGATACTCAGTACAGATTACTCAAGTTTACATATTTTACAGATTGAGTATGTTTAATACACTCAGTACAGTTTACTCTAGTTTACATATATTAAAGATTGAGTATGTTCAAATACACTCAGTGCAGTTTACTCTAGTTTACATATTTTACAGATTGAGTATGTTCAATACACTCAGTACAGTTTACTCTAGTTAACATATTTTACAGATTGAGTATGTTCAAATACACTGAGTGCAGTTTACTCTAGTTTACATATTTTACAGATTGAGTCTATTCAATATACATTGTACATAGTAGAATAACTCTAGTCTACATATTTTACAGATTAAATCTGTTCAAGATAATAAACACTTATTTCCCCTAGTTTATATGATTTACAGATTGGGTCTATTCAATATATTCAGTAAATAACTTTAGTCTACATACTTTACAGATTAAATCTGTTCAAGATACTCAGCACAGATGGTAAAAACCTTGAGGAGTTTGAGGAGGAGGCGGGGCCATTCTTACTACAATGGATGCCGTCCATGATGGTGGATGACAAACAACGGGACTTCTTCATTGTTCTTATTAACGTCATCAAATTCAATGCAGCTTATCTGGACGAGGAGATAGTAACGGGAATCGTCAAGTATGTCTTCTGTTCTCTTTATGATCTTTTGTTGTTAGTAACCGGAACCGTATGTCTTCTGATATCCCTTTGATCTCAGGATGCACTTCCATACTTGCCATAATTTTTCGGAGTTTTGCAATTGCAAAAAAAAACCAACAAGAAGGCCCATTTGCGTGTATTTAGCAACGTTAATTGAATATTGATTGTGGGACAGCCGACCTTCAATCAACCTATTACTATCAAAACATAGATCGATCACCGGCTGATTACTGCACGTGGGTATACATTTGTGTAGCATAGATAATTGGTAACGTTTAAATAAACAGTAAAGGTTTATGAAAAGAATGAACGACTGAAATCGACACAGAATAATCAATGTTACGCTGAAAAATTTTGATGGAACGTCCAAAAATTGGGATTTTCCGTGTCCCGGCCGCGACAGATTTTTTCGGTTGAAAATGTGGGACAGTTTTTTTCCTGAGCGCAACAATGGCATTTACATGTATGCATAAAGCTTTAAATGAGCTATTGATTGTGTCTTTTAATTTTTTCAGAGCATTTTATAACATTTATGTCATAAGGTATCTAGATTCATCTAGAAACAATACATTTGTAGCATTTGATTTTACATCAGTATTTCACGAAGTCAACCTTTTTTTTATCACAGAAACACCTGTATCATATCGAGTAGAAACAGATCTGAAGATGAAATTAAGGTACAAACTGATTATCATTGATGTTGACTTACTAGTATACAAATGTACATGTATTTGAAATAATACCATTTAAGATAAGGTTCATTCTTTCAGTATATTTGTTGCTTAGAATTTTTTTTTTTAATATATTGGTACATAAGAGATTTTCATTTGAGGATATTTTTTTTGGTATGCCTTACTTATTTAAACTTGATATTGATTTCATTTGTACATGCATTTTCAATTTTGTTTTTGCTAGTTATGCCTTGACCTGTTAGATGCAGTAGTGTGTTACAGCTATTTACCTACAGGGTGTCTTCAAAATTTTGTGGCAGCTTTATGTCGGATGATCAACTATCCCAAATATTCAAATGCCAGTTGGGAGGTTAGCAAAATAATTTTTCATGTATGGACTTGATCTTTTAAGATAATTTACATGATGCAAGTTTCTTCAAAAGTTCAAATACAAAGTTCAATTATCATGAGTATCTCTTTCGTTTTAACCTCAAAGGAAGTAACAGTGTAAATGACAGATATCGATGAACTCATGATCTGCTGATTTAATATGTTACTTTTATTTACAGCTGATGAGAAAACTATTGGGCACACATTTAGGTCATAGTAGTATATACACCATGTGCTGTATACTACAAGACAGGTAAATATACATGTACATGCTTCTGTCATACTTGAATGTGAATGTTTGTTTGTACGGCAGAAAAGTTTCATTTTGTTGTGTTAACGTTCACACTTTTCTAAATTTTGCTGTGTTAGGTGTTTCAGAAATCAAAATATCTTGTAGAATTGTGATAAGAATAATGGTTATGCCAATCTCTCATATTAGGTCCTATTTTCATAATTCGGTCTTTTCGAAAAAGAGAGTTACTTCCCATTTATGCAGGTATCTGACATCAATGCATTGTGACATCATCAAATTCTATGGAAAACAGCATGACATTCAGGGAAACAGAGTTACATACATGTATATGACATTTTCAAAGGAATTTAATGACATCACAATGCTTTTATGTCAGATACCTGCACAAATCGAATGAAGGACTGTAAAATCGAAAAGACGGAATATAATTGTTTTTAGTATGTAATGACATTGTTGTTGTACATGTACATTGTGATAATTATCTCTCCGTCTACTTATAGAGAAGTAGTAATTAAATAGGGTTGAAATTACATACCAGTATACCAATTTGATGGAAAATTTTTGATTTTATACTGGTCAAGATTTTTTGTATGAATTGTCTTTTAGAGTCAACTTTATTGGAAAGTTTTCTGTGTTGTAGATGTCAACAAATAGACCAGAACCTGCTCCGAGGGGCGGTGTTTTTTATCGGGATGGCTCTATGGGGATCTAAGAAAGTCACTACACTGAAACATACCTACTCATCTGTCCTACCATCCATTCTTCAAGTGAGTTTGCGCCATTTAGCAACTTGTAGTAGAATCAGTATGTGTTTGAACGTAAACATACAGTGTATACCGGTACATGTATATGAAATAAGAATTAAAAATTTCCTTATTAACTTTACTTGTTCTCAAGAGTATTTATACATGGAGTTTAGCAAAACTGACAATTGACAAAAAATGAGAGTGTTTATTCTAGAATAGACAAAAATCAGTATTTTTCATCAATTGTGGAAAAAAGTAACAATTTCCTGACCAGTATACCTCATTCTTCATTTAACTTGGATAAAATGAACTGATAGAATAGATTACTTATGGTGGGGTAAGATAGTATTCATCATATGAAAACTACAGTAACATTAGATCTTTGTACATGTACTTTCATATACATTTTGTAAAAGGTATACTGTGATTGATACACATTTTGTGTAATTTACATGTAAAGAAGAAAAAAAAGTAAAGAGATTAAGATGTTCCCGAAAAAAGAGAAACATGTACATTTCACCTTGTATGTTATTACCTTTACAGGTTCTCTCGACAAATAGTTTTGTTGTGGCCTATGAGGTTGTATTATCTGTACAGAGGTTGGTCAAGAAGTATGGTAAAGACTTACAACATGTAGAATGGACTATTATACTGGAAATCCTTGAAACTTTGTTCAAAATGCTTGAGGTACAGTAAACATGTATATGTATGTGTATTTATTGTTCATGAAAACTACAGTCAGTGTTTTTGGCCAGCATACTGGCACAAATGTATATACATGTATACATATATTTTGAGTACAGTAGATCACATCTATTTTGATATAAGAATTTATCTTAACTTTGCAGTGAGATTTAGAGATGTGTAATTCAATTTAAAGTCTACCTTTGATAATGAAAATAATATAAATTATAGCTCATATTCATCTGCTTCTTTTTGCCATTTTACATAAATTTAAAGGATTAGAAAGCTCCATTATGAGAAATTTTGTATATCCTTCAGACTGGAGTATCAAATACGCCACCAGATCCCAGAATGCAGGTAGAGATACACGACATACTAACAGAAATAGAGAATCTACACGCTCACGGCCAATTCACAGGATGTGTTTCACGGTTCTTCAAGATCATCGAGATATGTGCCAATAAACGTCCGGAAAACTCAGTATCCATGCTGATAGAATACCACGCACAGCTTATACACCCCGGCAAGGAAAACTGGATGTCAAACCTGTATCAGCTCCTGGATAAATACTTCAGGTGAGGTGTAGAAAGTTTGGTATGCTCTTTGCAATGATGAAACTGGCATTTTCCAATTGGAAAAAGACTTAGTAGCTCCTCTTTAAGATTTACGATTCAAAATCCCTCACCAATCAGCAGATTTTTGCCTTTTGAATCGATCACTGTACTTTTAAATGTAAACTGTTCAGTTTGCTATTATAAGAAAACTTTATCCCTCTTTTCCATCAAACAAGTGATTGTCTGTCTGGCGTTATGCTAAGATTTCTTATCTTTCATAGTTATGTAAGGAAACTTCTTGATGATATACTTGTACATATACATGTACTGTGAACGTGGAAATTTTTCGCGTGGGGGTAGTTTTTCGCGTGGGGGTAGTTTTTCGCGTGGGGGTAGTTTTCGTGTTTTTCGCGAATCAAGTGAAACCGCGAAAATTTTCCCCACACAAAAATATTCCCGCTGCATTTTTACAATGGGGAAGACATTTTTATCGCAAATATTTCCCCCCCACGCGAAATGTCTTGATGTTATAATTGCTAAATTTTCACCCCGCGAAAATAACCACGTTTACAGTATTTTATGGTCAGAGTTAAAATTCCACATGTTGGAGCATCATACCAGCAAAGACTCCCCTGTTTGAACCTTATCTTCTGCGTTCACATTTCTCCTGTGCGGAAAACCGAAAATTGGGTGTTTTGATCCTACTTTTGGGCTTCACATAACTTAAGAAAGATAACTCTAGCGACTTTAGGGACGTTTTGTCCTTCACATGAAAAGTAAAGTTTGTTTACAATATGAATGATGTTTGTATTACAATCATGACACAGCGTGTGTTTATCGATGCTTAAGGGTAATAATTAATCTGTGAAAACAGTTAAACTGATCATGTACATGTAAGTACTTAATTGACTAAATACTGTATAGCTCTGATTAAAATTTCTTTCTGACATTCTGGATAATTTGATAACTTATGGAAGGTTTAGGGCACACTGCACTAGAAAACGATCTTTATCATGGTAAGCTGAAACTGTTTCAAAGAAAAAGAAATAAGAAAAATTGGAGTCAATTGTATAAATGGGTTACGGCAAGTTCAGTTGGACCCGAACATACATTATGTTCAGTCATGAAAGATAAGATGAATCAAACTAATAATTGTATTGACTTCTCACCAGAAAAAGACCTACTAGCCACAGCAAAAGGTGCTGTGCTCATGTACAATGAACAAATGCAGAACAAGAAGTAATAAAAACACAATCACGTATTATGGAAATATTTGTCATTGTTTATACATTTTCTTATACTTGGTATGGTTACATTCAATGACATTTTTTGAAAGATGGTTCGCACGACATGTTGCAATTTATAAAAAAAATGTTGCGAAAATGGTTCACGCGCAATCTCCTTCTTTGTCAACTGCCAAATAGGGAGATCTCCCTCTTTTGAAAAATTCAAATTTGACAGGTATGTGGCATGCTGTTATGATAAAAAAAAATATATACATTGAGCTGATATACATGTACATGTATCTTAAATGAAGTGAGACAGAAATCTATTATACTGATATGTTTTATTTGTAATTTTAGGCATGAATCTAGGACACAGATCAGAGTAAAAGCTTTAGACAAACTTTCTTTGGTTCTCCGTGTAAACAAGCATATGCATGAGGTAAGCAATGTTTTACATGAATTGTTTCTTTCCAGGGTCTAAAAATCTTTGGTGTAGATATATATGCACTTGTTCTTTTTTTTTTCGTGGAACTGAATGCATATTGGCACCAGAGGGCCAGTTTGTACAATTTACTTGTGTGTTGTACAATGTATTTATAATTCCTTATCAGTTTCTATGTTGTTCGCATGAACATTACTACAGTATAATGAAACTTGGTAGGAGCATAGACCCTTTCACAATATTGTCTGTTCGGTTCATTTTTGTCTTTTCATAGGACGATTTTGCCCACCTGAACAATCAAATGACGTCATCCTTGACGCTGTACACTACTATTTGTTGCGGAATGACATCATTTGATTGTTCTGGTGGGCAAAATTGTCCTACGAAGAGACAAAAGTGAACCGAACGGACATTATCGTGAAAAGGTCTATTGCTATAATATGAGAAACCCAAAAGACCATATTCTACATGTGCATTACATGTGTATTTTACACAAAATATGTGTAGACTTTTTCAGTCCATGCTAGTATGGATAATGATCGAAAGCAGACGTAAATTTCTATATGAATTCAAAGACATTAACGTAATTCTGCGTGAATTTTTATCAGATTACTCTAGAATTACATTGAAAGTTTTGTCTTTTTCTTTAAAATAAGAAATTAATTTGGATATGATATAAACATAAATGCATATAAATGAATATACATACACCATGTATATACATGTACATGAATAAATAAACATTAAAAAAAAATGATTTAGACAAAAAATGCATATACATGTATATAACGATGTAGGATGTTGATGGATTTATACAACTTCTTTCACAGATACCAGATTCTAGGAAGTTTGGACATAGATTTATCAATCATGTAAATACCAGCATTACATTTTGTGCTGTTTTAAGTTTGTAATGGGTGCTCATGAATAACAGAGATTGCCGTGTTATGTTTGCAGAATGTTAACCAGATTTTACCCTTTCAGCTGCAGACTGCATTTAAAAAATTGCAGACAATTTTGACATTGCTTTTTCACACCCTTTTTTTTCACCAGAGCTTGCTGAAAGAATAGTTTATTTTTTGTTTGCAGTATGATTTCTTATAATGCAAAGTGAAAGGAAAAGCTAATTTTTATGATAGTGAGAGCAAGATGTTGTTTATTTGAAGAAGCATGTTTGTTACAACTAATCTTATCCATTACTTGGTAGTCAAATTTCACATCATCAAGATTTTTTCCATATTTACTGAATTTTCTATACCATTGAGCAAACTGAATTGCAGAGTTGAATTAGATGTCAGTGAATTATTTTTACGTGTAAAATATTGTAACAATATATAGATAAAGGTTCTAAGATATACGAGAGTTCAAATTAACCCTAACATATCATACAAACCATAGACTCAATTTACAGCAATGAAAAATTATATAAGAAAATGAGACAATTTAATTAATATCCTGATTTTTGTTTTGTAGGATGACTTGATAAACCATGTGGTGCTTCCTCATCTAAGTCACATAGAGACTGACCACGATCCGGTGGTCAGAAAAGTAGCCGCTGAAATGTTACTGACCCTAGCCCACAACTGTAGTGACCAATGTTTTATGGATATCATAGGGCTACTAGAGAAGGTAGGCTTTATTTTCTGATCAGTGATGTAAAGAAATGAAATAGTTAGCATCCAATGCTTTGTGAGTTACAAAATTTCTCTGAATGTGAATTTTAAATCTAGATTTATATTTCATTAAGCTTTAATTTGTAATGATGACACAAGAGAGAAATTGAGCATAGAAAAAATAATAATAGAAATGGATTTCATAAAAAATGGAAAAGTACATGTACATCATTTTTGTGGTTTTTTTTTTTAGAAAAAAAAAGATGAAAAGGATATTTCCCATTTCTACAGATACATTTTGATATTTTGTAGATAATTAACAAGCCAATGATAGCTAGGCTGACCTCGCCGTATCCAGCTGTAGAAGGGTCAGAGGTCATGCAACAACTGGATGAAAACCATTTGATAGATATCAAAATAGCCCTATGTGGGCTGGTAGAACTATTCAGGGTAGGTACAGCATAGTTTCTCACATATATCTAGTCATGTATTTTTGTGAGAGATAGAAAAGGACTTCAAATGCTCTAATCCACTATCCACAGATGAAATACATGTTTCTCCCACTGTGGACTGGGATATCCATGGAAACACTGGGAAAAGATATCCTTGTCTTACCCCTATGGGGTAAGATAACATTTTTACGTGCCGTTTGACTGTAACGTCAATTGTGACGTCATATACGATTCCTGCTTTAGCCGATCAAAACTATGAAAAAGAATACATAAAATCTATTTTTTAGCGCTTTTAGACAGTGGGAGAAAAATAATCAATCTCCAGATGTGATCAGGGACACAGAAATCCAACCCTTGTGTCCAGAATTTGCTTTTGTCCACGACTCGGCAAGCCTGGTCGTGGTACAAGCAAATCCTGGACACTCGGGTTGGATTTCCTTGTCCCTGATCACATCTGGGGATAGATTCTATGAATCTTTTCCTTTCACCTATTTCCTCTCATGTATTTAGTGAAACCTATTTCTTTCACACAAGTGTATACTTATTCATTATCAGCTTTTCTAGCAATTAAATCTTAATTTTTTCAGGAGAAGTTATTTTTATGTCCGTCTAGTCATTGTCTGAAGCTGTATGACATCTTGGTGACACACATGAAGACCCAGTATTCTGATCCCAGACAGTATTATAGTCACTCTGCAGCATACATCCGTAAACAGGTTAGTTCTATCTGACAATAGGTTTCCTGCCAATTTTTATGCTGTATGACATAAAAGAGCTATCCATACATGTAGGTGTCAAGCAGGGAACTTATGTTTTTTTTATGTCGCCTGCAACACAAAGGCAACATACATGGCAAGACATTACAGGAAATTTAGAGTCGTGCATTCTTTGCGAAGTACATGTGAATGTACAAATTTTAACAATTCCATATTGTACATTGGTCATTCTGTCCTGCATTCCTTTGTATATCTGATTAATTGACCCTTCTGAACGCTGGAAAATTTTAGAAATTCCGTGACGTCACAATGCAATTTCGATGTTTGACCGAGGTTCGAAGCTTGTTTGTCTGAGGTAAAAGCATTGTGATGTCACGAAATTTTGCATTTTATTCCCGAAATCGGAAGGGTCAATTGGTAGTCACACTTTCACATACATGCATATGACTATAACTTACTTGATACACATTATACTGCCATCAAATCTGCATGGATTTTAATCATGAAGGAACACAACACCTAATATGGGCCAAGGTCATCTTCAAGTTCAAGGTTACAAATGTACATCATTAGGAAAAATAACAACAAAAATGTGTAATTTGATATTTTTAGCTTCTCTTTCTTTTCGTATTGTTACAGCAAAACAATGATGTCATTTTCTTAAAGCTACATGTAAACTTTGCTCTATATGTGTACAAGTTATTACACACATTAAATGATTTTACTCCATCTGTTTCAGATTTTAAGTATGTTGTTAGACCTGCGATCCGATAGATTACAGAGAATGGGTTTGATTCAAAAGAGCCATGACAATCAATTTAGTTCCTATATAACATGTGTGCCAAGGTAGGTGTTTTATATAGAGTATACATGTAAGTGTTTTGAATTGTGTTTTGTTACGGGTATGCAACATGCAGCAGGTTCATTTATCTTACTTGTAATGCTTGTCAGCAAAACATAACAAAACACAAATTATGACATTTATTCTATATATATGTATATGCAAAACAATTGTCAGTCTCATTCTTATTTCTGAAATTGGGCTTTCCATGTAAGTTGGATGAAATTTGATGTTGAAATTTAGGTCAACGCAGGTTCAGTTTGCAAGTTAGAACAGCCATCGTGGCATATTTCTATAGTAGTTATGCATTGTGACATCACAAGCGTTTACATGCAAAAACACAACACATTCTTTTCTATAGTTTCATCTCAGGGAATTACATTGGTTGTGCATACATGTATATGATAATATTTTAATACCTTTGATCTACATTAGTGTTTCTATTCATTTGTCTCTTGGTTATGCTTCCCATTGAGCAGTCATATTTTTTGCAGAACAATTTTTAATTCTAAACTAAATCACTAAAATTTCAAACACCTATTTGAGAGGATACCTGCAAAAAAAATTCACGAGACCAAAATTACCCAATATTAGGTAAAGATTGAATGAATGAAGTTTTTTCGAAATTTACCATTTTGATTAATTATCTTTGAACAAATATATTTTTTCTAGCGATGTTGATGAGAGTAAACAGGATATCACTAGTCCTTTGATGACAGATGGCGCTGCATTCCAGTGGTCTCAGTCAACTCAACTCTCCTACACTCCATCCTTCAGACTCTTCACTTCATGTTTGGAAAACGTAATTAATGTTATTATTGTAAAGTCCCTTAACGGAAATCTTTGCATTTTAAAAAAAATTCAGTCCCCTTACGGCAAAGCTGGAGGGGACTTTTAGTATCCATTGGGTATGTCTAAATCCTGTATTAGATTTTGAGACTTTGATTTTTCATTATAATGGTGTGATCAGTTTTGATATATGATGAGAGGATCAGGTTTTATTCTTTTAAAAAGGTATGGAAATAGATGGCATTCCCTAAAATAATGTAAAAATGTGTTTGTTTCTCGTTTGGATCTCGACACGTATTTGTACGTCACACGATTTGTCATACTGGAAAAAATCTTGGAATCATACATGTGTGAGTGACTTGGTTAAGAAGTTTGGGGTAGCTCAGTATCTGACAAAGTACTGATGCTACAGTAACCAAACTTGCACAAGTGATTCATCTTTGGATGCTGAGGTGAACCCATGCATCGGATGCAGCATCTGACCTACATTTTCCGCTTGAGTGACTTGGTTAAGAAGTTTGGGGTAGCTCAGTATCTGACAAAGTACTGATGCTACAGTAACCAAACTTGCACAAGTGATTCATCTTTGGATGCTGAGGTGAACCCATGCATCGGATGCAGCATCTGACCTACATTTTCCGCTTGAGTGACTTGGTTAAGAAGTTTGGGGTAGCTCAGTATCTGACAAAGTACTGATGCTACAGTAACCAAACTTGCACAAGTGATTCATCTTTGGATGCTGAGGTGAACCCATGCATTGGATGCAGCATCTGACCTACATTTTCCGCTTGAGTGATTTGGATATGAAGTTTGGGGTAGCTCAGTATCTGACAAAGTACTTATGCTACAGTAACCATACTTGCACAAGTGATTCATCTTTGGATGCCGAGATGGACCAATGCATCGGATGCAGCATCTGACCTACTTTTTCCACTTGAGTGATTTCGCTTTTAAAAGCCAATATTGAGCAAAGTATAAGTGCTACATGTACCAAACTTGCATATTGGATGTATCTTTGATCAAACTTTCATAAAATGACCTTGACCTACTTTTTCCGCTTGAGTGATTTTGCCTTTAAAAGCCAATATTGAGCAAAGTATAAGTGCTAGATGTTCCAAACTTGCATACTGTAAATTGCTTTATTTTCGTCAGTACCAATTTTCGTCAATTTGTTCAAAATGACCATTTCGTCAGTACATAAATTCGTCATCCAAGGGTCCCTCAAATGTAAATTCCTCTGTTCAAATGCCAACTTAACATTTAGATAGGCCGTATGCGTATGTTTTCATTGTTTAACAATTATTGGTAAACAAACAATTAGAGACATGTACGCCATCTAGCTTGTTGTGAAAACATATGATTTGTTAATTAGAAGTACACTGAATGCGACCTAATGTGCGTATTCAGTTTTCAATGATTTATCATTTGCCTGTCGTAATAAATCCTAAGATTCAATTTTTCCTTTCTACACTATATTTTGTCAGGAGTATTTATATTCGTCGATACGTAATTTCGTCAAGGGAGGGACTGACGAAAATGACGAAAATTGGTACTGACGAATAAAAACCAATTTACAGTATTAGATGTATCTTTGATCAAACTTTCATAAAATGACCTAGACCTACTTTTTCTGCTTGAGTGATTTTGCTTTTAAAAGCCAATATTGAGCAAAGTATAAGTGATACATGTACCAAACTTGCATATTGGATGTATCTTTGATCAATCTTTCATAAAATGACCTTGACCTACTTTTTCCGCTTGAGTGATTTTGCTCTATAAAGCCAATATTGAGCAAAGTATAAGTGCTAGATGTTCCAAACTTGCATATTAGATGTATCTTTGATCAAACTTTCATAAAATGACCTCGACCTACTTTTTCCGCTTGAGTGATTTTGCCTTTAAAAGCCAATATTGAGCAAAGTATAAGTGATACATGTACCAAACTTGCATATTGGATGTATCTTTGATCAATCTTTCATAAAATGACCTTGACCTACTTTTTCCGCTTGAGTGATTTTGCTCTATAAAGCCAATATTGAGCAAAGTATAACTGCTACATGTACCAAACTTGCATATTGGATGTATCTTTGATGAAACTTTCATAAAATGACCTTGACCTACTTTTTCTGCTTGAGTGGTTTTGCCTTTAAAAGCCAATATACATGTACTAAGAAATATGTTTGAATTGAATTTTGCTGTCACGAGGTGAGCTTCGTAATCTGTGATTACCTATGTTTATACATGTATCTAGTCAGCGACATGGTCTGGTGGTGAACGTGCTGGGCCAGTGACCATAAGGTCGCTGGTTCGAGCCTCACTAGGACCAGGGGTCGGCTGACATATACTCCTTTGTGTTCTGTGTTAAATACTAAAAAATGTCCTTGTCTGTATTGTTTACATGTCTGTGGTGTTTTAAAAAAAAATACATGTAAATCTAATTCCCTGTGAAAACTTATCCTTCTTTTTGACAGGACAAAGATTGGCAAGTGTTAGAGTGTGTGTTAGTGAACCTGCCCCTGCTTCTGCAGAATAAAACTCTGATTCTGTCAACTAGAAGAGAATTAATAGACAACTTATGTCACCAACTCTGTGCTATGGTAAGAGATTTTTGAGTACCTTTGACTGCAGAATTTTCAAAAGTAAGCTACAGAAAAAAAATATGTCAGTAGGTTCAAAGCTGTCAGTTATATCTGCTTTTCAGATATTCTTATGGTAAAATTCATAATATACTGTAAACGTAATTATTTTCGCTTGGGGAAAAATTTCGCAATTATAGCATCAAGACATTACGCGTGGGGGAAATATCCACGATAAAAATGTCTTTCCCATTGTAAGAATGCAGTGTGGATATTTTCACGTGGGGGAAATTTTTGCGAATTCCCTTGGTTAGCGAAAAACGCAAAAATTGATCGTAAAGCCTGACAGTTGGAGACTTTTATTTCAAAAAGTAAACTGAAATTGAGATCAAGTTTAGTATACAATGTACATGTATGTATAACTTATTGTACCTTTTTTGTGTTGTTTGTATAACTCGCTTAGATACACAGAAATGGACAAAAAATGTATTTCAAATTATGTTGTGTTAATATATTTTAGCTGTAAAATACAAAGTCCAATAATGATACATTGATTATGATTTTCCAGGTGAATGATCGTCAATTAGGATTTCCTGAGAAGTTAACCAGCGTACCGCCCGGTAGATTTACACGCTCGGACTTTCACACGTTTGTCTTCCCGGTGCTATCGTCAATGGTGACATATCATAAATATCTGGACAGAGCCAAACAGGTTGTTATTTCCGTTACAAACTGTGTTTGTTATTATGTTATACCCTTGATAGTGGGTCTGTACAGTAAGGAATTTTAAATAGAGATGCATGTAATTTTGGATTGAGCAGTCAGCATCTTAGTTTTAAATCAATGTTTGACCGATTGGCCAATATTGCAAAATAAAATTGCCTATTGATGTTTAGTCGTAATGATGTCATGTTTAAGCCTTCATATTTTCATCATGCTTTCTGTAATTTATAGATGATACTTAATGTAAATAGGATACCTTTGTTTGTCGTTGCATTATGGACATAAGATTTATCAAACTAATAATTTTCTGGGAAAGTGGGCAACAAATTATCTGTTTGATCCTCATACAATATGAGTCTTCTGACCAAAGCATAATTATATTTTTCTTCAGTAACAACTAATCATTGATAGTAAATAAAAGTTTTAAATCTGATCTTATCAAGTTTAAAATACCAGTACATGTATGTCTCATGATTATTTTCTGTTACAGAGAGAGCTTATAAAGTGTCTTGAGTTTGGCCTGGTTTCTAAGTGTGCCAAGATCTGTACAAACTCGTTACGTATCTGTACGTTAGAAATGCAGGAGGTCATGATGAGATCGTTACCCTCCGTTCTGCTCCAGTTGTCAAAAATCTCCGCCACAGTTTACATGGCCATACCAGTATTAGCATTTTTATCTAGTAAGTATAAAAAGAAATGTTCTAAAACGCAATACATGTAAAAATGTAAATGTACCAATGTAGAGCCTTCTTTATTCAAATACTAAGATCATGGGACTAAAGAAAATATGCAATTAAAATAAAAATTCTTTTCATATCAATTTAACAGTTTAAGATCATATGAGACATGCATGTTTCACAAACATCTTTAACAAAAATAACAATATATGTACATGTACCTATAGATTTTGAAGTGATCATTTTTCTTTGTTTGCAGGTATAGTAAGGTTACCGAAAATGTATGCTAACTTTGTTGAAGATGAGTACATGAGTGTCTTTGCTATAGCGTTGCCATATACAAACCCTTTTAAGTAAGTATGGGATATTTTATTAATTCTCTGATTTATATTCAGAGTTATTTATCATTTTTGTACAGTCTCTAAACTATGCCTATTGTTACATGATCATGTGGAAACCGGTGTTAAACTGCTGCAAATGAAAGTAGTATATGATATATTTTTTTTTCTTTTCAGATTTAGTCATTACACTGTCTCCCTAGCTTACCATGTTATTACGATATGGTTTATAAGATGTCGTATGCCTTTCAGGAAAAGTTTCGTCAAATTCATACAAAAGGTACTGTAAATTGTAACACATTTTCAGCTCCATGATTTCTTATCTTTCAGAGGAAGTACAATAATTTAATTTTTCATGCTGACAATTCCTTTGATAGAATTCAGAGTTTTGGTTCTTATCTTGACCTGTTTCAATGTAAACAATGTTTCATTTCAAGAGTCTCATCTCAGCCAAATACATTGGTTGTTCGTATGCATACATGTATATTTAATACTTGGCCCGGCACCATAAACTAAGAATTGACTTGAGTCAAATTCTCAAAATATGATACATTGTATTTAACAAATCAGTGAAAATTTGAAATAGTGAGTCCTTTCATTCTATTCTACTCAGAAAATAGAAAAGTTAATGGTGCCGGGCCCTGATTTACTCATTTGAAAAGGTTGTACCATTATTTGTTCGAAAGAGTCTTACATCTTCTACAAGTTTGATTTTGTAACAAGGTAATTACTAAAATTGAATGAATTATTGATTTGTGATAATCATCAAGTAGACAATATTACCTTATTATGTTTGTAGGGTATGAGGGCAAATGTGATACAACAATTTGAGGAGAATTCAATGTTACAAAGTCAGAATCAGGATTCCAGTGACAGGGCGCGGTCTGGTAGTTATAATGAAGGGGCTCTCAGAAGGTAAAAACCAATGTTTTTCAGTGGTTACTTCATAATAGTGTATTTAATGTCTAACTCTACCTTTGTTCACTTTTTCCATATTTTCGTAAACTCCATAATGACTTTGTCATATACAGTACAAATACAAGTACATTATAATCACCTTTATTATTTTTTACATGTATTTGACCATGCAGATACATGTACCTTAAGTTTGTAATTTGAAAAGTATCTTAAAGTACTCATAGGTTCTTAAGAAAACGGAAATTTCCCTTTCATTTGTAAGTGACAAACAAAAAATAATTACTAGAAAATTTAAATGGTAGTGCATAACAAAAAATAATTACTAGAAAATTTAAATGGTAATGCAGAAGGAAAAGCACTATTGAAAAGTAACTTTTTTAACCATATAAGACATCATTTTTGGTGTATTCATAGGGAAATAGCAACATTTTATGCTCAGAAATTGTCCAAGTCGTTTTTTGTAAACAAGGGTCGAGTATATCAAATAAAATGGCAATACCTATTCATACAGGTAGATATTCACTGATCATTCAGGCATAAATCTATGTGTACAACACTGATTTATATGGCTATTGCATTAATCAAACTTGACCAGTGTAGGTTTTAATGACTTTTGCATAGCAAAGATGATTTACCGTGCTCTGTTCATATGTGTAGAAGAAGGAAAAGGCAAGAATGTTACCAAAATAAAATTTCATTTTCAAACAGTGCTCTAATGGTTGAATATTTCTCTCGGTATTGATATGTGTCTATCTCAAAGCGTTTTCATGTAAAATCGAAATTTCTGTTTTCTTAACTGGCTGTTAGTACTTTAGTTGCAAGTGCTCTCAGATAAGCCCCCCTTCTCCTTTTTTGTCCTGCTGTTTTCCTAAGCTGACGAGAATCTTTAAGAGTGCAGTGCTGTAAGACCTGTAATAAATACGGTATAACCAGAACTTTTCGTGAGTATCGAATTTCGCGATTTTATGGTTAAATATGATGTCTTTATTTTTGCAAGTACAATTTTTCCTGATTCATAAATTACAAACAAATACAAGCACATGATGTTACTATTTTGTACCTTTCATTATTTAATTTTTAGCTAGTTCTATCATAAAAATATACTCGATTCACTTCTCTTAACATTTAATCAGAAAAAAGTGAAGAATGCCACATGTAAAATGAGGACAAAATGTAACCAATAAACAAATTTATGATATACCTTATCAAACATAATTTTTCGCAGGAATATATATTCGCGATTCCAAATCACTGGCGAATATAGCAAAAATTAGTATTTCGTGAAAATTTCTGGTTGTACAGTATAGTTTAAATGTACATGAATATGCCTTAGGCTTTCCTTGAAAGACAGTCATATACTGCATTTGTACATCTGAACTAAATTACCTTGTCAGGTCTTTTAAAAATTCTTAGTTTACATGTATTTCACCATTGTCCTTTATCTTACAGTAGAAGGAGAATGTTGTCCGGAGTGACCAGAGTTCACCAGGATTTCCACCCTCCTGTTGATAATAAAGATTTCCAGTTCCACATGGAGCTGACAGAAACATGCTCTGATGTTATGGCTAGATATGCATTTGGAAACTTTAATGCAATTCCAAACAGGTAAGTGTAAATCAGTGCCAACACCTGTGGTGTCGTACAGTACATTTGGGAGTTCCGAGTCGCCAGTTTTGGGAGTTCAGGGTTGCACAAAACTGTTTGTAATTTTGAAATAAGAACTAATTTTCGTAATAAGTAATTATCTTATTATTCAATATTGATAGTTTTCTTTGTAGAAAAATACCAAATGTTACTTTCCATCTTAAATAAGTGAAAATTTAGCTTTGATTCGTAATACCCAAGCCGACCCAGAACCCCCAAATTGCCTGTAAATTTGGCAATCCTTCATAATTATTATTCTTTTCTTTATTTTGAGAATTCTGTGTCCTTGATCAAAACTGGTGATAATGATTAGCAAAAAGAAAATTCAGATATTTTTGACTTGATTTTATCCTGCAGTTTCTCATTGGATTTATTTTATTGTATGGTTAAGGTCACCTGTAGCGAAATTCCTGCTAGAAGGTGGGCAGTCCCAAACATGGTTGCTTGGCAACAAGATCGTTACCATAACAACCAGTGGTGGAGGGGGTAACAAGGGGACTCAAGGAGGACTGTGCGAAAAGTGTATAGCATATTATCAAGGTAGCAGTGAACAGAATGAACAAGCCAAACAAACACCGGTGTCAAACTCTGGTAGAAGAAGACATAGATCTGAAATAGTATTCCCAAGTCGTAGTTCAACATCTGCAGATCTGGGCCTCAAGCCCGGTATGGAGGAATCCAGTGGACCGCGAACTTCCCTCGATGACTTGAGTATCAGAAAGGAATCATCATCTGAACAAGACATTGGAGTACAGACAGGGTCGTCACTTACGGATCACACTCCTAAAATGGGCTTAGAGACGGAAGCTTTGGAGTCTTATTTATATGGTAAATGTCCTTTTGATAAAGCCATTGAAATATTTTATTTAAGATGTACGTCCTGTATTGTTTTTCTTTGAATATAGATTTACGAATTTAAATATACATGTATACTTGTACTTGCATTGTTTATACTTTATACTGAGTAACAGCCATTTTGATATAAAACAACAACATGTACAAAAAGGGCAAACTTCATACATGTAATTACTGAAAAATGTGAAGTACATGTGAAGAAGACTGAGCTTTTAAGATATAAAAACTCGAAAAAAGTAAAACCTTTAGCACACAGTAGGAGTCATCATGACTTTTATTATAGTCTCCTTTTCTGCGGTAATCTTAAATTGGTTTGATAAACCATATGAATGTATAGTAATTGTTAAGCAAGACTAAGTTAAAAAAAGCAAGAACAAATTAAACATAGTTAAAGTTTCCAAAAGTTTCACTAGAACAATTTGTACATCTAAATAGGGTGTCTGAAAAAGCAAAAATTGTGTGATTTCAGGTTTGAAGCAGCAGTCTTCAGATGGGCGTATGTTTCAGAACCACATGTGTAACTGTTGGTGCACAGGCTGGGCAGAGGTGTACATACGTGCTCCTAGTGGAAACACGTCCTGGATGATGAGAATTGAGAATGAAGCTGCTCTTACATCATTAATGGTATGTAATACTGGCATTACATAACTTTCACAAACATGTTTTTTTTTTCCGCTTTAAAGTAGAATTCCGCTTTCCAGACTACCAAGAACCTTGAATTCAGCCTTCAAAATTCTGTTTGTAGGGTCATGTGAAAATTGTGTACATGAAAGAAATATTTAGTGTTGTAACAATAGTCACTGACATCCGTGCTTTGATCACTTAGATATCCAAGTTGCCAACTGTTGATTCTATTTTTGAGAGTCGTTAAATCAGAGATTATACACTTTTCTCTCTTCACGCAAAATGACACTAGAAATGTAACAGAATGGGAGATGTGACTACAGACGCTAGCACATACATATAAGAAGTGTCATATGTTTATCTCTAACCAGGTAAATTGAGATACATGTATGTCAAAGTTTATATTATGTTGAAAGTCGTACATAAATAAAGGTACTGTCTCTCTGAATTAAGGTTAACAAGTTTGAAAAATTGAAATACATGTACTTCAATTATCGTGATTATCAATTGAAAGTACTCATCGGATTGTATTCAATAATGGATAGTAAATTTTATTCGATTTTACAATCCTAGAAATATTATTGATAAGGTTGCCTATTGATACACAATACAAATATTATGTAGGATTCAAAAATTTGTTATGACCTTAAGCATTGTCTTTATTTAAACTGAATGTAGTCATGGTATGTGGACTCTCATTTTACTACACTGTAATATTTGTTATGACCTTCTTGTATGATATGCATGACGTAGGGTTTGACTTTTTGAGAACATTGGCTTTCTTTTCAAATATGTTGGAATTTCCCAGCATGGTAGATCCTTCCAATCAATGAAAGGTTCTGTTTAAGAATGCTGACATCACAATGGTATTTAGTCGTTTTGCATGTCTTTCTTTTCTTGTGTAACAATTTAAAGTGTTTACGACTATTGAGCATTTTATAAACACATTTCTGCTTGTGCTGAATGGGAGCTGGTCATAGGCATTTTTATGCCCCCGTAATCGAAGATTCAGGGGCATATAGTTTTTGGTCTGTCCGTCCGTCTGTCTATTTCTCTGTTTGTCTGTTTGTCCGCAAAAACTTTAACCTTGGCCATAACTTTTGAGTGGTAAGTGATAGGGCTTTCATATTTCACATGTGTATTCCTTGTGAAAAGACCTTTCCATCGATACCAAAATTTTTGACCTTGTGACCTTGAGCTTGGAGTTTGACCTGCTTTTCAAAAACTTTAACATTGGGCATAACTTTTTAATGGAAAGTGATAGGGCTTTCATATTTCACATGTGTATTCCTTGTGACAAGACCTTTCCATTGATACCAAAATTGTTGACCTTGACCTTTCACATACTTAACAGAAAATGAAGTTTATACTAACAAAGATGCCAACGGGGGCGTTCATGTTTCACAAACACAGGCTTTATTGGAATTGGTTTTTCTTGAAAATTATAAATTTCATTTCATTAACAAACTGACACAGTTTTGTCTCTCATCATTCATTAAAGTAGACATATCTTAATTACAGGATTCCCAGGTGCCGGACATCACGTTACTATTTACCTCCGTTCAGAAGAAGCAACACCCAGACCTAGACAGCTTGTCCTCACGTATAGATAGTGGTAGCATAGGAGAGGAGGAGTATGAATCACTGTATGATCAACACTTCCCATCAGACCATAGTCAAGATGGCAGAGGACTTGCAGGTTTGTAAATCTGAATATGCCTAACTATATATGTACGTTACACATAGTTACATAGAGTGCAATATAAAATGAATTCATGTCATGCACAAATATTAAAAGTGAAGTTAAAGTGTATTAATTTTAAAAATCCATTACACAAGATGAGCGATTAACATGTCATTTTGATTCTCCTGATAATTGCATTTAGGCCATATAAAAAAAAAATCCTGGTTCTCAGACACCGCCGCGCGCTCAAAATTCCTCCCGATGAGACGTTTTTATCGTGGGAAGGGAAAAAAATAGCCGCCGCCCGCCGGATTTCTCATGCTGATAAATATAATTTCCTATTAATAGAACAGGGATTTCTGTACAAACGAACAGTAGAAATGTCTGTTTCAGCACAGCGCTTTACGTTTTAACGGCGCTTGTCGGTTTTGTTAAGACTTTACACGACCAAGACGCTTAGGTGCTCTGACTTCTGTGGAGGGAAATACTGTACTTTGTTATTGTACACAAGATGCAAAATGGCGACGGGGGGGGGGGGAGGAACGAGTGATTGTCAGCTTGAAGGTGAATTTTAAAGGCAACACAGTCGTGCCGTGGATTATATTGCCATTGGAATCGAACTATTCAGTGACACAGTTGTTTTCGGAAAATAAAAACAAAAAATAAAAACCCTACCTACCTACCCATATTTTTTAGATCAATTATCTGAGAACCAGAAAAATTTTTTTGCATGGCCTTAGCACTTTGATTTATGCTGTGAATTTCACTTACTATTAATGATGAAAGTACATATTTAAAACATTAATGAATTAAATCATACACTTGAATTGTTGATAATTACTTTGTCAATCTTTATTAATTCAATATTGACACCATCAGGAAAAGCAGGTAAGGGTGTTAGTGTGTTATATATGATTGAAAATGGCTGTTATAGTGTGTGGTGTATATGCCTGAAAGTTTCCCTGACTTGTGATTGATCTTAATGTGTAGAAATAGAATAGGCTTACGGTAATGGAATTACAGGAATGCTGTAGTAGATAGATTCAAAATAAGGGATGTATATTTACCCTATAGAGAAATGAGACATATTTACACGGTCTTGAATTCATAAGCTGGTTACTTTAAATATTTTCAACTTTCCAAATATTTGATATTAATTTTTTAACTTTCTAAACAATGGATAGAGATATATGTATTTATGATAGTGATTCATAGCTTGATCTTGGATAGAGTTTGGTCATACTTGACCTATTTTGAAGAAAGTTATGCCCCTTGATGCCTTACACAAATTTTATTGCTGGTAGGGGACTTTGTAATGCATGTGATACAAACAGAATATTTGCCATTCCGTAGAATGTCAAGGTCATTATTGTAATCAAGGTTATTTGACGTCCAATAAATTTAAAAGTTCTTGGAACACTTCAGTTTTGCTGCTTGCTAGTTATTTATGATTCATTTGTAAGACTGTCATGCTGTTATACCAAGGTCATCATTTTGCATTATACATGTAATACAGTAATGTTGTCAAATTTGATAGGGTTTTTCATGGTAAAGGCTATAGGGAAGCTATAGATGAGGATTTAAGGAAATCTTTGTGTGGATTACAAATACATGTATGTTCAATGTGTACTCCATATCCGCTGGTTTATTCACTCTCTGACGAAATAATTTACATTTGAAAAGAGGTTTTTAAATTGCAAATAAATATAATAGATGATTCCTATACATGCTTATAGAAAGAGTCAATTTTTGCCTCTGACAATAGTTTGCCTGCTTTTCCTTCTGTATTTTCCATGCACAGTCTCTGAGTTAGACTGAATATGGCTACTTATTTTGAGACAATTCTATTAGCTAAGAATGCAAAGTAGGAAAAATGTTTTGGGCATCTCAATATGACAATACCATGCTTACATTTTTTTCATAAATTATGCTAAGCCTTGAACCTGTTTACAGGTGCTGAAAAAAATGTATATGTTCACCTCAAATAAGTATTCATGTAGCATTAGCCCCTCCCCCTTCCCTCCCTTGGCATGCTTTGTTGGTGGAGGATTTGTACTTGCATGCTTTCACTGTTTATTTTAGATGATAATGATGTAGATGTCCTTATAGATGAGGATTTAGATAATGAAGAAGGTGAGTATTTACTATTCTCAAAAATATTTATTGCTTTGTTTGTCTGTATGTAATTCTGTCCACAATAGCTGATTTTCCAACAGATTTAATAGGTGTACAGACACCAGACATAACAAAATTTGACGTTATTTTTATTGTGACATCATAATAGAAAACATAACAACGCATAAAGTCAGCGCGATTAAATATGACGCCATAATTAAAAAATTTGCCAAATGATGTGATGTCTGTGGATATGAAATCAAGGTTTAAAACGGTCGTAGATATTTTCTTGAAAATGGACTATTGTTTAAAATACCCTAAATGTACATGTATCTCGCTGGACATATTTTAAGGACATGACACTGGAAATATTTTATGGACATAGACACTGGACATATCTTAAGGACATAGACACTGGACATATTTTAAGGACATAGACACTGGACATATTTAAAGGACATAGACACTGGACATATTTTAAGGACATAGACACTGGACATGTTTTAAGGACATAGACACTGGACATTTTAAGGACATAGACAATGTTTGTGGTAAATGCAAACAGGAATCTAGATACTGATTATGTGTCCACACAGAGAAAATGTGCATTACGCATGCAAATCTACAACTACGTGGGCTGTTCCGAAAGTTCATGGACAATACCATTTAAGGAAAGATCTGTAGAATTTGATAAAAGCCATGTTGATTTCCTTATAATACGGATAATTTTGAATACATATACGAATTTTCATTAGGATTGGTCAATAATAACCTTCCAAATGCCCTTTTGAATAACATAAGGTTCTAGGTAACGGAGCAGCTAATAAAAAGTAACGACGTCGTCAGATGTCCACTATAGATTTGACATTTTAAAAGAAATAACAACACCTCTCATCTGTATAAAATTTAAATATCTTTTCATGTATTTTGATAAGGAAGATATGTTCTATTTTCATGTGCATTTCTACTTCTGTATCATATTGTGCTTTCATCTTTGAATCATTCAAAGTCGGGTCACCATTAAGGGAGTAAACGGCATCACTTTACTTATTTTCGTTTACGTTTTTGTTCAACTCTAACCAAAATCGCGTGCTTATGTATCTAATCATCATAAAAACACATTCCTCCTATTCTAGCAGCATTAGTTGTTATGTATTTTGGCCATATCAAGATGCATCCATCAGCTATTAAGTATCCGTCTGTTTTATGCAACCGAAATTCAGAACTGAATGACTGTCTGGTGCTCCGTAAAGAGCGCTGACGTAATAAATTTTTGGTTGATTTGTTCAACAATATCATGCATAACTCATCATAAAAGTCGTAAATCGGGTCCAATTTTGTTAAAACTTTGCAGTTTTCATAACAAATAATAGTATTATTGATATAGAAAGTTAAATTGATAGTCAAATATTTTTCTCTAATTTTATTCAGCAATTTGATGAAAGGGGTAGGTTTATTTCAACAACTCAAATTTTACTGCTCCGTAACCTCTACCCTTCATGTATAAAGGTGATAATTATGCCCTTTTAGATAATTATTTTAACTTGATATTTTTTGTTTTCTCTTTCTGAATGTATCCCTTTCATTTCTAGAAAATTTCATTCGCATACGACTTCAAATGTGATTTTTAAGGCATGTGTCCACGAACTTTTGGAACGGCCCTCGTAAATTGTGGTGGACGTGTAGTCATGCACACGGTTCTTATTTCATATGTCAGTGAAAAGAAATCTGATACAAAATAATTAGCAGTAGTAGCTTGTACATTTCATTACAGCTCATACATTACATTATGTACATTCTAATGCAGTTTCACCTAATCCTCCTCTGGTGATTTGATGACTCCATTAGAAAACAATGAATATATACATTAATTCAATATTTTATATGGTACATGTCTTCATGAAATATGTACAAGCATGTACAGTAACCTGAAGTTATACAATCCAAGTGAATTAAAAAAAATTATGGGTAAGCAATTTTTGTTTTTCGTTATCTAAATTTTGAAGTGTATGTCATTTGCAAAAGTAATGTGAAAATCTGTCAAATCTATTTCTGCTTTATATGGCGTTAGTCAATATTTTTGTAAATATATGTAATATGATCAAGATGTAAAAAACATTTTTTTTCTTGCTTATAGGATCTCCACAGAAACAAAGAAAAGAAATCCATAAGGTAAATTTTCTCGATAATTTCAAGTGGAAAATAAAGGTAGGCCAGTACATTGCCTAATCCTATTATAAGATACATAACCTGTTCAGTCCAGTACTTTCTATCTTCAAAAGGGAGCACACAAGTACAGTTAGCCTACTCAGTGCTACAGCCGAAAGTGACAGCTAACTAAAGTTGAAGGCTCAGTGTGAGTTACTGTCATACAAAAAATGTACTGGATTTTCCATCATTTGTCTGTACATTAACATTATACTTCTCCAAGCTGAATGTCTGGGAAGCTTATGACTATGTTCAAAGTCCTCGTCTGAAAATGTTAGCCTAGGCTATATCTCATGAACCATAATGAATAGGGCTTGCCATTTCACCTGTAGATTCCTTGTAACAAGAGCTTTCATTTGATATTATGTACCTCATGACCTTGGACTGCGACAAATGTCTGTGGAGCTTTAGTTCAGCTTAGTAATACTTAGTTTGTCTGGAATCCTTTGCACTTACCTCTCCACCATCAATCCATTAAAAATGTGATCTGTGAAGCATTTTCCCCTCTCTATCAGGTTGTCAGCTTATATGTTTGACCATTAGAAATATCTTTATATTGATTAATCACTTATGTGCATACATCATTGATATATGAAAATCTGCCCAGGTTTTAGTTAAATGGTAAATTGTATCCACACAACATGGTCACTGAATTTTTCATCTATCTTGTAATCATTGACTTTGTAGGAGAAAAATGGTTTAGAGATCCCCAGACCTGTCAGCTCAGAACTGGACGAACATGGTCCAACTTTGAAGCGATACAATTCGTCTCCGTCAGTGATAGGCAGCAGCTGTGATGATCTAGACGAACATGACATAGACGTACGAGATGCTTTGTCGGAAAGTATTGTCGTAGAAGTCAACAAGCACGAGTATATCGAGGAAGATAGGAAAAGTGGAATTTCTTCTGTTGCTAGCGATAAAATAGACGGCACCTCTCAGTCACACGAAGAACAAAATAAAACGAAAAATATTGAAATTAAACCGAATTTACAGAGTGTTCAAAATCATCTCCTTCAAAATATGAGTCCATCACCAGCAAATTCAGAAGCTTCATCTGCTTATGATGAGGTATCAGAGTTACCTTCCATTAGAAAGGTCAGAGGTCATACTGTTTCCGTGGCGCAACCATCCAAGGACAGTAGACTGAGGGAGGAGGTATCTGGCTTAAAGTCAAAGGTTGTAGGGGTCAAGGACGCAGGAAGAGGAGGGGTGAACCCTAGCTTTGTTTTTCTGCAGCTGTATAATGGAGGATTATTAAGTAATGGTAGTGATGCACCATTACTTTTACCACAGTCTGAGGTAAGTATTTTATCATTCAGTACCCTTGTCACAGTTTTCTGTTGTAAACCATCATATTTCATAAAAATAAGTTTGAATTTATATATTCTGTACAGTTTGAGATTTTATTGTACATGTAAATGTAATATGATGAATGTATAACTTTGCTCATTTTTGTGTCGCCTGCGAAGCATAGAGACACTTAGGGATCACTTTGTCCGTCTGTCTGTCAGTCCGTCCGTCCGTCCGTCTGTCTCTCTGTCACACTTTGGGTGTCATAGCCCGTAACTTTTGATTGGTAAGTGATAGGGCTTTGATATTTCACATGTGTATTCCTTGTGACAAGACCTTCCTACAGATACCATAATTTTTGACCTAGTGACCTTGACCTACATATTTGACCTACTTTTCAAAAAAATTAAGAATAGATATATCTTTTGATTGGTAAGTGTTAGGACTTTGAAATATCACACGTGCAATCCTTGTGGCAAGACCTTTCTACACATACCATAATTTTTTACCTTGTGACCTTGACCTAGATATTTGACCTACTTTTGAAAAAATTATAAGATTCACTATATCTTTTGATTGGTAAGTGATAGGGCTTTGATATTTCATATGTGAATTCCTTGTGACAAAACCTTCCTACACATACCATAATTTTTTACCTATTGACCTTGACCTACATATTTGACCTACTTTTCAAAAAAATTAAGATTGTATATATCTTTTGATTGGTAAGTGAAAGGGCTTTGGTATTTCACATGTGTATTCCTTGTGACAAGACCTTTCTACACAGACCATAATATTTGACCTTTTGACCTTGACCTAGATATTTGACCTACTTTTCAAGAAAAGTAAAATTGACTATAGCTTTTGATTGGTAGGTGATAGGGCTTTGATATTTCACATGTATTTTCCTTGCCTTTCTACACATACCATAATATTTTGTACCTTTTGACCTTGACCTAGCTATTTGACCTTCTTTTCTAAGGTTGTATATATCTTAATTGGTAGGTGATAGGTCTTTTGATATTTCTTATGATGAGAACTTTTTGTTACCAATTTGTACGTGGTGACCTTGACCTAGATGATTTACACTCTTTTCTGAAAATTTAAGAATGACCATATCTTTTAATTAAGAGGCCTGATATTTCAAATGAATTTCATTTGACAAGACTTTTCTACTGATACCAATAATTTTGATCCACTTTCTAGAATAATAATCAAACTGCTTTGCAGGCACCACAAGCATTCCTTGGATTGCTATTTTGTTATTTTTCTGTTATTTTATTTATTTTTAGGGGGAGGGGGGGGGGGTATTGATAAATAATCATAGTTAAAACTTCTTACAAAAATGAATAAGAAATGCTCAATTTATCAACAAATCTTTTGGCTTTTTGCCTTTATTGAGTGGAAACAGATGACATATTCTCTACGTAAAATCTATATGTGCTGGTTGAAGGAGGCCAGTGTAAAATAAATAAGGTAATTGCAGGGGCCTTTTGACCAGCACACATGGATTTTACATTGATAATTCCTTATCTAATATTTACACTTGATAAAAGCCAAGAAGCTGGAAATGTGTGGATAAATCAAAATTTAATGTTTCCTGTCATCTTCCTTGTGGAGGACTTCACTTCATCTTTATAATACCTTCCCTTTTAAACAGGCGATCACCAGGTCACTTTCAGTGCTGGACAGAATCCATCCATTTGAAACACACAAGATAGGGGTCGTGTATGTTGGACCCAGACAGGTAAACAGCTGAAATATTACATATTGTATTCAATAATTGAGGTCAATGAATTGAGGAAAAATAGCATCTTTACTTGTGATTTTGTTTTTACACTCCTATAACAATAAATTTACATTACTAATAACATTGCAGCATTAACTCCAAGTGCCATTGATACATGTATAACATCAGTGTTTACATTGTGAAATAAAAGTTTAAAAAGTCAAAAAATTGTGCTAAAGGATAAAATACCATGTTCCAGGTGGGACAGAGAAATCTCAATCTTTGTCATGGATATCAACTGTCATGGGCATGCAGATTGAGATTTCTTTGTCCCTCTAGGAACATGATGTAAGATTCTATTATCCTCCCACTTGAGACTGATTATCGTTTTTCTTACTTGATGACATGGGGAAAAAAATCCTGCACCACTGTGAGGGAGGGATGTCAAATTCAGAACCCGAATGTACAAAATTTTGCAAGTCCATGATGAGGCTTGCCTTGTACGCTCGGGTTGAGAATTAGCCATCCTTCCCTAACAGTGGTGTAAGATTATATTAGTCATAAAAACAAGTTTTCTACCAGACCAAGGATGAGAAAGCCATTTTATCAAACCGTTATGGCTCAGAGAGATTTGCCAAATTCATGGGTGGACTGGGCAGTTTGATCAGGCTTACCAGGTGTGACCCGTCTAAAGTTTACGTCGGTGGTCTGGATACAACGAGCGGTAGGGACGGAGAGTTTGCCATAGGGTGGCAGGATGAATCAATGCACGGTATGTAAACTCATTATTAGTCTACTGTGATCCTAAGTGGATTAAACTTTTCGGAAAGATTTAGAATTTTTTATAGAGTTGGACTTTTGTAACTCAATGCTGCATACTTCTCCATTGAATCTAATGTCAAGTGAGGTTATATTCTTTTCATGTTGTAAATTATCTACAATTTTTTAACTGCATGGAAATGATATGCAACAATTTTCACTCAGAAATAGAGATAAATGAAAAGGTTCGCACCTGTAATCCAAACGATCCTCAACAAGTTAATTCAGATTTCTGATGATGATAAATGCAAATGTCCATTCAGTTCACTTTCGTCTTTTTGTAAGACATTTTTCCCCACCAAAACAATCAAATGATGTCATTCAGCTTCAAGTCATGGCATGAACTGTTATGGATGCCCAGCAGACTCAACATTGAAATAATGTCAGTACAAAACGTTGAAATAATGTCGAATTTTGATTGGATTTGAAAGTTGAAACAACGTTAAGTCTACAACGTTACATCAACGTAAATCAGTTTACATTGATACAACATTGTTGTTTGATTGTTCTGATGGGCAAAAACGTCCTACAAAGGAACAAAAGTGAATCTAATGAACATTACCATGGAAGGGTCTATACTTCTATTTCAATATTTCTCTCTTGTACAGTGATTTTCCATGTTGCAACACTCATGCCAAACAGGGATTCAGATCCTAATTGTAACGCAAAAAAGTTACACATCGGCAATGATTATGTCACTATAGTATATAACGACAGTGGGGAGGATTATAGGATAGGAGTTATTAAGGTATCTATTGTGTTTATATCTTTACACTGAATCCTTCCTCATGGTGTATTTCATATATACTTTGTATGTTGTTTGTACTTCATACTATTTTGAAAACTGAGGATTTCTTTTTATTTCTGAAAGGAAATTAAAAATGTAGGAATAAAACATAGCCATTCCTTTTGAAGCGTTTTAGATCTTTTTAGACTGATGTGCTTGTTTCATATTATAGAGCTATGTAACATTTAAGTTGAACATGTGTGAAAAACTGATGTTTGTGTTGCATATCGTAGATTTTATAGATTTCTAACTGGGTATGTTCTGATTTTTGTTGTTGGCGGGATTGCAAAGCAATTCCGGTCTATAGATTGACGATGTCCGTCTGTCTATCTGTCCGTCTGTCTGTCCGTCCGTCTGCCGTCAACATTTTGGTTAAAGTTTCTTGTTGATGCAAAATCTAAGGAACTACATGCAGTAGAAACTTTATATTATACATGAAGCTTGCCCATTACAAGACCTTCAATTTATGCCATAACATTTGACCTAGTGACCTTGACCTTGTACTTTGACCTAGTTACAGATTTTGGTTAAAGTTTCTGGTTGAAGCAAAATCTATGGAACTGTATGCAGTAGAAACCTTATATTATACATTTAGGTTGCCCATGATGAGACCTTTCAATTTATGCCGTAACATTTGACCTAGTGACCTTGACCTTTGACTTTGACCTAGTGAAAGACTTTGGTTAAAGTTTCTGGTTTAAGCAAAATCTAAGGAACTGTATGCAGTAGAAACTTTATATTTATTATACATATAGGTTGCCGATGACAAGACCTAAATTTATGCCGTAACATTTGACATTGTAACCTTGACCTTGGACTTTGACCTACATGTAGTTAAAGATTTTGGTTAAAGTTTCTGGTTTAAGCAAAATCTTAGGAACTGTATGCAGTAGAAACTTTATATTATACATGTAGGTTGCCTCTGACTAGACTTCTCAATGTATGCTGTAATATTCAACTAAGTGGCCTTGACCCAGTTGGTGACAAAAACTTACTTTGCAATCCGGCCATACTGTCTTTAGTAGTGTTTTATTTTGTTTCCCACTTAATTCCAGGGTCAGTTTAACTATGTGAACATTGTCATCAAGCCATTGGACTTTGTGACAAACACAGTTACTTTACAAGCCAAGGAAGGTAAGAATAACAATTATCAAGTTTACATGTAGCAGATTCTTGACAGCGTCATTAGACAATGTATACAAATTGATTTCACCTGCTATAAAGCCAGATGGGCAATACTTGTACATGCATGAGGTACTCTGTCTGTTATCACATTAGGTTTTGGGTACACACATGTATGATTTCATTGAGTTTAAGATATTCAAACCCTAATACGATTTCAATAATAAATACCAGAAATAAGAATTTTCAGTCTCTATGAAAGAATGCTATACATACTATTCTAGCTAAAATTAGGAATTACACTTCCCATACCATGATTTACTCTGTCACCCCGAAGATTCCCGATTATGAAATCATCGGCATTTGTCGGGAAAGTATGAAAATGTTCAGAAATTTTAACCGGAAGTACTCTATTAGGGTGTGGGATCCTTAATTCTTACATATTGTTTGTCCAAGCACAATTACATGTACATTCACTATCAACTTATCAAAATGTTATATTCTGAACAATTTACCAATAGTGAGAAGATAGTTTTAGAATAATGAATTAAGTTTTCAACGAAAGAAAGCAGTTTTCAACTGTTATCAACCACACTTGCTGTTCTCTTGCTGTGAAAGTTTGGTTCTGTAATCAAAACTTCTGTATTTCTCGTCTTTATATTTTAAAAGGTACATTCTGCATTCTGATCATGACTTTTCAGTCATTATAGAACTTTTCTCTCTTAAACTAATTTCAAAATGCGCTTGCTGAGAAAGAATTTGCTTTTTCATTAATAGCAACTTAAATTTGAATAACATATTGAAAAATTAATCTTCAGAGTGACATGTAAGCTTTAGATTAAATCCTGCAGTTAGCATGAACCTGTAGGCCCTGTTCTGCATGGAAAATAATGCTTTATATATTACATCATTACATACATCAATTATATCTGTCATACTGTGCTGATGGTAAATGTATCGTGTTAATTATTTAATTAAAAAACTGCATATTACATAAATCTGATGTAAGAGGATACTTTAAGCAGTTTAGTGTGATGAAGCCTCGAAATTTATTTTTGTCAAAATGTATACCCCAATTTACATGCTTCTTGATATTCGTATGTACTAATTAATAAATGTTTCCGTAAAACCTTTTGCTGAACTTTTAGATGGAACTCTCGGTGAGCCCACAACTTTGGTGTGTTTTTGATTGTAACACCGCAATGAAATTATGTCCTTCATAGCAACATCGTAATGGGAAACTATGAGTCCACTTTTAATTTGTGCGAATGAAGTTGGCCCAATTTTTAGCTCCATTTTTTAAAAAGCTTAATTAGGAATAGGTCTATCACACGTTTAATGTTATTTTAAATTTTAAAAATAACAGAAGTTATCATATACTCTAATTTACATAACTGTTTATAAGCTTTCACATTGGGCAAAACGCCGTCACTTGCAATGCGATAAATCGTCGTATTGAACTGTTTCCTGTTTTATTGACGCTTTTCTGGTTTCGTGTATTAAATAAGAAGAAAATGGTAGTCGTCAGCAAACCGAGTGTTGGTGACTGAGCATCAGTTTGGCAGCAATTTCAAATGAAAAAAAAACTGAACAATGAAGGGTAAAACATTTTACCACAGTACAAAATATGTATCTGACAAACAAATGTGAAAGCGAGCAATACTTTTTAGCTCACCTCACGAAGTGAGAGGGAGCTTATGCTATCACCCTGTCGTCGGCGTCGGCTTCCGCGTCCGCACTAGTATGTTAAGAAGTTTTATTTCTCTATTATAAGTGCTAGGATGTTCAAACTTGCACAGATGATGCGTCTTTAAGAGTAGATCATGAATCTACGTTCAAATATAGGTCATGACCTATATTTTCCGCTTGAGTGCACATGTTAGGAAGATTTGGGTATCAATGTTAAGAAGTTTTATTTCTCGATTATAAGTGCTAGGAAGTTCAAACTTGCACAGATGATGCATCTTTATGAGTAGATCACAAATCTACATTCAAATATAGGTCATGACCTATATTTTCAGCTTGAGTGCACATGTTAACAAGATTTGGGTATCAGTGTTAAGAAGTTTTATTTCTCGATTATAAGTGCTAGGAAGTTCAAACTTGCACAGATGATGCGTCTTTAAGAGTAGATCACGAATCTACGTTCAAATGTAGGTCATGACCTTTATTTTCCGCTTGAGTGCACATGTTAACAAGATTTGGGTATCAATGTTAAGAAGTTTTATTTCTCTATTATAAGTGCTAGGAAGTTCAAACTTGCACAGATGATGCGTCTTTAAGAGTAGATCATGAATCTACGTTCAAATGTAGGTCATGACCTATATTTTCCGCTTGAGTGCACATGTTAGGAAGATTTGGGTTTCAATGTTAAGAAGTTTAATTTCTCTATTATAAGTGCTAGGAAGTTTAAACTTGCACAGATGATGCGTCTTTAAGAGTAGATCAAGAATCTATGTTCAAATGTAGGTCATGACCTATATTTTCGGCTTGAGTGCACATGTTAGGAAGATTTGGGGATCAATGTTAAGAAGTTTTATTTCTTTATTTTTGGTACTAGGAAGGCCAAACTTGCACAGATGATGCGTCTTTAAGAGTAGATCACAAATCTACATTCAAATGTAGGTCATGACCTACATTTTTCCGCTTGAGTGCACATGTAAGGAAGATTTGGGTATCAATGTCAAGAAGTTTTATTCCTTTATTGTAAGTGCTAGGAAGTTCAAACTTGCACAGTTCATGCATCTTTATGAGTAGATCACAAATCTACATTCAAATGTAGGTCATGACCTACATTTTCCACTTCAGAATCAGTGCATATATTAGGGAGATTTGGGTATCTATAGAGTACACCCATTCAGGCAAAATTTTGGTCAATAAATGAAATACTCTACTTCCCTTTTCTATTTTGTTTTTATGTGGTATCATTTTTGTTGGTTCTCAATAGGACAGGTTTTTGAATTCAAAACTGTGTATTCTTTGACTCCTGCCAAGATAGGATGCTGCCATGAGGTGAGCTTTGTAATCTTTGATTACACTATGTTTAAAAGAAGCAAAACCTTAGTTGACCATTTTCTTTTCTGTTTTCCTGTATATGATAAAACAGTTATAGCACAGATGAATCGGTTGATATGATGATTTATGGAATGATAAAATCAATGTCAACCTCGGACTCGGTCCATATTGGTTTTATCACTCCATAAATTATCATATCGACCTCATCACTGTGCAATAATTGTATAATATTCTGCCTTCATGATACTACTCCTCATCACTTATGATGTGATGTAATTTAGAGAGACACAGCTCGGAGTTTGTAAGGACATTATCGAAAGCCTAAACCAAAAGGTTGGGACATACAAATTAAAACAATTCTGAGTATTCATCTATCTTCATTTTAGTTCCCTTTCAAGACAGCATTACCACAGGTATTTTATTATCTGTATATCAGACACTGTGTGCTAGCAATTACTCCGCTTCATGGCTATATTTAGAGCACTTCTCAGTAGATTATCAACCTATTTTAATACCATTCACTTATTCTTGCTTACAGTATGTAATTAACATAAATTACGACTGTGTGATTAACATAGATACAAATACAAGCTATTATTCTTATATCTGAAAGGGATTATGATTTCATATCCAAGCATGTCCTTCCATTTATGAGTTCTAAGGATTTTTATTTTCAGTCGAGTTGCAAATTTTGGTTCTCCATTTAGATGGATGTATATAGTTTTCAGATCATAAATCAAATTCCTTTGGAGATAAAGTAAAGGAACTTTGTTTAGATCTGTTAACATTCTCCTTAATATTGATGTTAGGGTTAAAAGGTCAAGGTATTGTTTCCAGATCCAGAATTTATCATCATCATTTATATATACTATATGAAATTTTGTGATAAATAAATGTTAGAAATGGTCAAGGTCATAGGAACTTAATGATTATGAATTTTCTCTGCTTCATAATTGAGTGTGTATTCCGACTATCATTTTCAGTTTCAGAAATTTGTTTCCTATGAATCCTATGAATCAAGGATTTGGGAGTCCAAAGGTCAAGGTCATTTGACTTTGATGATAGAAAATGGTTTCAGGATCATAACAGAGTGTGTAACTACACTAAACATACAGCTTCATAGATTTGTTCCTCTTGAGTCAAGGATGAGCCCCTATGCTATTAGGTCAAGGTTATAGGACTTTCATGATCAATTTTTTTCATGATAGTAAGAGTGTAAACAAGTACATTGTATTGCACCTTTCATCATGAAACTTCGTCACTTGTTGCCTATCAGTCATGGATATACTTCGTATCCTGTTGAGTCTGGAATCAAAAGGTCAAAGGTCAAGGTTCTATCATATTGTTGGGTGAAAAATGGTTCTAAATCATAACAGAATGTGTATATTTATATTTATCATCATCATTTATCATTAGTGGAAAACATGCCTTAGTAATTTTGGGATCTTTGGTGTCGAGGTATTCAAAAGCAGTGTTACTAGAATAATAAGTTTTGCAACTCGGCACACTGCATCTTTGATGCAAATTTCCTGTTTTAGTTTGTCTTTGTTTTAAAGTTACCGCTTTGATTTTATTTGCTCTGATTTGAAAATTCAAATTTTGCTTTCTCTTTTGCATAGTTTTTTGATTCACCGATATGGAGAATTTTGTTCCTCAGCATTTTTTTTTCTTAGTATTGCAACTTTTACAGCATAGTATTTTGTAAAAATTTCATTGTTTTTACATATTTATGCATTTTGTATTTAGTGTAACAGTTGCTTTTTCCTACCTTATCAATGCATAGACTAGTATGTCTAAGTCTCTCTATGTAATGTATTCATCATTTCATTGCTGTATAACACTGACTTATAACTAACTCTGGAGTCGATACATGTTCAATCCTCATTAGCTTTTAAAGTCAGAAAAGAACATTAAGAGGTAATTTTCAATTACTATTCCTGCTGTGAAGAACTGTCATTCAAGTCGTTTGTAAGAGAAGCCTTTTGACATTGAAGGTCAAAGTTCAGAGTCACATAACTGCATGCATATTTGATGCTTTTTTTGTTACTCTTTTTCCTTCTCTTACCCTCCAGACAGCATTGCTTGAAAGTTTAAATATCTTGCAGAAGGTTGACACTTACATTAAGTGAATCCTATCATGCTATCTAATAAATAGAGGATCTCAAATGATTTTCTATTTCATACAGTAATTATTGTATGATTTTACATTCTTGCTCCTTAGCTAGGGGATTGAAAAACACACAAGTTTCATAAATACTGTATGAAACAAGAAAATCAGTTGAGAATCTTTTTATCACATGATATACATCGTTACTGATAGATATAAACATCAAAAGTTGAAATTTTGACATCATTTCTGGCTTATAACCACCAACGTTGCCGTGTTGTGACGTTCTAGCTGATCTTCAGTGTTTGTCCAATGAAAATGCCCTGAAGTGTTGTGTAAGTCATTTGTCATAACACAAAACATATAGAAAGGCACTTCAGAACATCGAAGGTATGTCTGAGTGATGGAAAATTTAGTATATCCAAGATACAGTTAAAGGAATTTTCTTGGATAAACCTCCATTTTGGACTTTACTTAGTCTGGCATTCAGTCTAGACTACAGATTTTTTGTATCAATAAATCCAAGCTTGTTGACATATTTCAGACATTGCTGACATCCTTGGTCATAAGGATACCAAGGTAATCTCAGATGATAGCCTAGCAGCTCTCGTCAGACAGATAGCCGTTAACTGTGATGTAAGTTTTATACTTCAAAGTCTTAAAAAATTTTGGATTGAATAAGTATGTGTACATATATGTTTCTCAGATGAAAAGCTAAAAGGAACAGTAATAAAGTATCTCTGATTGCTCAAATGAGAATTTTTAAAGTGAAAGTTATGTTTCCTGCAGTACAACAATTTTTTTTTATTTCAACGATTAATAAAACTCAATACATGTACTTCCTTGGTACCTTTAGTATTGCTTCTGACAGTAAAATTGTTTTTACTTGAAATTAACAATGTGACATGGTGATATTGTCAAAGGATATTGAATTTCTTTAAGTTAACTTTCATTTCATTTTCATTAAAGAAATGTCCTTTGGAAACATTTACTATAAATTGCAAATTGAAAGTCAAGAATGGAAATAGGTAACTGTACAGACCACTAAAAAGGAAGACTTTAATACTTATTCATGTTTAATTCTTTTCTTAGAACGGAAATAGGTAACTGTGCTGACCTGTAAATAGGAAGATTTTATTAATACTTATTTATGTTTAATTGTTTTCTCCATCAGTTAGCGTCTTTAGTTCTACAACGACAACAGACACAACCCCAGGATCCCTACGCTTCAAACTGGCTGGAACGACTGAGGAAAATACGCAACATACGCACAAAAGTGAACTCGGAAATAGGACCGGATCAGGGATCTACGGAGATGTCAAGGTCACCTAGCCACACCCCTAACCATACAAAACTATTGGACTTCACGCATCTAGTATAAATTATTTATTACACAGAACTTTTTCTCTCGAGAGATATTTTGAATGTGAAATTAGAATTTCTGCTTATATTTATCATATTTGTGAATGTTGGTCTGTCAGTTTGTCTGTTACGTGATGTGTATCTCCTGCAGATGATATTTTCAGCCATCTGAATGTTGGTCTATCAGTATGTCTGTCATATGATGTATCTACTCTGGATGATATTTTCAATCTAACCTACATGTAGAATGCCAGCTTATTTCAGCAAGTGGGAGCTCAAGGTTTGAAAGTGTGTCAGTGGTTACTTATCCAAGATCATTTGCAATGTTTCAATATTGCAGTGCTAAGCCAAGAGTTTTGGTATCACAAATTTTATGGCTACCATAGTGCAGATGCAGAAATGATTTGCAGCTTTTCCATTTTCTGTTTGTGTACCTCTTGGCCTTTGGTGGAGTGTCTCTTTATCTTTTAAAACCAGTTAATTGTAAGCTAGTTTACTTGGACATGCTTATTAAGGTTGTTAGCTGATACTACCATTTTGTGATATTTATTATGATATAAATCCAGTAGTGTTGTGCTATGTTGTACTGGATATAAAATCTTACGAATCATTTTAATACAAGCACCATGAATATCTTAAACCCCATCGTGTGTAACCCCTGGGGAAGCTTGTACGATCTACATTGTACTCCGGGGGTTCACACGATGCCTATATCCATGATATTATTGTAATTTAAATTATTGGAAAGGGAGAGGCACTATTCCTTCATCTCCTATCTCTTGTCTGTATTCTTCTTTTGTGCAAACACAAATACACACACAATGAAAAACACAAACTATTGTGTAATGTGTTTGGACGGTTTTAATTTCCCCACTTGACTTGTGTTCTTATGGACACTTTAATTAGCATCAACGATTCCCACATCGAAGAGAGGAGATTTTTCTTTCCTTCTATTCGATCTTTCATTCTAGTCATATTGATTCCAGCATTTATACCTTTATTATTATTGTAGCATTATTTTCATTATTTATACTCCTAGTATAGGTTTATAACCTATGTACTTATTATTCAAATACATATATTTAATATATAATTTGATTTTGAATTGATGTGTGTAGACTATACATTGTATTACAATACACATACATGTAATGAACCATACAATGTGACGTTATTGATTCACGTTGTGTATAGACTGTATGAATTGTCAGAATTGCTCTTTATTTTCTGAGTCTGTGTTAACATCCTACATTGTGAACCTTAGTATTAAGGAACCATGCCATCTACACCTACTGAATGAAAAATAATAAAACCTAAAATTGAAACACATCTTCTGGTATTACTTAGAAAATATGGTTTTGTCTATCAAAATAATACGCTAGTTTAAAGAACTAAGTATGATAAGGGCTTAATTAAAAGTGCCCCCCCCCCCCTTGGGATCCCCAGAATTTTCATCAGTGATATGTTCTTGAGATAGCAGATACAGTCTATTCTGGCTGTTTCAGATCTATTTATTTTTTCAAGTAATTCATGTTTTGGTGACTTGTAAATTTTAGTTTCTGGACTTCTATCTGCAATGGATAGAGGTGCCGAGATATTTAGTACATAGCCTAACACTTCATGGCACATTTTTGGAGAAGTTATACCTGGGCCTTTTCCTGCAGTGGATTTAGTGGAATGTATATACTTTTAACCTCTGGGAGCATGCTAAATTCTTTCATCAGGTAGTAGAGAAAAATACCAACTCATGACAGGTGTTTCTATATTGGATGTGTACTGACATAAATTCCTTGAAGTTGATTTCACTGCTGTAAGGGGATTTAACATTTATATTCCTTGGATATAAACTACAGTAGATGAACATCAGCCATACATGTTCATGTAACACGAGAGAAAGTCAAACACTTGATTGTAAGTCCAAAATCATAACCAATGTGCATACAAAATCATGAAAATAAAAAAAAAAACAAACAAACACAACAATAAACAAGGGGGCCATATCACTCACCTGAGTTGCAGACAAAAGAATGATAGTGGAAATTTGGTGGAGGCCCTTGAGTACTTGCTTACAGTAAGGTATCATGAAATTCTGTCCAGCAGTTTCAGAGATGTTGAAAATGCTTCAGCCAATTACAGCCCTCGGTGGCCATATTTGTTGACCGATCGGCACGAAAAAACAAACTTTGGTAGAGGATCTGGAGTACTTGCCTCCTGTAAGGTTTCCTGAAATTCTGTGCAGCGGTTGCAGAGGAGAAGTTGAAATGTGTCAGCCAATCATATCTGTAGCCCTCGGCGGCCATATTTGTTGACCGATCGGCAGGATAAACACAAACTTGGTAGAAGACCTTGAGTAATTGCTTCCTGTAAGGTTTTATGAAATTCTGTGCAGAGGAAAAGTCGTATATGTGTCAGCCAATCAGAGCCATCGGCGGCCATATTTGTTGACCGATCGGCATGATAAACACAAACTTGGTTGAGGATCTTGAATACTTGCTTTCTGTAAGGTTTCGTGAAATTCTGTGCAGCGGTTGCTGAGCAGATGTCGAAATGTAGAAAAGTTTACGACGGACGGCCAGCTCACTTGAGCTACACTGAGGTGAGGTAAAAAGTCTGCAAAGTAGAAAAATTGGAGATAATATCAGGTGCCCACGGAGAGTAAGCATTTTCTGTATGCTAACAACATCGGTCACCTAGATGATTCCGAAATTGCGAAGAACAATTGTCTTGCTGTGCAAAATGAGGTTAAAAATAAGCTGACCATAAAAATACCTTTCAATTGGCTATAAGATCAATGTCAAACTTAAGAGTACTGACAATGCTTTCCTGTGCCGTAATTCACGGATTAACATACATTGATGTTTACCGATGACCCAAGGATGATATCTTTTTGTTTCATGGTCAAATGCTTGTTACAGTTTGGTTTATATCATCTTGTTTTTCGCTATACCAAAGAAATCATAACAGGCTGTGGTATCGAAATACAGTTTTTTCAGTATTCTTCTCCTGTAGAACACGTACGGTGTTACACCACTCAACTCTCAAAGTCTGTGATTCATAGGGGACGTAGTCGGCGCGAAGCGCCGACGAAGTCGCCATCAAGATAGACGTGTGTACATGAATAAGCAAAAAAGCATGAATTTTCCCGGTTTTTTTTACCATTACCTTCGATTCAAAATTTGTGTGCACGGTTCATGCGGAAACGGCGAACGTTAGAGAAGATAGAAAGGTTACGAATTGAAATGCACATCACAGGCTGCCGATATTTATCTATCAAAAAATAAAAACCAACCTCTTGTTGTTTTTTATCGCTCATACAGGGAAAGAAGAACAACAAACGGCCAGCTTTTATTTTTTATTTACTTTTTAAATAGATAAACATCTTGTGATGTTCATTATGACGTCGTTTTTTGAAACGTAAATGCGCGTGAAGTTTTGTGAACCGAATACATTAACAAACTTGTAAAAAGATGCCTTTTGAACAGAGATTTAAACACGAAATGAAATATTCCATCGTACAGATCGTACTGCCGAACTGCACGCAACATGTAACAGATCGATTTCAGTCGAAACTACAGTTAGAAACGTGTGATAATCACAACCTACCTCGGCATAACATTTCACTGCCACTGGAGAAGATGAATGACAAAAGTAGATCAAACATTCAACCTAAATTTTGAACGAATCTGATCCACTAATACCCGAATTTGCACAGTATACATCCTAAAAACTAATGGAGCACATGGGTACCCACAACTGGCTCAAGTGCTGTACACACTACACAGAGTCGGTGCATGCACAGCCAGTCCTCGAAGTTCGTCTGACATGGTGCGTCATTGACTACGTCACATTGACATTTAGGTCACTCACACAGTGTACACGTGAACTCATAACTACAAGGAGCAGTGGGGAATCGCCAAAGATATATATAGTTCATCGATGATCAAATTGACAATTTAAATTCCTTGGTGGATCTTTTTTTCCCTGTACATATGATAAATAACAACAAAGGGAGGATTTTTATTTTTTAATAGATATAATTCAATAAACATCGGCAACCTGTGGTTTCTCCATGACTTGTACAGCTCTTTAATATCTCCAAAAATTGATTTCAAACATTTTTTTTTTGGAATGTCACGTAAGTCGTCATTTATTTCAAGCTGGATTTATTATCATTATCATTTTTCTTGAAAAAGGTGGGGGGGGGGGGGGTATTTTTTATCTATCATTCTTATTTATTTGTCTATCATATATTTATCTATAGCTACATCTCTTTATCTTCAAATATTGACTGATTTTTTTTCCGGAATGACATGTCAAATCGTAATTTATTTCATGCGGGATCTACTATTATTTCATTTTCCCTTGGAAGGTGAGGGGGGAGGGGTTAATTAATTCTTAAGCATGATACGGCAAAGTATTTCGTCAGCCCTTTCATCTGTTTTTGTTTTTTTTTTGGCGGGGGGGGGGGGGCGAGGTGTTCTCACTATGATTTGATGAGAAATATCTCAAGTCAGTCATTTTTTTTACCTAGAACACCCCCACCTCTCCTCTGCTACACGTAATAATGTTTCCCCACAACAATTTAATGCAAAGGCCATACTGAGCTTGGAATACTGGTCAACAGATATTGCAGACAGACACTTATGGAAAAGCAACAGATACATGTAACATAAGATTTTCATGAAACTTTGTGTTGTCCATGAATTGATAGGACAGCACGTTTTGGTTTTCAAGGTCAGAGCTTAATGTGTAGCGGTCCTCAACCTTTTCATTCATAATCATTCATTTGATTCATTCATTCATTCATTCATTCATTCATTCATTCATTCATTCATTCATTCATTCAGATTATTCTTCACTTTCTCATTACATGAGATAATGACATGAATAATATAACGATCAATAGAATCAGTTTTTCATATACCTACATGCTAATGCAAAAGAAGTAAATTAAAATAGAGACAATAATATATCATTTCGCTTTTCAGGAGGCTAGTAAGAGCTTCATGTCATCATGCTGTTTTGTCCATGTGGTAGAGATTATGTGTGGTTTCTTATGTTTAATGTTTCTATGGTGTGAGTTGGTGTCCCTTTTTGCGTCTCTTTCTGTGGGTGTCCTGTTTTTGTTTTTTTTTTTTTTGTTTTTTTTTTTTTGCATTGGGTTTTGCTGTGGGTGCTGCAACCTAGTGTTGTTGGAGATCCCCTCCTTTCTGTTAACTTTTCTATCAGTGCTACGTCCCCTTCATGGCTTTGCCATAGTTCATATTAGGGGACGTAGTCGGCGCGAAGCGCCGACGAAGTCGCCATCAAGATAGACGTGTGTACATGAATAAGCAAAAAAGCATGCATTTTCCCGTTTTTCTTACCATTACCTTCGATTCAAAATTTGTGTGCACGGTACATGCGGAAACGGCGAACGTTAGAGAAGATAGAAAGGTTACGAATGGAAATGCACATCACAGGCTGCCGATATTTATCTATCAAAAAGTAAAAACCAACCTTTTGTTGTTTTTTATCGTACATACAGGGAAAGAAGAACAACAAACGGTCAGCTCTTGTTTTTTATTTATTTTTTAAATAGATAAACATCGACAGCTTGTGATGTTCATTATGACGTCGTTTTTTGAAACGTAAATGCGCGTGAAGTTTTGTGTACGCATACATTAACAAGTAAAAATAAAGAGGGAAGATGCCTTTTGAACAGAGATTTAAACACGAAATGAAATATTTCATCGTAAGGTCGTACTGCCGAACCGCACGCAACATGTAACAGATCGATTTCAGTCGAAACTACATTTGTACAGTTAGAAACGCGTGATAATCACAACCTACCTCGACATAACATTTCACTGCCACTGGCGAAGATGAATGACAAAAGTAGATCAAACATTCAACCTAAATTTTGAATAAGTCTGATCCACTAATGCCCGAATTTGCACAGTATACATCCTAAAAACTATACACAGTGTCGGTGAATGCACAGCCAGTCCTTGAACTTCGTCTGGCATGGTGCGTCATTGACTACGTCACATTGACATTTACTAGGTCAATCACACAGTGTACACGTGAACTCATAATTATGTCATGCAAGTACAAGGAGCAATGGGGAATCGCCAAAGATATATTGCATCGATGATCAAATTGACAATTCAAATTCCTTGGTGGATCTTTTTTTCCCTGTACGTATGATAAATAACAACAAAGGATTGAATTTTATTTTTTAATAGATATAATTTAATAAAAATCGACAACCTGTGGTTTATACTATATATTGTTGACTTGTACAGCTCTTTATCTCCAGAAATTGATTCAAACTTTTTTTTTTTGGAATGACACTTATAAGTCGTCATTTATTTCAAGCTGGATTTATTATCATTATCATTTTTCTTGAAAAAGGTGGGGGGGGGGGGTTATTTTTTATCTATCATTTTTATTTATTTGTCTATCATATATTTGTCTATAGCTACATCTCTTTATCTTCAAATATTGATTGAAAACATTTTTTTCGGAATGACATGCTAAATCGTAATTTATTTCATGCTGGATCTACTATTATTTCATTTTCCCTTGGAAGGAGAGGGGGGGGGGGGGGTGTTAATTAATTCTTAAGCATGATTCGGCAAAGTATTTCGTCAGCCTTTTCATCTGTTTTTGTTTTTGGTTTTTTTGGGGGGGAGGTGTTGATGAGAAATCTCAAGTCAGTCATTTTATTTACCTAGAACATCCCAACCTTCCCTCTGCTACATGTAATAATGTTTCCCCACAATAATTTAATACAAAGGCCATACTGAGCTTGGAATACCAACAGATATTGCAGACAGACACTCATGGAAAAGCAACAGATACATGTAACATAAGATTTTCATGAAACTTTGTGTTGTCGATCCATGAATTGATAGGACAGCACGTTTTGGTTTTCAAGGTCAGAGCTTAATGTACATCTGTAGCGGTCCTCAACCTATTCATTCATTCATTCATTCATTCATTCATTCATTCATTCATTCATTCATTCATTCATTCACTCAAATTATTCTTCACTTTCTGAGATTACATGAGGTTATGACATGAATAATATAACGATCAACAGAATCAGTTTTTCATATACAATTATACATGTACCTACATGCTATTAGGGCCCCAACCACATGTTCTCTCTGAATGTCAGTCGGACTCCTCTGGTGATAACATATATGAGCTCGCTACAGCCGGCAGAGCATGGACTGTATTATGCACGTCCTCTTTTTATATCCATTAATATATTCAATACCTTTGTTGCTTGAACCCCTGTGTTTTACGGTCTTGTGTGTGGTCATCTAACGGTGAGGAGGTTGTTTTACACCATAATTGTGCGTTCTTCCAGACCTATGGGAAATCGTAATAGTGGGAGGGTTGTGCGCACGTAATCCAGGATAATTAACCACACCGTCTGCTACTTATGTGGCAGATGGCCGTTTAAAGTCGGCACCGGTTACCCATCTCGTTGGTTTATGTGTGGTCTTTTATGTTTAATGTTTCTATGGTGTGAGTTGGTGTCCCTTTTTGCGTCTCTTTCTATGGTTGTCTGTTCTGTTGTTGTTCTTCTTTTTTTTTTTTTGGCATTGAGTGTTTTGGGGTTTTGCTGTGGGTGCTGCAACCTAGTGTTGTTGGAGATCCCCTCCTTTCTTTTAACTTTTCTATCAGTGCTACGTCCCCTTCATGGCTTTGCCATAGTTCATATTAGGAATTAAATATCCTATAAAGGAACTTTCCTTATTAAAGTTGAACATTTGTAAGAAATTTGAAATATGTAGCATTTATTTATATTTCTTCCAAGTATTTTGTATAGAACAATATCAATCAACTTCAAGAGGTTCTATGACATTACTGTAATTTCTATGACGTAATGCAAAATGCGCGTCAGAGTCGACACGACCAATATCTTCTGTTGACATATCGTCTGGAGCCGCCAATTCTCTGTAATATTCATTTAGGAGTTGCATGGCCCGTTCTTGGATGTCCCCTCCTATCGTCTGTACAACGTGGTAAAGGGAGGCGACGTCATACAACAAAACGCCAACAACTATTCCAAAATTTATGATGGTCACATACAGCTGAAATCAGAAGAAAATTGAAAAAAAAAATCTTACTGAGTAAATAACGCTGAACAATAACTGAGTCAAACATTATATGTATGTGTTAATGTGGCTTCAAAAGCTCTCAAATTTACTACTGAAGGTCATTGATTGCAATTGCTCTGTTATTTTGAAAGAAGAAAGTCTGCTTGTTTTGTACGAAAACGTGTGTTGTTTTAGCTCTTTCTACCATTTTGAACTTTCGCACTGTGTAGTTAGGCTCCATAATATCATATATAACACTAATTTGTTTTGTGGTTTAAGAATTTTAAATATGACTGAGAATAATTTAGAACAAGTATCTCAGTTGATTATCTCGGACTTCTATTGTACACAAACCTCTGTATACGACTGATAATCTGATATTTCCTTAAATCTGATAATATTCTTTAGACAGATTATCATAAGAGTATCAGGGAGTTCTTCACAGCATATACCCACCTAACACGCACTTATCTTACTTCTTTTCCAAAAATGGAACATAGGGGGGTATGAAGATTTTGATCATTTATCATGAGTGTGTAAAATGCATGTTATCTCTTTTAAAACTCGAGTTTCAGATCTATCTTTATGATCGTGATATTCAGTTCTCCACTTGAAGCAAGGTAAAATACAGATCCTTTAAAGAATTTATTGCCCATAAAAGTACATTGAAAATTAAACTTCATATAAAATACACCCAAAGTGTTGGAGAAAGTGTAATATGATGGGATTAACTCCACCTAGAGTTTTCTTTATTGTGAAAAACTTGGCTACGTCAATGCGCAACTAAGGTAAGTGGGCGCAATTTGAGAAAACTTGCTGACCAAACCCATAAATTTCTTCTTTTGGAATTAAAATATGTAGGGCTATAGTTTCCTCTGGTGGTAAACTTATAACGATGATTTTTTTGTCTGTGACAAAATCTACCGTCTGCGCTTAACAAACACGATTTTGCGTATACATATGCTATACCATGAAAAAAAAAACTCAATAAAACTGATACCATTCAACAGATCTCGCCATGTCGTAAATTCGAAGGTGCAACAATCAAAGGTATATAGAAACCCTCTATTTTGAAGGGCAATTTCTTATACTATTTTTTTTTTACCTGTGACATCGTCAGGGTTTCCATAAACTGACCCTTATACTTTAAAGTTCACATTGAAAAATAAAATAAATTGATTGCATGCTTCCACGACTACATTGTTCATATCTTACACTGACAACGACCAAGATCTATTGAACTTTATGTATTTTTCTATTCAAAAGTCTTTCGAGATAAGTATTTATCTAGTTTTCGAAGTAAGGTCGCCAACATTAGCAACTTCTGCTTTATTTTCCTCCAAGTCGGGGGTGTTGTTACAATTGTGGAACTTATTTCGGGAACTTACCTCTACAGTTTTTGAGAACGTCAGTTTACTGAGGATAAAGAGGACCCATCCTATCAAGATCGGGAGCGTAACCACTGCACAACATCTGAGCGTGTACCATAACTTGTCTACCTCCTCACGTAGGTCCCGTATCTATAATAAATCACTAGAATGCACTATGAGCATAATATTCATGGTAAAAATCATGGTAAAATCATGGTAAAATTTCATGGTAAAGATCTAAACAAAAATAACATTTTTTTGGTAATGGAACAATTGAATAATTCTTACACGATTTTCAGTAAGATAATACATATCATTACACTGATTTACTGTAGTGAGTATAAAACAACGAATAAACACCCCCCCCCCCCCCCCAAAAAAAATAATGAATCATCAATTCACCTGTTGTTTTGTGCTTTGACGAATTTCTTCTAATTCATTCTGAACAACATCTGCTCGGTCGATCACAAGAAACGGAGATCCTTGATTGAAAGAAACAGAAATAAAATATTTTAAGCTACTTTGTTCTTTGAATATATATACAGCATTCAGATGATACAACATTGTATCTCTAAAGCAGTTCTCTATGTTTTAGAACTCCTATAATTTTTTTTTAAATATCAACGTCAATGTATGCCTCAAAACTATTTTTGTCGAGGCTACCCGATCAAGTGATCAATTGATCTTCCAAAGACACAATTACTTTAAGAATGCAACTTTAATAGAAAGTTAACATAAATGTATTGTTACCATCTTTCTCAACTCGTTCTTCTATTTTCTCATCTTCCTCGTTTTTGAAGCCATTTGCAAACTGTCCTAAATCTAAGTTATCCATTGTTGAACTTTTTATGGCGTCTGACGTCATAGAATAGTTAGTCTACCAAATAACGTCATAATTTTTGGCGCCGACCATTCTTTTGGATGAGCCTATTTCCAACGTATTTTTTAGTACGTCTTCACGATAGAATATTTTAAATTTGTCAATGAACTGTATGAATATCGTACTAAGCTCACAGATCTAAGGTAATTCATGATTGTAAAAGGCGCAATTCGGTGGGTTTTCAAGGTTTTTTGGGAGCAAATTCTCATAAAAAGATTACGTTTCATCTGGGTTTATACGTTCACGACAAGATAGATGCTTAAAATGTAACTTGGATGATAAAGCCCCTTATTTATCCTCTTTCCAACGATCAAAATATTTGTGAAATCTTGAAATTGATTCAACACGTTTTAGTTTGTTGTTGTTTAATGTCTGAAAAACTATTCCTATACCTTGATTCAAGGCTTGAACTATTATCTCTGATCTTTAAAAAAATCCATGGCATCCACCGTGTTCACGTGTCAAACGTTTTTCGTTGCTTGTGATTCTTTGTTGTTTTGTATTGTCCTGTAGTTTTAAATGCATTGTTCTTAACCTCTTCATGACGGACCCCGTCCAAACCTCGTTAGAGAAGAAAGCCTGACCTCAACCACCTATTCTTTCTGCGGTCGGACTCCTCGGGTGATTGCATACATAAGCTCGCTTTTTTTCATACGCCCTTTGTTTTTGATATCATATTCATTTGTGTGTTACTTGGGTCCCTTCGTATTTGTGTGGTCACAAAAATTGTGCGATCTTCGAGACCACTTGGTAATCGTGTGACTAGTGATAGGGTTGTGCGCACGTAATCCGGATAACCCCAACAGTTGCTACAGTCGTGACAGATGGCCGTCCTAAGTCGGCATAGATTGCCCATTGGTCTCGTTGATGTATGTGTCTTTTGTGTTTGATGTTTTGATGTCGTGTTTGGTGTTCCTTGTCCTTTAATTTTGCGTCTCTTTTTGTGCTTGTTTACTATGTGTTTTCGCGTAAGCCGGGGTGTTTCTGTGTTTTGTTGTATATAGGTGCTGCAACCCAGACCTGTGGGAGGTCCCCAACTTTCTTTCGATGAAATCGCAGACACATCCCCACATTCAAATATCGATACACACCAATGGTATACTGCATAGTATCCGAAACGTTTGAAGGGCTGTCTTCAAATAGGTTATGCTTTAAGTTAATACGACGGATATTTTATCATAAACACATAAAAGTTTGAAGTTACAAATCCAGAGAAGAGTTATAATGGGTGGTCAGAATTCCTGGGATTTGTCAAAAATGTTGGTTTTACGATGTTTGCGGTTTTTTTTTTTTTTTTTTTTTTAATCCTAGGCTGGACCATCACCCTGTTAATCGGACCGGTATCCTCCCCCCCCCCTTTTCTGAACAAAAAATCCAGATCCGCGCATGAATTATGACATCAATATGTCGCTGTTTACATGTATATGCATATCTAGAGGTAGACTCCGGAGGTTAAGTCAATATATTTTTCTTTAAAAAGAACACTTCAAATGTATGTCTTTGCCCATTTTCCATTATTTTTTTGTCAATGGGTTTTCTCTATCAAATTCATATCATATAAACATTTAATGACCTTTTACTGTCGACTTTTGAGTAAGTTATAACAAATTGAATGAGTGTTGATTTTGAGATTTGGGGCAATGTGATATCCGTAGAGGAAACATTTAATTGTTTAAGCTTTCACATGGTCGATGACTATCTACACGAATTTCAACGTAAAATTAAATGCCAATTTTCTACCTATATAATGCATATAGGAAATAACTAGGAGTCATTTCTCCATAGGAAAGCGTTCGATTTTTTGAGCTTATGTATTGATTGGCAGTGTTTATAAACAGTTTATTAGTTTTGCATTACAATGCATTAGATCAATTGTTTTAATTTTCAGGTTTAGAAAATGGAAGGATAACAAAGGAAATGTCTGCTAGAGGGACGAGAGGGGAAAATGAAGGTTTGTGCTACATTAGATATTGGAAAATTTGATATTTTAAATGTATTTCCGTTCCGTACTCGACTGTACACTGGAGCGAAACATCTTTTGCCATTTGTTGATTTTTCTCCAAAGTGATTTGGAGAGAAATCTTTGAAACAAAGGAAGATTTTACAGTATGTTGAAGATAAAACAAATATCACGCTGTTAATGAAATTAAATAAGTTTGTCTGCAGTAAAATAGCATCGTATTATTCTTTTTCTTTGTAATTTCGATCGATGGTAATAAAAACAAAATCTGCCTTTATTTATTCATATATCAAGCCACACTGATTATTCTCATTTCATAAAATGATTTACAGTTTGAAAGCCTTAAATCGTCATTCTCATTTCTTTAAATTCATTGGATAACATGGTAAGTTAGATTCTGTACTATATAATATCATATACGGATCAAGAAAAAAAAAGGGGATGAGGAACTTATTTTTTCGGTTTTCTTACATTTTGGATACAGCTCCAGCGGGATTGGAACATACTATTGTTTAAAAAATTATATAGATCCGCTCAATATCATGCAATACGAGGGAATCTATTTGTCATGTATCTAAGCCAGATTGCACAAAATGTTTCCGCATTATGAACATTTTCAAAAGATATTCATAAACTTGTTTATTTCACAAAGTAACAACACATAATCTATTGAGGAATTTAAATATATCTTAAACATGAAAGGAGTCAATTTTCACCTCTTGAGAATCAGATTAATATATATAATACCTTACACAAACTTAATAATGAATTATTGTTACATATTTAATCCCATCGTTAATCTGCAAAGGCAATAGTCAGAAAACGAATCTGTCTCTAGATCAGGTGTGAAATATACATATACATAAATCTATTATAATTAGTCTGTCCTCATGCTTCTTTACTAAACCAAATTCCGATAAATGAATAAGGACTGAAGGATTTTTAAGGGGGAGGGTTGTCGGATTATAAATTCTTTTCTTAAATTCGGACATGAAGTTTTGAATTCCCTAACAGAATGAGTGAAGAAATGAAAAAAGATCACACTTGATATATACTCTCATATAGTAACTTTTGTTAACGTTTCAGTCAGCAGAGCACATATTGTTCAATCTGTTTCTTTCTTGTAATAAAGAAAAACTGAACTGCAAAATGATCTTTAAAAGTTGAAATTGTCACGTGGGGGTAATTTTCGCGTATTTCACAGATCGAGGGACTTCGAGGAAATGTTTCCACGCGAAAATAACCCTGTTTCTGCATTCTTACAAACTATACAAAGGCAGAGACGTTTATATCTCGAACATTTTCTCCAAGCGAAAGGATCCCGGACCTTAAGGAAAGGCTATAAAATTCGGTTTTCAACATTTTCACAATTTATTGAACTGACCTTATAGATTGTTTGACCTATGTACAAACAACAAGTTTATTACCCCTTTCTGTTAAGATATTGTCCAAAACGCTTGCAAAGTCTGCTAAAATCTACCCACCCTTCGACAGCTTTGGTTGAACTATGCACAAAAAACCCTGGTAGTCTGATACATTTTTTTCAACATTAGGCATGGACGCATGTTAGAATGGCTAATTCAGAAAAATGACAGACAGATACTTATTTTAAATATTCTTCCTGAGAAGGAATTAGCCATTCTAGTTTGCCTTCATGTTCAAATCAGAGGAAACCCACGAAAAAAGTAGCATCAAAAGTATACAAATTAACATAAAGCCACACTTCTAATATCACGCAACCGACAGTTTCGATTCATTAGCATATATTGATTTTTACCTGATTGGTCGTGTTCACAAAATATGTGATCATGTGACAATTTGTTCGGTCCCTCTCATGCATATGTATTGAGAAAACAATATTCAAGGCCGGAATCGATGGCGATTTATCCGGATTTGCCAAATACCCCTGTCACAAAACAGACATCACACATAGTAACATCTTTGAATACAAGCGAAACTTTAATATTTATTTGATACATAAATGGTCCAATTTTCATTATATATAAAAATTCATACAAATAACATTCGATTTTTCGATTTATTAGTAATCAAAAAAGGGGCCGTAAGGTCCGGGATCCTTTCCCCCCGCGAAATCCCCCCCCCCCCCCCAGCGAAAATAACGATGTTTACAATATATATATGGTATTCATGTGTTCTACAGATCTGTATATGGGATGATGTTGAGAAAGGCTTACGTGGTATTATAATGTCTTTGACATCTCGGTGTCCGGGCAGGTACAGTACCTACTCACGGCAGTAATTCCCAAAACTGACTGTTCGCCAAGTGTCAGAGAGCACACCTGCTGGTCGACTTAGAGAGCAACCATTTGATTTTTAGGGGGGTGGGGGGTGGCAATTCCAATGTTGAAAATAACTCTAAAGTTTAAATAATTCAGCGTGATATACATCAAACACAGAATGAGTTCATCTCTTGCAAGCAGATCACTTCATCTTAATTTCTTGAATGGCATATGATGCCTATAATCTATTTACTTAAATGATACTCAACGGAGACAGGCTATATGGTGCTAATGACTTTTGAATTTGATTTATTCACTCCAAATTGCATAAAGTTTGTTCCATTTTTTTTATGCCCCCGGAATCAAAGATTCGGGTGCATATAGTTTTTGGCCTGTCCGTCTGTTTGTCTGTTTGTCTGTTTATCTGTTTGTCTGTTTGTCTGTTTGTCTGTCTGCTTGTCCGAAAAACTTTAACATTGGACACAACTTTTGAATGGGAAGTGATAGGGCTTTCATATTTCACATGTGTATTCCTTGGGACAAGACCTTTCCATTGATACCAAAATTTTTGACCTCGTGACCTTGACCTTTGACCGACTTTTCAAAAACTTTAACATTGGGCATAACTTTTGAATGGTAAGTGATAGGGCTTTCATATTTCACATGTGTATTCCTTGTGACAAGACCTTTCCATTAATACCAAAATTTTTGACCTCGTGACCTTGACCTTGACCTTTGACCTACTTTTCAAAAACTTTAACATTTGGCATAACTTTTGAATGGTAAGTGATAGGGCTTTCATATTTCATATGTGTATTCCTTGTGACAAGACCTTCCCATTGATACCAAAATTTTTGACCTCGTGACCTTGACCTTTGACCTTTTAACCCAGTGACCTCACATACATGTACTTAACAGAAAATAGTGTTCATACTAACAAAGATGCCACCGGGGGCATTCGTGTTTCACAAACACAGGCTTTATTATACTTAGTTTATGATACACAAAAAAGTGTTTATTGGGCAGTGGAAAGGTCGGAAGAGAGGGGAGGGGCAATTTCATGATCCGGAAAAAAATTTTCCCTAAATTTTCGATCCGGAATTTTTTTTATGCCCCCCTTCGAAGAAGAGGGGACATATAGGTTTGCCGCTGTCGGTCGGTCGGTCGGTCCGCGCGACATCAGTTTCCGTTCAATATCTCTGGAATGGATTCACATATTGAAATGAAATTTTGTATACAGACACATCAAACAAAAATCTAGGTCAGGTTCATATTTGGGTCCGATCAAAAAAATTTTGACAGAGTTATGCCCCTTGCATTTCGAAAAATACCAAAATTTCAGGGTTTCCGTTCAATATCTCTTGAATGGAGTTACATATTGTAATGAAATTTTGTTTACAGACACATCAAATGAAAATCCAGGTCAAGTTCGTATTAAGGTCCGATCGAAAAAATTTTGACAGAGTTATGCCCCTTGCACTTCGAAAAAACCCAAAATTTCAGGGTTTCTGTTCAATATCTCTTGAGTGGAGTTACATATTGAAATGAAATTTTGTATACGGATACATCAAATGACAATCTAGGTCAAGTTCTTATTTGGGTCCAATCAACAAAATTTTGACAGAGTAATGCCCCTTGCACTTCAAAAAATACCAAAATTTCAGGGTTTCCGTTCAATATCTCTTGAGTGGAGTTACATATAGAAATGAAATTTTGTATACAGACACATCAAATGAAAATCTAGGTCAAGTTCATATTTAGGTCCGATCAAAAAAAAAAAGGACAGTGTTATGCCCCTTGCACTTTGAAAAAAACCAAAACTTCAGGGTTTCTGTTCTCTTGAGTGGAGTTACATATTGAAATGAAATTTTGTATACAGACACATCAAATGAAAATCTACTAGGTCAAGTTCATATTTAGGTCCGATAAAAAAAAATTGGATAGTGTTATGCCCCTTGCACTTTGAAAAATACCAAAACTTCAGGGTTTCTGTTCTCTTGAGTGGAGTTACATATTGAAATAAGATTTTGTATACAGACACATCAAATGAAAATCTACTAGGTCAAGTTCATATTTAGGTCCGATGAACAAAATTTTGACAGAGTTATGCCCCTTGCACTTCGAAAAATACCAAAATTTCAGGGTTTCCGTTCAATATCTCTTGAGTGGAGTTACATATTGAAATGAAATTTTGTTTTCAGTCACATCAAATAAAAATCTAGATCAAGTTCATATTTGGGTTCAATCAAACATTTTTATGCCCCCCTTTGAAGAAGAGGGGACATATTGCTTTGCCGCTGTCTGACTTTCTGTCTGTCGGTCCGTCGGTTGGTCGGTCGGTCCACGACATCAGTTTCCCTTCAATACCTCTGGAGTGGATTCACATATTGAAATGAAATTTGTATACAGACACCTTGTAGAAGTTTATTAGAAGAAGAGCTTTAACAAAGCATAAATGCTGTACATACAGGTCCTCCTGACAGTTATACTTCTTTGACTTTTTTCATTACACTGTTACTTTATACCCCCATGGGTTGTATCAATGCAAGTATAAAGTTGTGACGGACTTTAATCACAGAAGGGGTAGGGGGGCATTAATGTTTTACAAACATGACTTTTAACTTGTTTTTGCAAAGTCTTCCTGCCCCCCCCCCCCCCCCCATAAAAATCAAATGGTTGCTCCCTTATATTGTTATTGATATTTACGTCATCAGAAACATCGGTTGATTTGCATACAGAAAGCATGAATCATATAAAATTGCATGAAGATCCGTTTTGAAACAAATAATTATTAATACATGTATTGTTATTGGCTGTCCAAGGTTGGTACCTGACCCCATTATAGATGTTCCAAATGTTGTATTGATGACTGTCCTGTTACATTTCTTTCCGTTCGTCCGTTTCACCAACACTTTGTTCGACTGTCTGTCCATCGATGAATGATCAAAATATCTGTGTTAGCCATGGACCCTTAGCCATCTAGTAGTAAGTAATAACGTCATATCGAACAAATATGTCCGATTCCAACTTTGGAGGGGTGCTGAAGGTTCAACAATCGCCGGGTATCATTTTGGAACCTACATTTGTATACTAGCATGGTTTTGTTGAACTTTCGAAAATTGGAAATGTTGAAATTTTGATACGATATCTACACTATTACCCAAATCCATTTTGCACTCTTAGGGCATGGATGTATACACACATATTTAGCATTACAAGAATGTCCTGTTTTTTTGGTAGTGTGAATATTGTCTGAATCTGTTGGATAATCCGAATTTTAATTTATAGAGATTTGAGAATCATGTAAATCAGTTTATAAAGAAAGTAGGCTTAATTTCATGACGTGTGATCAATATTGTTAAATCTCTAAAATCCCCACAAAGACACGTTATGTCGATATCAGGGACGACAAGTAAAAATCAAAACATTCACTTTCACGATACTATAACTATGATAATGGCGACACCTTATTGTCGAAAAATTTATATTACAGGTATGTTATTTCATTTATGTAGAAATTAACATTGTTATTATATAGCTACATATTGCCTTATTTTATTCTTCTATTCTGCATGTGAATTAAAACAAATGAAATAAAAAAATATTTAAAAATATAATCATTAACGCAGAACTAAGTCTCTATAAATCGCAAGAAAACATTCGATTTTTAGCCTTAACGCTTTAAAAAACGTTCCGCAATTCAAACATCTTCAAGATAGGAGAGGATGGTTGACTAGTTAGTGTATGCATCTCCTTAATTCTGCGTTCTATTTACAGATATATATGTGAATTTTGGGATCAAATGATTCCCTGGCGACATCAATGACAATATCTTTCCCAGCTTAATTTAGGCACGGTCCATTTGATATTCTGGGGGGGGGGGGGGGGCTTGGGTTTTTTGTCGGAGAAAGATTTTTTTTTTCGCCCCGGACAGGGGCAAAATTATTTTTTTCTCGCAAAGTTGGAGCAAGGAAATTTTTTTTAACAAAGTGATGCGCATATTTAGAATATTTGTGTTTTATCGATAGAATTATTAAATTTTTACTCAAAACTCTAAATATCGATATATTAGTTTATTTTTATGCAAGTATTTAATTCACTTTTAAACAGACAGATAAAATATTTTTACAATACAATTCTCAACATTTTATATAAGGTTCATATATAACATGCTATAAGAGGGTCTGAGGGGAAGGTCTCCTAGACAATTTTGTTTAAATGTAGAATTGTAAATTGGCGAATAACCATGATAACTGAAGTAATTTTCCTTCCAAGCTTACAAGAATAATAAAATTAGAGTCAGTGGGATATATGCAACATGTATTAATAGCAATACGTAGATATTGATAATATATTTAAGCTTTTTAAGAATAATCTTTTGATAGAAAAGTATGGCGAGCGAAGCGAGCCGAAAATTTTTGATACAAATTGAAAACTGCGGCGAGCGAAGCGAGCCGGAAAATTTTCAAGAATTTTAGCGAAATTTTATATTAATTCTTCAAATTCAGATTATTTGTAAGAGCAAGATTATTTTTTTCTGTCACACAGTAAGCAAATTAATTTTTTTTCATCAAAATTGGGAGCAAAATTATTTTTTTCGAAAAAAACCCAAGGCCCCCCCCCCCCCCCCCAGAATATCAAATGGACCGTGCCTTAGCATAACATATTGCTGTCGTGAGCGCATCTATATTCTTAATCACCTTCTTTGGCAGATTTCCGTGAGATTTTACGCAGGGTGTCCCCTTATATCATCCGTCAGTGGAAGGGTGTGTGCCAGGAGCTGGGGGTACAGGAGATAGAGTTATTACAACTGGAGGGGAGGAGTAGCGCATGTAGTCCCGCCACCCTGGCGTATAAGGGTCTGTGTCTGTGGTATGACCGAGCTGGCAAGACGGCTAGCAAGGACAAACTGGTATCTGTACTGAAAAGATGTGGACTGAAGCGGGCAGAAGGTACGATGCGATATACATGTATTTGGGAGTTGAAGTCTTCATTTTTTAGAAGATCCGTCAAAGAAAGAAGTACTTACACTGTCAAATGTACATGTATAACATTTTCCTTTTGTTGCAACCCCCACCCCTAAAATTGATCATGTTCCGTTTCTTGTCCTTTTATTTCTGAAATCATGTCTCGTTTCATATCTGTTTGATTCTGCAACAAATACTGAATTACTCATGTATCTTTTTTTCCGATTGTTTCGTTTCGTATCCCATTGTCTAGGAGACAGATGTTGACATGCTCATGTTTCGTTTCTTGTCCACTTGATTCAGAAACAGATACTGAATTGTTTGAACGTTTCGTTTCTTGTTGTCCGTTTGATTCTGAAACAAATTCTGAATTGCTTATCTTTTTTTGTCCGTTTGTATCTAAAACAAATATTTGATTCCTCGTGATTCATTTCTTGCCGTCTTGCTTATGAAACAAATGTTTAATTGATCATGATAAGTTTCTTGTTAGTTCAATTCCTCAGCAAATGTAGCATTACTCATGTTCGTTTCTAGGCAGTTAATTGCTCATGTTTCAAATCTTGTCCATTCGTTCGTAAAACGAATATTGAATTGCTCATGTATCGTTTCTTTTCATTTTGTTTTCAGAAACGAACGTTCGAATGACCAATATTTCGATTCTTGACCGTTTGTTTCCAGAGCAAATTTTCCATTTGATTCTGGAAAAAATGTTTTAAAAATTGCTTATGTTTCTTTTCTTGCAAATATTAAATTTCTCGTTTTATCCTTTTTTGTCCGTTTGTTTCTGTAAAAAAGTTTAATTATTCATGTTACGTTCCTTGGAATACACGAAACTCGTGTCTGGTGCATAATAAATCGGTTTGAAATTTTCTTCAAGAAGGTATAGAGTTGCTTATGAAGCAAATATTGAATTGCTCATATTTCCTTCTTTGTCCGTTTGTTTCTGACAAAGTTTAAACGTTTCTTAACCGTTTGTTTACGAAGTAAGTATTGAATTGCATGTCTATTTGTTTCTGAAACAATTATTAAATTGTTCATATTACGTATTATTTTTTGTCCGTTTGCTTCTGAAACAAATATATTGCTAAAATTTCGTTTTTGTAGATCTGTCTTTGAAATAAATGTTGACTTACTTATGAGATAAAGAAGATCCTGACAGCAATCTCAACAGTATTCACAATAGAGCACTAAAAAGAGCATCGACTGACCCCTAGAAAGCTAGAGGTGGGACCAGGTGTCCGGGAGGAGTAAGCATCTCCTGTTTGGCTAGCCGCACTCGTCTGTTTGTTTCTTAACTTTCTGAAAGAAATAATGTTTTGTTTGTAATCCGTTTGTTTCTGAAATAAATGTTGAATAGCTCATGTTTCATTTTATGTCCTCTTCTCTCTGTAACGAACGTTTAATCGCTCATATTTCGTTTCAAATGTTGAATTGCTAATTTTTCAGGATGGATAAAAGATAACAATAGGCTTTAGATTTAGTTCATTGGTATTCCTTGACAATGAAGATGTTACGATAGAGCAGTATATCTATTTGGCACTGATGACGATATATGGGTCTCAGTGGAGGACAATTGGTTACGTGATAAATACATGTCCTAATTGATCGTGATGCTTGATCCCTTAACGTGCTGAAGAGAACATGAATGTCGCAGTAAATGTCATTATAGCAAAACAAAATTTACTCGTTATATTGTCCTTACTGAAAGTTTTTGAATGAAACTTGATATAAGAATCAATACCAGTTTGGAACAAATGAAATCTCCCACTTAAATGGTTACAGAAGGAATTGTGTATGATAGTGACTAATAGACATTTTTCAAGTTGACGAATTTCGGACTTCCGACTTTGCACTTCGCTTTGTAAGGGGTAACAGAAATATAAAAGAAATATCGGGGTATTGCTTGAGGCAAATCTGAACAAACGAGAGACAAAACAGATGGGAACCCTAAAATTCCTTCCCTGTCTGAGCAATTACTAAAAGTATAACTGTGCTCTCTGAAAAAAAAGCAACATCGTCAACTATTTGCATTTCCACAGTCCCCTCGAAGTGCAAAGTCCGAAGTGCGAATTCCGATACCTATGAAAAATGTCCAAATATCTTTAAACAGAGGAGATAGAGAATGTAGAGCTGAGCAGACTGATGGTGAGTGCCGTGTCTCCCAGACGTCCAATGTCCTCCAGAGTTCTGTCCGCAAAGAGAAAGGCTGCAATGAGGGATAACAAGAATGGTACGATACTTACAGAGTGGGAATTTCAAAAGGATTATTTATGTGCTACTAACTTCTTATTCCTAATCAATCATAGCATAAACAAGTAAAAGGGATGACTGTGGCGATAGTCATCTCATATACCTCTTTAATGTTTTTGTTTGAAATACCACGTTAATATTCAGCGTCCTATTTGGATATAATAATGCTGTCCTTTGACGCCCATGGTAATATGAACACCTCACTCTATTACAAACGCGACTTCAAGTTCAATACTAGTATTGGAAATTTTCCTTTTCTGGGTAGCAACATCCCGTCGTCACCATCATATAATATCGTTTTCATTTCTAAATTGATACATTATGCTCGGGCAAGCTCAGTGTACTCAGATTTTGTTCTAAGAGCTTTTAGACGGCTTTCAGTTAGGCTTCTCGGTCAAGGATACATTTGTGACCGACTGACATCGTCACTGAGGAAGTTCTATTGTCTATATGGGGAAATGGTAACACACTATGGCGTCCCCTTGTCCAGAGTCATAAATGATACCGGTAATCAGACGTAGACCTTTTGTTCCATGAGATACCAATTTATACGTTTGTCTTCCTTTGTGACCATTCCACCGATTTGAAGTGGCGGGTGTTGCATTCAAGCATGAGATGCTCACTCTTCCTTGGCACCTGATCTCACACCTTCGCAGGGAACTTACCTCTCTTCGTATGGTGTTTTTTTTATTTCTGTTCCTTTGCTTTAGTTCTGGTTTTATCCTGGTTTTGTAAGCCCTTGGTTAGATGATTTTCGATTAACGAGACATACACGCATTTCTTCATAATATCATTTATTTCGAAAAACTTCAAAAAGTACTTTTTTAGGTCTTGTCCATGCTGCAAATCTATCTGTTCTAAAATGATGCTATTGAATTTGAAGACGTTTAACATTTAATTCAAACTCAACACGAATACGTCAATTAAGAGTCTACAGAGCAAAGACATATATACATTATATCATTAAAACTATCTAATTAATCGTAAAATATGGAATGCGCATGCGTCAAGTTTACCAGCCGCAATTTTTGCACATTATATATGGCTGGTAATATATATTTACTTGGAGAGAAATTTAAATAAGCCATTCTTGACATTCTTTTCAATCCTATTTATTGTCATTAATGCCATTGTAATAATATTAATATGTAGATTTTGGAAATAAATTGTGTTTAAACTAATTCATCGTAAAAAGATAGTGGTAGATTCTCAGACTTTTAGGAAATATTTTGCCATTTCAAAACATCACCAATGTAATTGTACCTTTCATGATTCGGTGTGATCTATACCTGTCTTATTTTTGGTCCTCGTGTGAGTGTTTCCTGTTCCTGTACCCAATGTCTTGCAGTGCTATGAATACTTCACAAGAACAGCCATGGCATCTTTTATTTCTTTATATATGATCTAACATTAATGTCAAATTAGTTAAATTTGGTGAATATTTTATTTATAAATATATTTCAAGTTTAGTGTCGAAACACTATGAAACTAGGTTGCGATATCCTTGGGGACTAACAATCCAACAGCAGAGATACCAACCTAGTGGTTGAAATTGTTGCGTACGCCCTCGTTTGATATCCATTTACATATTCATCTCTGTTGCTTGGGCCCCTGCGTTTTGCGGTCTTGTTTGTGTATGGTCATCTGACAGTGAAGGAGGTTATTTTAACCACAATTGTACGTTCTTCGAGACCTCTTGGTAATCGGAAAAGTGGGAAACCATACCTTCTGCTATTTCCGTGGCAGATGGACCGTCCTAAGTCGGCACCGGTTGCCCATTGGTCTCGTTGGTTTATGTGTAGTCCTTCGTGTTTGATGTTTCTGTGTTGTGCGTTGACGTTCCTTGTCCCTTTTGCTTCTCTTCCTGTGCTTGTCTGCTCAGTGTTTTGCATTGGGTGTTTTGGGGTTTTGTTGTGGGTGCTGCAGCCTGGTGTTGTTGGAGATCCCCTCCTTTGTTTTATCAGTGAGTCGAAACCGAGGACATCCAAATTATGTAAAGCGAGATTATAAATATGACCTGAATTGTATGTCAAAGAACCAGCTAATGAAAGAGCTGTGTGATCAGGGAGATACCCCTTTGTCTCAGAACAATTTATCAAATTTGGAAACGGAGAATTTACAAATATATTTCAAGTTTAAATTTTCTAAAACATGGGTCCTGTAGCATCATATTCCACCCATCCTGCTACGTCTTTCTTTCGGTACATTTTTGGACATAATAATTTTCACACTCTTTGGCCATATTACATTTTTTAGATTGAGGATCACTGACGAGGGTTTAGTACCGAAACGTGCAGGTCTGGTCCATGCTGAAAATTCATCGTTCTTAAATGATGCTATTGGATTTGAAGACGTTTAACATTAGTGTCGAAACACTGAAACAACGCAGACGATATCCTCTGACACTAACAGTCCACTGGCAGAGATACCAACGTAGTGGTTGAAGTTTAGACACTTTTTAAAACTGTATACTTGTCGGAGATAGATATAAAAGAAAACGATTTCGATCATTCAAACAAATTTGACATGCACATTTACAAATATTTTAGAAACGGGGTAAGGAAATAGTCATGTTAAGGGGCGGTCAAATGGTTTAAAAGAAGGCTTTTTCAATCAACGTGGTACGGGTATAGACATTGTCACATTTTGTTACATTACATAGGCAAGTTATAAAAGGTCTTCTACTTTAGTAGGTGATTTAGTTCCCACTCTGTTTGCTTTTCTATAGAAGTTCAAATGAGGTAATTTAAACCTTGAAGAAGAGAGATGGGGAGAAAGAAGTTGTGATAGGTAATACAAATTGATAGTTTTGCACCATCGCAACATAACATCAGCTAAAAGCTTGTGAGCCTTTGAATTGGGTTTTAAATTAATTGTTTCATTCAAACCTGATTGGTTTTTCACAAGTGTATTTAGAGCTTCCTCTGTCTAGTTCGATTAATTTTTCAATAATGTGTTTGATGGGATTATGCTAATAATTCTATCGTGGAGTTAAAACCCCACAAGACTAAACAGTCTAACAAACAGAAATCCCCACACTGAGCTTACTCTTTGTTTGTAGAATATTCAGTCTGTAGGTCCAGAACTCATTGGATTTATTACCTAAAAGAGGATAATACCAATTTAGAATTAAGTCCATAACAGACTTATGAAGCTTGTTTCATAATGGCCGTGAGACTACCAAGTATCGCCGAAAATGGGAGTAAGTATCGTACAACCATGCATATAGCTAGATGGTTTATGGAATACCTTAGAACCAATTGGAATTGTCCAAGTGGTTATCACAGGATGCTGTGTGTCCTCAACTTTGTTAGAATCCCAGGTAATTATATAACGCTTAATTTTCGTTTATTTTTCATTTTATTTCTGCAGGTTATTCATCCAGACCGGGATCTCGGAACAACATCAGGGTCACCCGGGTAAAGTCATCAAAGAGAAAAAGAAACACTGAAGAAATCAAGCCATGTAAGTGATACATAATGATGACTGTCAATAAATGAAATTGATACGAAAATAATTAATCATAACGACCATTTACTGAATAAGTACTTCACTTTTAATGAAAACAAATCCAAATTCAGTTGAAATAAATCCGTTTATTACATTGCAGGTGAGATCAATATTGCTGTCAGTATTTCTCAGATCATACCACAGAAAGAGCTTACCGGTAATTGGGGAGAAGAAATGGCCAACTTGACAGAACAATTTTATAAATTCATTACTGAAAACTGTCATTTCTTCATTGAACGATTAGAAAATGCGTTAGAAATCAGAGAGATAACTGTCTCTGAAATTAGAAAAGGCAGTTTGATTATAAACTGTCAGTGTTGGTCGCTGGGAGCATTAGAATCGTTGAATCAAATCTACAGATCTAAACGTCTTCATGCCATTTGCCAGAATGTCTTCGTTACTGGGAGTGTGTTAGGGTTGTTAGCCGCAAAGGACATATCCCTCATGGTGCTTATTAATACAGATTCTTTTGACAGTGCTAGGGAAATGTTCTTGTCAAGAAAATTCCGAGAGTGCAATATCATCCATCCTGCAGACCTTCTGGAACCTCCCTCGGATGATCCAGTATTAGAGGATGTACCTTTTCCAAAAGGCAAGTTTTAAATCTGTTTAATGTTGGAAGTGGCTGTTGCCTTTTTCTAAGAACTGCATTTTCTTTCATTCCAATATTGAGTAGATGTATTTCAATTATGAAAAAGTCCATATTCCAATGCTTTCAACATATTCATTATTCAGACAATGTCATTAAATTTTCTAATTAAGTATGAGGTCTGATTGATATGTTGTGAGTCTCGATTTTCTGGGTTGCAGAAGGTATTCTGCTGATAGATTATCTAAAAAAAGGACAAACAATCTATGACTCATACTATGCTTCACTTCAGACACAGTTACGGGAAAACATTCAACATTCAGCGCCGCGGAAAGCTCCCTAGTTAAAAATGTGTTGTTCCATCAGGACAATGCTCCTGTACACAAGTCTGTCACTGTCATGGCTGACATTCAGTATTGTGGCTCTAATTTGATTGAACATCCGTGTTATTCAACTCATCTTGCTCCATCAGACTTTCATCTATTCCTAAAACTGAAAGCAGCTATTTTGGCACACACTTTCAGTTTCAGTCCGATGATGACTTGCAGTGGGTATCTTTCTGATCAATCAAGATAAGGAGTTCTTTTTAAAAAGTATTATTGAGGCCATTAAACACTGGTGGCAAAAGTGTATAGATACTGATGGGGTTTATGTAGAAAAATACATGTAATGCTAAATGTCTGATTGAAAAATCCTTAAACAAGAGGCTCACAACATATCAATCAGCCCTCTTTCGAAATATTGAGTTTCACCATGTGACAATACACTTTTCTGTTCTGATCGAACTGTGCTACATGTAGGAGAATTGTTTTTGTATGTAATTTCAAGTAAGATTTATCTATAATTTCAAATAAATTTCTCTACTTTCACACAGGAAATGAATTAGACGACGAGTTCACAGGTAAAGATGGGTTTGACTTGCAGTTGGACAGAATATGTAAACGACACAAAGACTTCGAAGCACAAACAAAAGATTTTCTTAGGACAATAAATATCATCTTGCCAAAAGGAAAGAAAACGATTTCTAGTCTGAAGGAATTGATTCAGCTTCATACCTACCTATGTGGTACAGAAACTGTGTCATCCGGCGTCAGAAGTGATTTAGTAAGGGAATTTCTTGCCATTGTGAACAATATTCGTCTGCTCACATGTGAACTTAGTGCGCATGTCCAAAAATCACAGACTTCCGTTTCGTCGATTCGAACTTCCGTCAGTTCAGGCATAAATGGTCACAACCCTGGAGTGTCCCTGAAGAAGTGGTTATTATCTGACATAGAGGACATGTTGAGTCCTGAGTATGTGTTTGAGGAGGATATCAGTACTTTAAACAGAAAGCTGTCATCCTCAGAGAAATTATTTACAGGGTTGTTGTGCTATATACCGCTCTTATTTGTTAAACTTCAGACAGTTTTAGATGAATCTTGATTAATAACTTGTAATTGGATAAAACTAAATAAATTATCATCATTTTTCATAATTCACTGCTGATAGATTTTTTGTTGTTTGAATGATGATGTAGGCTTTATCTTGGTATTGGAGAACAGTAATTTATATACTCTTGTATTTAGACATGATGTCCAATTTGACAAGAATAGACGATGGACAAGTTGATAGGGTGGTTATATGATCCGAATTCATATTTCTTGTCCTATTTAGAAAATTTCAGAGCTAATACTTAATTTTTTCACCAATGTAAACACGCCACTTTCAAGGTTCATTCGTCAAAAAGTGAAGAATAGGTACTGTAAGATAAATAATCATAAGAACTCAACTCTTACGGCTTCAAAGTTTTATTTTTGTACATAAAATTTACAGGATTTATTATTAAAAAAGCAAAATATACAAACAAAGAGAGACCCTTTAGAGATGCCAGCCTATAACACGCATGCGCACATACATGGCATGTCGTTCTAGAAGGCACGTATAAATACATGTAGTGTCTACAGCCCGATAATGTATAAGTAATATAAAAATAGAGTAAAATAAGTAGAAATTAAACTAAAAATATAACAAGAACATAGATATGTAAAAGAATAAAATACAATATTAAAATGTACAACAACTTTAAATGGTATTTAAAATAGGCATGATGAAATAAGAAATATTATATATAATGTAACGCGTAGTACAAAACAAGGTACAAGAAATACCCAAAAGACATAATTAATACAGAGAACATAATCTGTAGATGAATTTAAGCAAGGTCATTTCCATGGGATTTACTTCAAATATCGTATGTAATCCGGTGTGATAAATATTTGGATAATTAAACTACATGTATACAATGTTCTTCTCAGACCAAGACTGTCTGTCAAAGCTTTGCTCACTACAAATATTTGCACAGAAAATCTACACACAGTACGGGTTCTTAACAGACTTTCTAATATAACCAAAGATTGAAAGCAGACTCGCGAAGTCATAACTTATCGTTGGAAAAATTTGTGTAAAAATCTGTGAAATTAGTATTATGCTTTGGTTACAGATTTGGAAAGCAAAAGCGTTCAAAGGGATTTTTCCCTGTAGATCCATTATTCTAAATTCAAATTTTAAGTCTTTCAAAAATTTGAATCCGGTTCAAGAAGACTTCTAAAATGTATTTACACGAAACAATTGGAATGGAATCGCACAAATAAAGTGTTCTAACAGAAAAGCTTGTATGATGTATCAGGTACAATTAGTGTGATAGTAATTATGATGATGAACTGGCAAGGTATATAATTTAGAATGGCACAAATGGCAAGCTCGAATTCTTCTGAAATTGTGCATATCTTCTTATCTTCTAGCAATGAAAATAATGCACAAGTAATGGATTTTTCAAAGCCACGTTTTTCAAAAACCTTTAAAATCTTTGTTTATATGTCAAATCAAATTAACCTTATATCCATTAGTCACTCTTTTAATTTCTTTTACCCGACTCAAAATTAACAAATGAATTCAGAAATTACCCATTTGAAAACGAAATCAACTAGATCTTGTACGTAAACGACATAAGTTTAAACTGTCAAAATGTTTCCTTTTGAGGAAATGTAAAAGTTATAAGAGACAAGCAATAATGTAGCTACCCTAAGTTTTCAATGCCTAATTGCATGGATATAAGAATTTCAAAATGAATAAACATTCATTCAAATTCATAAAGATGTTACAACAAAATAAATTCAAATATATCAAGCGCGGATCGAAAGGATGGACCCCTGGAAATTGTCATAAATGCTTACTTTCCATTTTTCTCCTTTAGCGTATATGTTTTTTTTTTTTTTGAAAAGTCATACGTTTGCCCTCCCCTCTCCCTCTCTGCTTCCCTCCCTCCCAGAAAAATACTTTTCTAGATCCGCGCATGCATATCTTTGAAAACAACCATTGTTACTGTACTGTACTTCCATACCGTATGTCTGATACAATTACGTATCATTGAGTATCTACATAATAAAATGAGTCAATTAAATATTCACAGTAATGATATCGTAAGCTTTTAAAATGGACATCAATAAATAAAACAGCCACAGTGAGAAGAATATGATACTACAGAATATTTTAGGAACTTTAGGTCCGCCGAGTTCGGCATTACCAAATATGGGTAATGTCCTTCTAAGAACCAAAAGCACTATTGCTACAATGGCTGCCACAGTGTAGAGAACAACAGAGAAAGCAAGAGTCTTTGCTGGCACTTCAAAATCCGAACCCTGCAATATAAAAGGATAGGCATTTTAGTACATAGAACAAAAGTATGAGTTAATCGCTAAAAAAGAAGAGAGGAAGGGCAGAGGTCTAGAGATATAATAGTGAGCTACGAAGTACCCTTGGAATTTTAAATGCATTCTTTGGAGCATATAGTTTTGCCGAAAATCAAAAGGTAGACTTCACTGGCCTGATACAAACAACATCTGGAGTAGGACTAATCCGACCCAATTTTGTAATCAATGAAACAATTCGTGAAACATTTGACCAAATCATAATCAGTTATATCAATAAACATCTTCGATAGCGCTGACAGTAGGGCGTTTCTCAGAAGATTCCAACCATAGCGTAATAAGTACAGACCACAAGGCCAAATTACCAGCAGTCAGGCGGCTCATTAGACCAAAGCATCAGTACTTTGTTCCAGAACACCAAAAACATGTACATGTATTATCAATAATTCGACTTACTGGATCCATGACCATAAATTGCAAAACTGTTCACACCCATTTACCATTAAAGTAGTTTGATCCGTCAGACCGAGTACAGATTTGAAGACAAAGCAATAAAGACGACTTCAAAAGTACATGTATCTGAACGATTTCGTACGTAGGAAGGTAAAGTTATAAATAATAGTTTCGTTGTATAATTGTTTCTTTGCCTCTTCGTCTTTTCCATGTCCCAAATTCTCGAATTCGGTCTGATTAGTCATACACTACATCATAAGTTAGTTGTATCCATTGTATATGTACTTTTGTGTCGTTTATTTTATTTTAGTGTCGTGAGTCTCTCGCACCATTTTTGTGCTGTTTATATCTTCTTTTCTGCGAGTGACTTGCATTAGCCCTTGGGCCGATCAGACACTTTCTGAATACTTAACGTTGTTGTTTATTTCTTCCTTGTGTTTTTTGTACTTTATGGATGTTATATACAACACATCTTCCTCGTATATCTCCTGACCTAGGTTTATAGCCTTTGATCTATTACACCTTTTTCATTAGAAAGAAGTCATTGTCCTCATAATTCATACGAACATAGGTGAGGATCAAGGAAGACCGTACCACCATTAAGTCTCTTTACTTCACTACATTGTTATTACAGGATATTTTCTTCAATCAATGGCCACGTTTGTGACTGATCAAACGTTAAAGATATTATTAATCATCAATGAGGCGACGCCCAGCACGTACAGTACTTTATATATAAAACATAGGACGCTGGAGGGAGGTATCCATACATAGTATGATCTGTATATGTGGTCACATTACAGATCACATCCTTTAGTATGACTGACATGAGATTCCCTTTTATCTCATCACTCTACAGTACATTACATTTGTCGATTTGATTAACTTAGCAAATGCCTCAATCCTTTAAACACCGTAGACTGGACTCTGATATTTTTATCTTTTAAACGCCGGATTCGAAGCTGGCCAAAACAAGACAAAAATTTTAAAAAGGTTACTGTTTTTAAATGCACATGTAGTGTGAAAATAATACTTACAGTTTTTACTAGATGATAAATAGTCGCTATAAGCCACGACAGACCCAGCCCAAGGAATACATTGACGGAGTTACTTCCGTTGATGTTACCAATAGAGCTATCCGCTGTCTTCTCGTTCACGGCCGCTGTTTTACTGGCGAATGTATCCGGCATACTGGTTCCCAAGGCAACGATAGAAATGGCGGTGATGGAGTCTTTTAGACCAATCAAACAACCGAATATGCTAGCTGCATCTCCAATGAGCGCCGTCATTAGACCAATCACAGCGAGGGATAGAATGAAGGCTGGCCAACCGCCTAGGTATTTTGGTGGTGGCACAAAGGCAAACAGAATCTGTGGGTAGATAAATACTTTTCAGAATAAAGTCACACATAGATATAATATGTTTTCATAACTATGTTTCCTATTCAATTAGATCTAGACTGTTAAAGAACTGTTACGTTGGCTGTTGCTTATTTGACCCTAAATATGTGACATTGACCTTGATTTTAACCAAAATTGGGTGTTGAGAACATCATTCCAGCAAATCTGGTTGAAGAAAAATGCGTATTCAATATAGCAAAACATCTCAAAGAGTGAAAAACGAGTGACATAAAAATGAACGCCGGACAAAGCGTTCTTGAGTTGCAGGCGACATAACCATAATGTATTTCTTCTTTAATCATGCGGACGATAAAAAGGACCTTACCTTCCAAAAGAACGTGCAAAAATGTAAAATGTAGTCCACAAAAGTGGCCGTCTCCAGATCTCCGCCATTAACGTTCATGGCTGTCTTAAACTGACTGACCCATGTCGAGTCCTCCAGTTGTAGGGCGTCTAAGTTGGCTTTGGTAAGATTGACAATCCTGCTGACCAGTCCGTTAAATTCTGTGGAAAGCAATACATGACACTTTAAAAGTATATTTTAAAAATATTTTTGTTTATTATGTAATATTCCTGTGCAAGGTTCAAGACAGATGATCTTCTCTAATAAAATGTATTTGTAAAATGAATATTTTGTAATTCTCAGCACGTATTTTCAGCAATCTAGATTTTTTTTCACGAAAAAGAGGAAAGGGAGAGGGTTGGATTGTGCCTTGCTTAGGTATCTAGAAAAATATATTTATAAGAGGTAAAAATCGGCATCTTTGTCAAATTCCAGGAGATATCCAGATCCGTATGTGTACATTCGAAAACCCCTATTGGGTCCTAATCATGCACCTGTAACATTGCGCCCTACTTAAAATTGAATATGAATGTTATCATTTTCTTTATAGTAGTTGGCTCGTGATTATATCATATCTTGCCTTCAAAATTGAAAAGTTTCCAATATAAACTTATATCTATTTATTCTATATAATATTTTATCTATAAAGTCTATACTGTATCTGTATTATTGAAAGTTTTCATGGCCGTTATTTACCTTCATCATTACGATTGTGACAACAGTTTTCAATTGTTGACCTTCATCATTAAAAGTCATGATTATAGTATGTATAGTCCTTATTGACTATTTACTTACCTTCATCATTAACGATGGTGACAATAGTTTTCTTGATCTTGGCTAGCTCTGCTCCTCCGTCAGTTTCACCTAACTCTACTTCAAAACTTTCATCTCTCTCATCTTTCTAAAATTGAATGTATGGACTTATCATAATTTGCTTTTATTGTAATTAAAATCTCTTACGCCGTCAGTTACGGGATGTACAGTATAAGGGGCGTTTTGCGACAGTGTCATCAAGGATTGCAAGGTATTGAAAAAAAAAACCTTTCTGATTCTGACTCAAAGATCATTGCACAACCATAGTCAAAAGACTTTTAAAAGTACGTCACTATTTTAATATACTTTTTGATCAACGAGAAGGTAATGTTAAATATGGGGGATACAAAAATACTTGGTGGCAACGTTTTGCAGGGAGGAGAAAGGCGTTTTTGAAAAACATATATTACATTTTGGCCAAAAAAAATCTGATCAATCACAGATAGCCTTACACAAAATTACGCCCGCGCATACTAATCTACAGGCGCTCGGTTCCAAAAAGAATAAATGAACAATGGATAAATTTACTCACATTAGTGTCATGGATATGAATGTCGATATTTTTGGTAGTTTCGCCATGGTCAAACTTCAGCTCTCCCTCTCCTCCTTCGTAATCCACACCACTGATAGCAGTGATGTCCTTGGTTCTCCACTTGACAGACACGTGACCATCGGCACCATGGATACGGTTTACAGGAATTCTCACATGACGTCCGCTTTCCTTGGCGATGATACTTGGCTTAGCGAATTCAAGTTTTCCGGGTTCTGCGAAGAGGGAGTTCAAATTTAATTTCGAGAGATTAAAAATATATCAACTTCCTTCTTCTTTAAAATCCAGCTGTACATTCATACATAATAACAGAAATTTACATTTAATTTTTGATTTGTTGTTTATTCTTGTGACTTTTGTTTGAATTTTACCAACAGGCAAATATTCAATATTAACAGTAAAACTTAGTTCAGCTTAAAGAACCCCTCAAAGCTTCAACTTTTAACTTCCTCACATTGGTTGCAAACTCATTAATAACAAATGAAACAATAAAATAACATTTCCAGCCAAATGAATTCAATTAGTCATAATTACCGTCATCATTAATGATTGTGATTTGTGAAATTGACACTGGTCCTAGCACTACGCTCTCGTTAGTTTCCTCGTCGTGTGTCAGGGCTAGCTTGACAAAGAAGAACTCGTCTGGTTCCCATTCATTATCATCCACAATCTGTATGTACAACTGTCGTAGCTGTTCATTGGCGGCGAATTCAATCACCTCCTCTAGATGGATGTAGTCCTCGGGGGCTACGGCTGTACCGTTTATGGTCTCTACTCTGAAATTCCATGAGATGAATTTTATTTGATGCATAATTTTAGAGGAACTAGAGGATGGCAATGGTGGTGGTAATTGACTGGTCAGGATGGATTCCAACAGTTAAATGCTGCAATTTTCTGCTTAGAACTGCATCTGCTGTCATGCTTAATCTAACCCCTCTTCCTTCCTTTGGTTGTACCCCTCTTCTTTTTCCAAAAGAATTCATATTCCCATATTGAATACAATGTTTACCGGTATATTCGTAATTACGTATCAAAATCGCATTTCAAACAGACATAAACTTGCATTGTCTAAGGGTCACCATCTATGTCCAAATTCAATCAAATCAAAGCGTCCAACTCCATTGTCAGAGAGCAACTCTTTGGACAGAAATTAACTGAGGTGCACCAGATATATATGTAAAATGACACAAATGACAACAATGTGATACATGTTCATCATCTGTAAAATCTAGCACAAGATTACGATACTATCATCCTTGTCATTTTTTATCAGACAAAATGGTCGATCATTTAACGTATCCAATGTACAAATGAAGATCTCGCGGACGTCTCGTCCATTTAAACAGTGTTAAAATGATCTCGATAATCTTCGGCAGTGTCTCGATAGTTTCCGTGGCTTGAGCGACGGTCGGCATGCTGACCTCTGATGTTAGAAACCATTATTTATGTTGTATTAGGTATATTTAGGTAAAAATATGCCATGATTCTAACTATATAATACACTTGATATTTATTTGTACAACGGATACCTTAACTTACTTGACTTTCACAGGTTTATCCAGTTTTCCATATCGTCGGATTCCAACGCGGACCTTTTGCTCGTTTTCTAGAACCGAGAGTGAGGCGGCAGTGAATTCTACCACGGCCTTGGTGCCGCCCTCGGTATGATCCTTTTTCACCGTCAGTTTATTCTCGGTTCTTTCCTCCTCGGGTAAAGTCACTGTGTCATAGAGCTGAGAGGAAATGTTAAAGGTGCAAGAACAGTTAGTATATATCAATTTAGTGATGGGTGATGCCGTCTTTTTTAGATATTTGAACATTCAGAAAAGAGCAAACCAACCATTTTCCCCTATTTGCAATAGTTGGATATAGTAAATCAAAATATATATGTGAAGAAGAGGTCCACTACCTGAATAGCTAAAAAGAACATCAGTTCAACAAATTAACGAAAGGCTGATTCTTTACTTTAGATGGAATGTCACTTTAGATATATGTTAATCATGTTATTAAATTATTGAATAAATTTTCAGTTACAGTCCCTTACATATTTTATATCCTTTCTATCAGTGAATTTCACACAAACTTTCGAATCATGCCTTGAATAATAATATATCATGGATGCTAAATTAGAAACATTTCTGGAACGATAGATCTTTGGTAAACCCCACAAAAACCAAAGTCGAAAAAAAAAAGTAATCATAATACAATAAACAAAAATCCCACTTTCTATATCATCTATTGAAACAAAATTTTAATGTGCACAAATACTTTTTGTTACGTATGAAAGTGCTAAAAATTTGAGAATATAAATGTAACCAAGAGAAACATGCTCAGAAAAGGTAATACTATTAGATTTAAGTTCCACTCTTCGCAAGCCAAGGCTTCTATTCGTTTCAATGCACATGGATTTTACATTATGGACTTATTTTTCATTGTTTTTCATTATTTTTCAAAGATTTCTCATTGAATATGTGTGGCCTTAGTAGTCTACGTAAAGGATAAAAAAACCCCACCGAATTGGGTTCTCCTTTGCTTGCGAAGATGATATTTCCTAGGTAACTGGTATCTATTAGGTTGTACTATATATACATGATTGTACATCATCAGTCTACATTATATTTTTTCCTGATTTCGCGAGTAACTGAGCCAGGAACGCTCAAAATTACATTGTAGATTTTTGAAGAATAGGATCTTATATTAGGAAACATTATAGGGAAGAAACTATATATACAAGTACAGTCCGAATTGATGTGCATTCTCTACATACGAGAGTATAAACATGTTACATTACTTTCATATTCAATTCATGTTTATTAAGAAATTACAAATAATAATATCTCAAAGCATTATGGATATTCAACGAAACAAAATAGTGCGTATATAGTGTTTCGTAAATGATAATTTTATACATGTACCTTCTGTGCCCGAAAGATATGGTGAATAGAAAATGAAAACAGTTTATTTCTTCTTTGAATGGATATAACAGTTACTCGTTTTAAGTTAAAAGCATAAATGAAAACATTTATAATTGTCATTTCTATTCATAACAAATCTACTATACGGTAATCATGTTAATATATTCATTTTCAAGCTCCACTTGACAAAATATTTTAGCGTTAATTGGGGGCGTCATATCCCATTACATATGTTTAATAGAGCATGATAAATGTTTACCTGTTGGAAGGTGGTTAGAACCCTTGGAATAAGCTTCTTGCCACCGCTGACACCACGTGTAGCATTTATACGGTACCATAATCGGTCATGGTGCTGGTGCTCCTGTATTTTCGCGGCTGCTATTTTCGCGGCTTCTTCCTCTGGCAGACCTTGGTCGAACGACTCGTGACCGAGTTCCTATAAATAGGAGAAATATTTTTTGAAATAAGTCTCAAGATTTAGGAGTGAACACCAATAAAATGTTTAGGAAAGCAAGCATAAAGCGATGTAACAACTGCAATTTCGGAATCTTACCTTAGCAAGTTTCATGATGGTTCCCTCGCCAGACGACTCTTGTTTGGTTAATGCTGGTCGCCTCTCCTCCTTGTCGTCTGCAAATGTAATAGATGTATTTGGTACATGTATGATATATACAAACCCCAAATAAGGACATTAATGGGAAAAGGGTGCCAAATGATGTGAAATTGAAGAAAGAGAATTTAAGATTCAGTGGTCTTTATGCAGAGTATCGTTTCCTTTCTGAATGAATACTTACTCAGAGAAATCCCAACCATGCCATTTTCTTCTAATTCCACTTTTTTCATACAACAATCTCGATCGGCCATGTAAGCTACGAAAATTAGAGCTGGAAACATAAGAAATGTAATAATGGCCTCCCATAGTGTAACGTATCCCGGCGTGATCACCAATAAAACTAAGGTAAGCCAAACATACGCAAAAATACAACTAAAAGTCGTCACGGCGAACACTTTCAGATTCGCGATCTGTCTGACTTCTCCATCAGGTATAGAGTAGATACAAATAGCTCCTATGACCAAAAGATTAAAAGAAGCAGATCCAACAATTGTTCCAGGTCCAAGTTCTCCGGCTTCGAACCCAGCTCCTACAATCTCAATAACAGAGAGCAAAATTTCTGGTGCACTAGTACCAAGAGCCAACAAGCTGAGGTTGGCCACGGTGTCATTCCAAACTTTAACTCGTAAGATTCTGAATCCCTCCGGAGCGTCAGGGTCGGGGACACGTACTTTGGCTGTTTTACTTGTAATCCTTTCAATAGCACACATAAACACATCGGCTATAATAGCCACGCCCATAAAACTCCAAAGTAAGAAGAGCAGATATAAAAAAGCGCGGGTTCCAGGAGACCAAGTGTACTCATTGATGACGGGCAGAAGTTTCCCCTTTTCTCGGCACACGTAGTCCTCGATATTGAAGGGCGTGGTTGTAGGTAGGGTCGTAGACGTTGTATTGTTACTCATCTTGGCGGATCCTCAAATCCTGTAAGTAAAATGAAAATAATTGACCTCAGAAACAAAATTGCACTTGCTACAATAAGTTGCACTTTTGATTGCAGAAGAGAGTGGCTCCAAAACAGAAAAAAATTGTGGCAGTGGAAATAATAATTTTGCTTCAACGTGATATATATGGCAACTTTATGGTTTGATAAACACTATGTTATGTACGTACAGCTTATCTTGTTTTGTTTTGACAGTGGGAATTTACTTCCTTGATCCCCTTGTTCATTCGGACTAAACTGGGGAGGCAAGATAAGTTCTAAACCATCAATTTGTCCATTCAAATACCAACGACATTTATCTTCAAACTTTTATATGCTCACGGCAAATAAAAACGGTGGATGAATAGGAAGAAAGGTTTTGGCTATTATCAAATCAATAAAAGTGATCTCACAAGCTTCTGGATGTAATATACGTAATACATCTGCTACAATGTCAAACTGGGTTTGGGCCAGAATTTCTTTACCTATCAACGTTATCAATATTCAGATCTATTTGTAAAAAGAGCAGCTTTTCCAGAGTGGATGTATATTTGAAAAAAGACCCCCCCCCTCCCTCAAAAAGAAAAAAAGAGACACCCAAAAAACAAACAAAATAACAACCGCAGCAGCACCTTTACCTTTCATTAGATATTACTCATAAAAAGGAAAGAAAAAGACAATATTCTACAGGTATAAGATCTAAATTAAGACTGGAATTAGAAGTGATTTATTAGATTGTCATGAGCTTTCTTTCCTCCTTTATTTCTTTATATACACTGTTCATGCCGAAGGGAGATCCATCAATCCAGTCATATCGTCAACACAATCATTCGTGTATCAGATAGAATTCGCTGCATCATGATATTTATTGACTTGCTTACACACGTCCTAAAATGGAGGTATTTTTCAGTTACTGATGTGTGTTAAAAATACACCTCATTTATTATTGATCGTGTAACCACAGTAGCTCACCAATCTATGTAAGTGTACCGTAGGGACAACTGCTGGTAGAAAACAAGACCATAATCCGGCAACATATCGGTGAAAGAGATGAAAAGATCGGGGAAAGAGGAAAGGGGGAGGGCTCAATCAAATATTTGCATTTTATGTAGGAAATTTTCACATGAATATTTTATAGAATAAGTCTTTAGATTGTTATGACATCTTGACTTAGGTTTTGCTTATTCATAAATACAAATAAAAATGATCATGCTTTTTTTCAGACCTCAAAATAATGGGGTCAACAGCCTTGCACTAGCTGCCAGTGCATACGCCTCTACGAAGACGTACCTCACTCCAGCCACACTTCGGACAGACTTTGATATTGATATTGGAGCAGACTTTTAGTACCACTGATCAGATTTTAAAATATCCGAAACATGTATGTTTGATCAAGGACTTAATCCTTGGTTTGATGTACTAATTTAGCCTTTACTGAGGTCATAAGGGAAACTCTGCGGTACCAAAGTTGGAATGTTCCTTAAAGGTTTCTTTTTTTTGTTTGTTGTGTTTTGTGAACCTTTTCAAAAAATAAAAAGGAAGAAATATTCCGAAAAAGGTACATAAACAGCTGCACTGTTCATGCAACATTCCATTTAAAGGGGAAAGTGTTGAAGTTTTGTTAAATATGACAAATACCTTTGCCCACGTACAGGTGTGTGAAATATAGACTTCCTTCCTCCTTTGTTTGACGCAAGAGACAAATTCTTTGAGCAATGGGCGAGATGATTTTACCTTGTCCGCCTATGATGACCTCATGAGGGCCACAGGGACTGTGACATTGAGAGCAATGTATCATATTTGCTATTACGATGCGCTGACCACAGGGTCTTGGAAGTATTTACCACAGAGACTTGGTCATTTTGTTGAAATATTGTATGATCACAATTTTCCGACAAAGCGGATTATTCTTTTTTTCTGCAATTTTCGTATTGCGTGAGGGTATTACCCGGTAAAGCAGTCAAAACTCCTACCTCCACCCCATCCCATCCATGCAATCCCATCCCACCCCCTTGATTTTTTTGGTGACCTACATGTAGCTCTAACTATATATATGTCTTCAAGTTATTAGGAGACGTCCATTATATTATAGTACGATACCAATTAAGGCTTTAACAATTTCCCCCGTATCATTGCATTCTAATCACTGTTATCTGATGTTAGTCTACCGAGACAAGAGTTAATCCCCCATCTTAAGGTCCTTTTTCAAATGGAGGAGAAAATGATACATGTACCTATATGTGGGTTGGTGTGTAGGGTGTGCGTATGCCGATTATAGTATCCAGATTTTTTTTCAACAGAGGTCCAACATTGAACAAAAAAGAAGGGGGGGATAGGTTTCAATACGATGACTTTAAATGATAAGAATTTATATTAAAGATTCTTGTTATCAAAATGATTTTTACAGATTCTAAAGAAACGCCCCTTCTATCCCCCTTCTATCTTTATTCTCTATAATTAAGATTTTGAAAAGTCTATGTATATCATAATATATATTTTATACACGAAAAGTACAGTACCAATTACTTGTCTATCCACTTGACACTCCTCCCACAAGTAAGTTAAGGTCAAGTAACCAACTCACTCGTTAAACAGAAAGAGACAACACCTTATTGAATTTCATATTAAGGTTTCCTCCCACGCCATGTACGGCTGACGGCAGTAAAATCTTGGCACCCTCCTGCATAACAGAGATATTTTCACTTCCTTCTCATATCGTACTCTTAATGACACATCTAAAGACGTAGTAAAAGAACATGTTGTTCTCAGAGAGGCTTAATGGTCTGGGTGATGTCTTAATTAGCTCAAGATTGCTACCTCGAAAAGAAAAAAAAATAATAGAAGCAACAAAAATGCGCGGATGCAGGGGCTACGACTTCCTCCGTTTCGAGCCTTTCCTCGAACGTACCAAAAACGTACCCCGATCGGGGGGGGGGGGGGGGGGGGGGGGCTGGTCTATGATTTGGAAAATTTAAAGAAAAGGGTATTTCTGCATATTCCAATGTGGATCCTGATACCCCTCCCCTTTTAAGATCCGAACATGTCGTTACGGTTTTATGGCGGAACGAAATGTCTTTTTTTTTTAACCAGAACGGAGGCCCAGCATACAATGTACATACAAAGGTTTTGCACAGTCCCTCTCAGACACAGGGAAAGTGCTGGAGAGAAAAAGGAGAAGCCCTGTGAGGTTTTGGACAAATATTTGAGCAGCATCACAGATACTTTCTGAATGGGGAAACCGAAGAATCAGAGTGTTACATATAAATAAATGACAACATTTACATAACAATAATATGGTCGGTATTGATTAATGAAAAAGCATCAGTTTATCACACATGGTTGCAAATTGTTGCCGCCTCGGTCCCTAGAGATCGGGACTAGAGCTTGCCGCACGATCCTGTATGGAAGAGTGCTCAAATATAGTAACCATATAGTATAAAATCAAGGAATTGGAACATGCTATTTTCAAAAATATATATATATATCGGGGTGGGTCCCGATCTCCAGATCTCCTTCGTGTTGACATATGTCAAGAGAGCGATGCAAGCGGTCATTCCCCCTTTAATAAAGCCAATAAAGACGTTCTATCCATCAATAGCCGGGGTCATAACTTTACGTTGATGTTTGATTTAAACACTCCATTTTGACCTACTTTATGGAAATTTTTGACATATTTGTGTAGAAATATTTAAATGGATACCTAGCTAGCTGTGTCCAGTTGAGAAAAACAAAATAATGCACTTTTTAAAGGAGGAATCTATATAATTGCATATTCAAAACAATTTATTTTAAAGCACGATGTATATAAATTGTTCCTACCTTGTAATACAGCTTAGCTTCGATCCACTTGAGCTTTGCCGCAGCTACTTTATTCACATATAAATAGCATCTGTAAAGATACAAGGCTGTTTACCACAACAATTCTCTATTTTTCTACACAACATGTAAATTTTGCATCATCAAGATATATTTGCATACCCAGCCGATGATCTGTCGATACTCTAACGTTGTAGCGTATACCGACTGTAGGCCGCCCGTAACAAATAATACCGATATTCCTCTAGGCGTGGCTTTACTTTGTACTGTACCGGGGAAAGGTATGAAATTAAAGCTGTACCAAGTTAGATATTTGTAGGTAAAATGGATTTTATCGGTGTGCGGGGGAGTTCATATGATTAGCATAAGGTCCTACATTTTTAAAACTTGTTTGTTCACCAAATCCATCAAATTTTGAGATGCGTGAGTAATCCGTGTCACTAATAAAAGGGCGTTAGCGACTGTTGCATTAACTTGCAACCAAATAAATAGTATACATTACAAATGCATTGAAAAATATCGAGCCCTTCGATCGAAACTAATTTATCATTACCTAAAGCAATGACCGCCAAAGGAAGATATCGAGGTTCGATCTAGTAGCATTGAATTTAGACATTATTTTTGCAATAAAAAATATGACCATTAACGATATATTCACAGTTCAGGGCGTCCGTTATTTTTGTTTGTTTCTTTTTTATTTCTTCAGGATTCAAGACAATGTCGAATCCTCTTATATTACGCATGAAAAATGTTGTTACATACCTCAACAAAGTGACAATGTATGGCTTATTTTACTTCATCCAAATTTACTGATCGATATATTTCCTCTAACAGCCCAGTAGTAAGTGTAGAAATGCCATCAGGATGACCAACTTAACCTTTGACACAAATTACCTGAAGGCGTTACGTTTAATTAACCTATCACATTCCGCCCAAAGCGGTCCTATGAACAGTCAAGATTCCAAGTAATGAATGGGATTTTATCTTATCAATTAAAGGATATTTAAAGATTCTCTGATCACTAGCTGTGAGATCATAGGGATTATGTAACATGCTATGACGGCATGTCGCATTCCTAAACAGCAGGTCAACCTGTTGATAACCTTTAAAACTACAGGATTCATATTTGTACAAAAATGTCCCGGGGTCACTGCGCTTTTAGAAACCAGCTTTTTTTTCTGATTACCATTGATACATGTAATTGAGTGTTTTTGAAAAGAAGTTTTCAAAGAAGTTTTTATTTCAGCGAAATTGAAGAGTTTTAATTTACAATCGTGTTAAAACTGTATAAACACGTAAACTCTATTTTGTATTTATCATTTCGGTTCTGATATAAATAGGGTTCCGAAACTAATTTCATTCTTTTGTTCTTTCAAGTAGAAAAAGGATAAGAACATAGGTCGTTCAAATAAATACAGCAGATAAAATAAAATGGCAATAATTGAATCGACTTCCTTTCCAGCACTGTCGCCTGAAAGATATTCCCTAGCCGCAGAAACTGCCAACGACACTTGACTATTAGGTTGGTTGGGGTGTGTTGGCCGCATTTCCTTGTATACAAAAAATCCGGGACCGAAATTCAGAATAAGACCGACAAGAATAGGCAAGTTTTCCAGGGGATTACTGACAAGTGTCGTTGGCCGTTTCTGCGGCTATACATTTCCATGTATTGTAAATATTTTTGACCTACATTTAAAAAAAAATTAAGAATGGATATATCTTTTGATTAGTGAGTGTTAGGACTTTGATATTTCACGCATGTATTCCTTGTGACAAGACCTTTCTATAGAGACCATAATATTTGACCTTGTGACCTTGACCTAGATATTTGACCTACTTTTCTAGAAAAGTAAAATTGGCTATATCTTTTGATTGGTAGGTGATAGGGCTTTGATATTTCACATGTATTTTTTCTTGTAACAATGCCTTTCTACACATACCATAATTTTTTACCTTTTGACCTTGACCTTGCTTTTTGACATTCTTTTCTAAGAAATTAAGGTTGTATATATTTTTTGATTGGTAAGTGATAGGGCTTTAATATTTCTTATGATGAGACCTTTTCGTTACCAATTTTTACATAGTTACCTTGACCTAGATGATTGACACTCTTTTCTGAAAATTTGAGAATGACCATATCTTTTAATTTGTAATGAAGAGGTCTGATATTTCAAATGAATTTCATTTGACAGGACTTTTCTACTGATACCAATAATGTTGATCCACTTTCTAGAATAAAAATCAAACCGCTTCGCAGGCGACACAAGCATTCCTTGGATTGCTATTTTAATTTGGCATCATACTTTACTTTGCTATTTTGGAAACATGTCATTTCATCCTGAAATATCATCGAAATTAAAGGAGGTTCACATCTTAGCTCAATCTCCCAATGCTATTTTGGTCATAGATTTTATCAAGTGCTACTTAATCGATCCTACACAAAATTTGAAGCCGTGCACTCTTTGCAAAGTAGATACACAAATTTAAATTCAAAATAAAAACTCGAAGGCTCAAGAAAAGCTAATATTCGAAAGAAATTGTCTCCTCCCGTACACCTGGTCCCACCTCTAGCTTGCTAAAGGTCCGTCGATGCTCAATTTTGTGATCTATTGTGAGTGCTGTTGAGATTATTGTCAGGATCTTCTTTAACTCATTTGTAACAGAATATTTGCTCTTTTTCAATAGTTTTGATATCAAAAGAAACGGTTAACCAGGGACGTATATAAAACTAAGAGTTGTACTTAACATAAATAATAGAAGATCATAGATCTACGTTGAAAAAAATCTACTTAATGTACACAATAAAAAGATGAAATATAGATGGCGCCACCAAATTTCTATTCAGACTAAAGTTCCATTTTCGAAAATAATTCAGTACACCAAAACTGAATGTGTTTCGGATGAATTCCTATTATAAAATAGCATTTCAGGCCATGAAGTAGAGAAGTTACATAATTGTATATTCATACGGCGCGGAACTAGTTTTTCTTTTCGGGGGGAGGTCCAGCTTAAAAAAAAAATATACGACGTATATAATACGTGGAAATGGGACAAGAGAATTTCATTTTTTTTTAGAAATTCAAGTGGTGGTGGTTGGCCGTGGTTGGGGGAGTGGAGGGTCGTCTGTATCCCTAACCCCTTTTTAGGTCCGCGCATGCATATCAACTTATTTATTTTAATGATACTACAAGTTTGCTTCGTTTTGTATATAAACAATGTACAAAGTCTGCTTACCTAATCAGTGTTATTTCTGCATCAGATAAGAAATCTAATTTTAGCTATCCTGGAGCACTTTCAGTTTCAGAAATGAAGCGAAAACTCGTCATACATGGATGGAATAAATCCATTCAATCATATGAAACACAAACCATTTTGCTTATCCTTTCACGTAATGAATAACAGTCCGCCCTTGTATGTGTATTTAATATACTTCCGTATACATGGTATACTATAATTTCCGTGCAGTTATGATATGGACAGTACGAACTACTGTTGAATTACATTACACAATTCGCATCTTTTGACAGTAAACATGATGAGTGACCGAGGGAAAAGGGGAAGAGAGAATTATTTTAAGGTGTTAATATTTTTTTCCGTGTCCACTTTCTTTTTCAGAACACCACTTTAGATCATATAAGCATATTCATTTCTTGTGATAGCCATGCCGAAATTTCCAGTTACAATAAAGATTCCCAGCACTGCAAGGAGATCGTAACCATGACCGCCATATTGGAACAGCCTGGAACGTCGGTCATAGACGTGCCAGACTATCCGATCCGATCCGCTGGAACGGTGCGTTCCATTATCAGAAACAGCCGGATCAGCCGGAACGTTCCACATTTATAAAGGAACCGCACCCATGCTCTACCTACACCAAAATACCTGTTTCTATCATAGGGAATTGTGGGCACCAAGGCATCCTTTCGTACTGTTATGTGAATAAAGAATGTCATCATGTCATGTGAATAAAGAATGCAATATGCATGCATTGTACACGTGAATAAGTAAGGTTATTCTACTGTCTCCGAGGGCAATTGTTGGGCCATCAAACAATTATCACCAATGATTGGATAATTCTTCATTGCTAGCTAAAGAAAACTACTCATGGTAGTCAGATCAACGAATCATTCAATCATTACTTCAATCATTAATCTAATCATTGCTACACGATGAAAATTATTGCACCGTCTGAAAGGCGTTAATTACCATCTACAACGTAAAACGTGCAATAAGATAGCTTACTTGGACAATTTTATATACAAATGTACCATACTTACAAAAGCTGCTTCAATGTTAAACGTCTTCAAATTCAATAGCATCATTAAAGAGCAGATAAATTTGCAGCATGGATCAGACATGCACATTTCGGGTACTTAACCCTCCGAAAGACGTAGCAGGATTGGTGGTACATGATGCTACAGGACCCACGTTTTAGAAATTACAAGAAATTTTGATAACAGATATTTTCGAATGCGATGAAGAGACAGATGATCAACCGAAGTTGATCGAACTTGACTACATGTGCCCTCGGGGACTCCTGGTCCACCAGCAGTGACACTTACCTGGTGGTACGAATGTTAAACGTCTTCAAATACAACAGCAGATATTTGAAAAGAAAACCTTCTTAAATATTTTATTCTTGCCTTCCTTATTGAATTTCCGGACTGACATTATCTCTCACAGAATGTTTTCGTTTCTAAGAAGATCAGACCAAATACATAAGAATATTATACTTCCTTACAAGATTATGTCACCAGGAAGATGTAATGAGAGTAGACACAGGGATACCATTTTAGGCAGGATTTGAAGTTTTTCGGTTATCTTCCGTATCTACGTTCATCAAGTCGCAATTTATATCATAAGACAAATTAAAGAGAAATTCTGAATGGATCGACTGTGATTAAATTATTTATGTTATGGTTGAACTACTAGTATCAATGAATGCAATCTTGAGCGTATTTTGAATCAAGAAATGAATCTTATATTTTTTCTGTTGATGCAGGTATCATCCGAAAAAGTTTTCCGTTCATTTTTTCGGGTGATACCTGAATCAACAGAAAAAAATATCAGATTCATTTCTTATCATTTCATAACCTCTACTGATGGAAAACTGACTATTCTGGTATCTATTAACAATCAATCCCCGCACTATATTTCTTAAGTTCGGGAGTTGCGCAATGATACAACTAAAACAAGTTATGGCAGCCACCATGATTTTAACCGCGAACGATCATCTCTCTATATCTTTGGAATAAGGACCAGTTTGAGAAAATCCTACATACACAGCTATTTTTTTTGTAGGAAAAAAAAAGAAAGAAATGATACCATTGAAATTTTGAGCAAACATCAACAAATGGTATTTTCAACTACGAGTTTATTCGTTTTTGAGGGAATTCTCGGTTCTAAAAATAGTGTCATATACATGTAACTCCGTAAAAATTTTGTTGATCGATGTATCAAAAAAATTTCTTAGCTAATCAGAATCTTCGTATCTTGAAAATAAGGATGGAAATTAAATGATTTGCTTGATGAACACCATTGAATTAAACATAACATTATGACCGAGATCAGACCAAAATTGTATACTTGCATTAAACAGAGATGCAAATATAGATAAAGAAAAGCGAAGAAGAAGAAAAAAAAAACCCGACTAAGACAACACAAAACAAAATTAGTGATAATCATATTAAATATGCCTCATCTACTTTTAGATGAATACAATTTTGGTTTGTCTATACAGTTGTGATTCTTTTGGATACTATGTACTTGCAGAATCTATAAGCCTTTGACTTATTCTTTTGCTTATGAAAAGAGTATTTCCTTTTTCACCAACTCTCGATGATAGTTATAATATTTTCATTTTAAAAAGAAGTAAATGTATCTAGCTTTCTGGCAAATAAAAAGCACGACACGCTAACACTGAGCAACAAAATACAGGACATTAAGACGTCGCAATGACAGCTACATGTAGCGATTGTCGAGACTTCAGATTGCTAGCTGGATCAGATGAGTTGTCCATGTGAAAGCAAGAATAAAGAATTCCTTTCATCCTGATGTAATTGACATGAATTTAACTTTAGCTTCTCATTGACCATGATGGTAACATTCACGAACACATTTGGCACAAAAGGACATTGAATAATATACAGCTTACACTGACGAGGGTTGAGTACCCGAAACGTGCATGTCTGGTCCATGTTGCCAATTTATCTGTTCTTAAATGATGCTATTCAATACGAAGACGTTTACATTTATACCACTTGGTGAGTGTCACTGCTGGTGGACCAGGAGTCCCCGAGGGCACATGTAGCCAAGTTCGATCAATTTCGGTTGATCGTTTCTTCAACGCATTCTAAAATTTCTGTTATCAAAATTTCTTGAAATTTCTAAAACGTGGGTCCTTTAGCATCATATCCCACCCGTTCTGCTACGTCTTTCGGTACGCTTTTTCGACATAGTAACTTTCATACTTTTTTGGCATATTACATTGTTTAGATTTGAGGATCACTGACGAGGGTTGAGTACCCGAAACGTTGCCAATTTATCTGTTCTTAAATGATGCTATTCAATATGAAGACGTTTACATTACTATTGATACATTGGCATACTGTTCTTGGCATTTCTTGCGGTGGATCTGCTAATTTCCGTGTATAGCTAATGCCTTTATTATCATGTCAACACAAATATATGTTTCTGAATGCGAAAGTATCCTGTATGATGTACATATGCGACAAATAAATGAACACATCGCTAAGAAATATCGGCACTATTTTTCGAAACGTTCTAACACTTTTGTCTATAATAATCTAAAACTTTAATTGATTTATCTTATACTATGAGTTTTGTTATCACTGAAAAAAAGTTAGCAAGACTGCCGAAATACCAAAGCATTTCCGCTAAGAAAATAACACATGCAGGGTCAAAAGACTACTTTGTTTTCAGACAATAATACGTAGGAAGAGCAGTGTCTTTCTGAACATTTTTATTTATTATAAAAATCTGCCATTATGACTATTATCTATAATAAATAAAAATATCCAGGAAGACAACAGGCACACAGCGTGTAATTTTTGAGCCTTCCCGTTTCAAGATGAGACAGGAGAGATGTGCCTTTCAAATACTTAGATTTTCACCATTCTTTGCAAAGGCGTCGATAGCAGATAAATTTGCAGCATGGACTAGACATGCACGTTTCGGATACTTAACCCTCCTCATTGATTCTCAATTTAAACAATGAAATATGTCATAAGAGTGTGAAAAATATTATGTCCAAAACGTACAGAAAGACTTAACAAGATGGAAGGGATATGATGCTACAGGACCCATGTTTTAGAAATTTTAAGAAATTTTGGTAACAGATATTTTCGAATGCGATGAAGAGACAGACGATCAACCGAAGTTGATCGAACTTGACTACATGTTCCCTCGGGGTCTCCTGGTCCTTCAGCAGTGACACTTACCTAATGGTACGAATGTTAAACGTCTTCAAATACAATAGCATCATTTAAGAGCAGATTAATTTGTAGCATGGACCAGGTATGCACGTTTCGGGTACTTAACCCTCTTCAGTGACCTTCAATCTAAACAAAGAGTGTGACAAATATTAATGTCCAAAAAGTACCGAAAGACGTAGCAGGATGGATGCTACAGGACCCATGTTTTATAAATTTCAAGAACTTTTGATAACAGAAATTTTCGAATGTAAGTATACTTGCATAAACATACAGTGACAGCTCGTTATTCCATCAGACATATTTTAAAAGAAAACCTTATTCTTATATTATACTTCCTTACAAGATTATGTCACCAGGAAGCTATAATGAGAGTAGACACAGGGATACCATATCTGGCAGGATTTGCAGTTTTTCTGTTATCTTCCGTGTCTACGTTAACACCGTAGCGTATCACGTGATATGAAAATAATCTCTTGCATGGGAATCCCCTTCGGTTCATAAGGTAAATGCTGTCTAGGCCTATCATACGATCATCGTTATAAATTATATGATAGTTATCTATTCTGGTCAAGAATAGAGGTATGCCCAGAGAACACTTGAACAGAAAGTTTTGTTTATTTACGTGCACCATATCATAACATGTAAACAAAATAAAAAAAATTCTGTTTAAGTGTTCTCTGAATATTCCTCTATTCTTGACCAGAAAAGATTACTATCATATCTATAATAATGATGCTCATATGATAGGCGTAAACTTGTTTCATATAGAGCAGATTTAGACAGTATTTACCTTGTTTAATCGAAGGGGATTCCCTCGTAAGAGATTATATGCACATCACGTGATATGCCACGGTGGTTAATCAAGTCGAGATTTATATCATAAGACAAAGGAGCTGTTAAGATAAGGGCCGTATTTAGCCCTGAGTCTCGTGCTGTATTTCTTCCGCATGACGATTCACATGGCGAATAAAAATCATTATTGAAATAAAATGCATTTGAAGAATTTTTATATGTTTTACATTTTGGTGAGTACTCTTAAGATTCTAAAATTATGCTCGAAAGAAGAAGGGGTAGTCGGATAGGAAAACTGATAAAATCGACGAAAAAACATGTAAATTTGATAATTTTTAAAATAAAATTGATAGATATCACTTAAAAGACATCAAATATGTCTACATCATTGGCGGATCTAGCGAGGTGGATAGGGGGGTTGCAACCCCCCCTTTGGTCCGACCAAAAAAAAAAAAAAAACAACGAAGAAGAGAGAGAGAGAGAGAGCTTATATAAAAAAACTTAATCTCTGTCCTTCTTACTTAACAAGCTTTCAACACAAAGGTGTACAACATTTGTGACCTGAAGCCTGAATATTATAATGTTGAAGATTTGAGGCTTATAAAATAATCTTTGCTCCGATGCGTGTTTAGTTATAAGTAGGAAATTGTGTTCACTTAACAAGGGCGTAGGAGAAGGGGGCAGCGGGGGCACATGCACAACCATGTTTGTGCCCCCCCCCCCCCAACTTTTCAGTCACAGAATTTTATGATGCATTAACATTGTTTAAAATAGCAACATTTTGTACCATAAATCTACAATTGTTCGTTAATTTTTCAAAAATTTTCTTTCGCTCGTTACCGCTCGCCAGTTCTTTATAGACTTTCTGAATATTTTAGCCATTCTGATTCATCCTTTACACATATTACTTCATCAATGTACATGAAGACATATAATTCAAACTATATAGAATATTATTACATGTACTTGTTAATGATAGAGTGTGTAGAAAGTATTTTCTGATAATTCAATATTTTGCTAAAATTTCCTGGCTCGCTACCGCTCGCCAGATATTTATTAATGTACTTAGATTTTAGAATTGCACCGGAAATGTTAAAATTTGTGCATGAAACCCCACATTTTAAAATCTCTTCCCCCTTTAAAAGATAATAAAACAGATATAGATTATCTTTGTGTAGTCAATAATGCACCCTTTAAGGCATTATTGAAAAACAGAAGCTTTTGATAGTATGCATTCAACATCCCCCCTTTCAAAATCTTCAACCCCCCCTTTGAAAAATTCCTAGATCCGCCTATGTACATTGTATATCAGTAATAGATTTCGAACGTTATATCAACTTTAATTGGCAATTAATGAAATCCGGGACTCAAAATACGGTCTCATTTTGTATTCAACGGCTACAATGTATGGTCAAAAAGATCGATCTTTTCGAAAATGCACCCCCTTCCTTTTTTTTTTGTTTTTCGTCTCTTGGGTAGTGTTTCCCCCCCCCCCCCGGGGGATACAGAACCCCACTTTTCCAGAAAATGTGTTTCATGGATATACACCTCTAGTAAAAGTGGCATTCTGTATATCCGGGGGGAACAATTTTCAATAAAACTTTTCCGTTTTCTATTGATTTATATAGGAAAAATACAAGTTTTGACCCAAATATTAGCAAACTTATACAAAACAGTTCAAAAATTACTTCGGATTCTGATGGGATGCTGTATAGGTATAAATTTTACGAAAAAAATTATCCATGAAATTTCCATTTTATCCCGCTTTTCATGGCTGATTTTACGTCTTATCTTAACAGCTCCTGAAAGAGAAATTCTGAATGGGCCGACTGTGATTAAATTATTTATATTGTGGTTGAACTACTAGTATCATTGATTGCAATCTTGAGCGTATTTTGAATCAAGTAAATTAATCTTATATTTTTTTCTGTTGATGCAGGTATCGCCCGAAAAATTGGACAGAAAACTACATCAACCCGACTAAGACAACACAAAACAAAATTAGTGATAATCATATTAAATATGCCTCATCTACATTTAGATGAATACAATTTTACTTTGTCTACAGTTGTGATTCCTTGGGATACTATATACTTGCAGAATCTATAAGCCTTTGACTTATTCTTTTGCTTATGAAAAGAGTATTTCCTTTTTCACCAACTCTCGATGATAGTTATGATATTTTCATTTTAAAAAGGAGTAAATGTATCTAGCTTTCATAGCAAATAAAAAGCACGACACGCTAACACCGAGCAACAAAATACAGGACATTAAGACGTCGCAATGACAGCTACATGTAGCGATTGTCGAGACTTCAGATTGCTAGCTGGATCAGATGAGTTGTCCATGTGAAAGCAAGAATAAAGAATTCCTTTCATATGTTCATACTTACCAAATGCAATTGACATTAATTTAACATTAGATTATCAGTGACCATGGTAGCATTCACGAACACATTTTGCACAATAGAACATTGAATACCGTAAACTTTTTTCATTTTCGCGTTTTTCGCGAATCAATGGACTTCGCGAAAATTCCCCCCACGCGAAAATATCCATTCTTACAATTGGAAAGGCATTATTATCGCGAATATTTCCCCCACGCGTAACGTCATGATGTTATAATCGCGGAATTTTCCTCGGCGAAAATAACAAGGTTTACAGTAATATACAGCTTGCTATTGATACATGGGTAATTGTTCTCGGCATTTCTTGCGGTGGATCTGCTAATTTCCGTGTATAGACGTATATTAAGTTTAATGCCTTTATTATCATATATTTAATACCTTTATTATGCCCCCCTTCGAAGAAGAGGGGACATATAGGTTTGCCGCTGTCGGTCGGTCGGTCGGTCGGTCGGTCGGTCGGTCGGTCTGTCGGTCTGTCGGTCGGTCCGCGACATCAGTTTCCGTTCAATATCTCTGGAATGGAGTTACATATTGAAATGAAATTTTGTATACAGACACATCAAACAAAAATCTAGGTCAAGTTCATATTTGGGTCCGATCAAAAAAATTTTGACAGAGTTATGCCCCTTGCATTTCGAAAAATACCAAAATTTCAGGGTTTCCGTTCAATAACTCTTGAATGGAGTTACATATTGAAATGAAATTTTGTATACAGACACATCAAACAAAAATCTAGGTCAAGTTCATATTTGGGTCCGATCAAAAAAATTTTGACAGAGTTATGCCCCTTGCATTTCGAAAAATACCAAAATTTCAGGGTTTCCGTTCAATATCTCATGAATGGAGTTACATATTGAAATGAAATTTTGTATACAGACACATCAAACAAAAATCTAGGTCAAGTTCATATATGGGTCCGATCAAAAAAATTTTGACAGAGTTATGCCCCTTGCATTTCGAAAAATACCAAAATTTCAGGGTTTCCGTTCAATATCTCTGGAATGGATACACATATTGAAATGAAATTTTGTATACAGACACATCAAACAAAAATCTAGGTCAAGTTTATATTTGGGTCTGATCAAAAAAATTTTGACAGAGTTATGCCCCTTGCATTTCGAAAAATACCAAAATTTCAGGGTTTCCGTTCAATATCTCTTGAATGGAGTTACATATTGAAATGAAATTTTGTATACAGACACATCAAACAAAAATCTATGTCAAGTTCATATTTGGGTCCGATCAAAAAAATTTTGACAGAGTTATGCCCCTTGCATTTCAAAAAATACCAAAATTTCAGGGTTTCCGTTCAATATCTCTTGAATGGAGTTACATATTGAAATGAAATTTTGTATACAGACACATCAAATGAAAATCTAGGTCAAGTTTGTATTAAGGTCCGATCGAAAAAAAATTTGACAGAGTTATGCCCCCTGCACTTTGAAAAATACCAAAATTTCAGGGTTTCTGTTCAATATCTCTTGAGTGGAGTTACATATTGAAATGAAATTTTGTATACAGACACATCAATTGAAAATCTAGGTCAAGTTCATATTTGGGTCCGATCAAAAAAATTTTGACAGAGTTATGCCCCTTGCATTTCAATAAATACCAAAATTTCAGGGTTTCCGTTCAATATCTCTTGAATGGAGTTACATATTGAAATGAAATTTTGTATACAGACACATCAAATGAAAATCCAGGTCAAGTTCGTATTAAGGTCCGATCGAAAAAAATTTGACAGAGTTATGCCCCCTGCACTTCGAAAAATACCAAAATTTCAGGGTTTCTGTTCAATATCTCTCGAGTGGAGTTACATATTGAAATGAAATTTTGTATACAGACACATCAAATGAAAATCTAGGTCAAGTGTATATTTGGGTCCGATCAACAAAATTTTGACAGAGTTATGCCCCTTGCATTTCGAAAAATACCAAAATTTCAGAGTTTCCGTTCAATATCTCTTGAGTGGAGTTACATATTGAAATGAAATTTTGTATATGGATACATCAAATGACAATCTAGGTCAAGTTCTTATTTGGGTCCAATCAACAAAATTTTGACAGAGTAATGCCCCTTGCACTTTGAAAAATACCAAAATTTCAGGGTTTCCGTTCAATATCTCTTGAGTGGAGTTACATATAGAAATGAAATTTTGTATACAGACACATCATATGAAAATCTAGGTCAAGTTCATATTTAGGTCCGATCAAAAAAATTTGGACAGAGTTATGACCCTTGCCATGTGAAAAATACCAAAACTTCAGGGTTTCTGTTCAATATCTCTTGAGTGGAGTTACATATTGAAATGAAATTTTGTATACAGACACATCAAATGAAAATCTACTAGGTCAAGTTCATATTTAGGTCTGATCAACAAAATTTTGACAGAGTTATGCCCCTTGCACTTCGAAAAATACCAAAATTTCAGGGTTTCCGTTCAAAATCTCTTGAGTGGAGTTACATATTGAAATGAAATTTTGTTTTCAGACACATCAAATAAAAATCTAGGTCAAGTTCATATTTGGGTTCAATCAAAAATTTTTATGCCCCCTTTGAAGAAGAGGGGACATATTGCTTTGCCGCTGTCTGACTTTCTGTCTATCGGTCCGTCGGTCGGTCCACGACATCAGTTTCCGTTCAATACCTCTGGAGTGGATTCACATATCGAAATGAAATTTTGTGTACAGACACATCAAATGAAAATCAAGTATAAAGTTGTGACGGACTTTAATCACAGAAGGGGTAGGGGGGCATTAATGTTTTACAAACATGACTTTTAACTTGTTATAATATATTTAATGCCTTTATTATCATATATTTAATACCTTTATTATCATATATTTAATGCCTTTATTATCATATATTTAATACCTTTATTATCATTTATTTAATACCGTTATTATCATATATTTAATGCCTTTATTTTCATATATTTAATGCCTTTATTATCATACATTTACATGTATATATGCAACAAACATATGAACAAATCGCTAAGAAATATCGGCACTATCTTTCGAAACTTTCTAACACTTTTGTCCATAATAATCTAAAACTTTGATTTGAGTTATCTTATACTATGAGTTTTATTATCACTGAAAAATAGTTAGCAAGAATAGAAAATAACACATACAGGGTCAAAAGACAACTTTGTTTTCAGACAATAATACGTAGGAAGAACAGTGTCTTTCTGGATATTTTTATTTATTATAAAAATCTGCCATTATGACTATCTTTTATAATGATTAAAATTATCCAGAAAGACAGCAGGCACACAGCGTGTAATTGTTGAGCCTTCACGTTTCAAGATGAGACAGGAGAGATGTGTCTTTCAAATACTTAGATTTTCACCATTCTTTGCAAAGGCGTCGAATTTATCATGATATGTCCATCTGAAAGTTGGTAGGATCCTTTTGCGATTGACCAGGAATTTGCTCGAGATGGCAGGGACAGATATCGTATGCCTAATGCCTTTAATTTCCATTTGCAGATTTGTTGTGCCTTTTGTACATCTTGCTGACACGTCGATGCCAACTTCTCATGATTCATGATTCTTCATATTGATGATATCAACTACGATTGGAATCTGAATCAGTTGTCTATTTCTCTCCAGTTCAACGTTGGTTGGTGTGCTTGTTATTTGTGTGATCTATTGAGAGAAGCTTTTCTTAGGCTATACATTATTCAAAACAATGACTGGAAAATCCATCTGTTTAAATCAGCCGTTTCAATGCAAGTTATTTTGTAAAAATGATTCCTGGTCAACAGGCAGTGACACTCACCAAGTGATACAAATGTAAAACGTCTTCAAATTCAATAGCATCATGAAGAACAGATGAATTTGCAGCACGTTGGCGATAACAGAACTCTTGCCCATCGGTTCATTGGAATATTTGAGTTCACTTCTACCATCAAACAACTTTTTGTCGTCAAGTAACAAATGGACGACCTCCCAAGTCGGCTCCATGTGTTCATTGGTGTCCTTCATTCAAGTTTTTATTGCAGAACTTGTATACTAGTACTACAATTTGATACATTCATCACTGACGAGGGTTACCCGATACGTGCATGTCCGGTCCATGCTGCAAAGAATTATGCTGTGAATATGAAAACTTTTCAACCACTTGGTCAGTGTCACTTCTGGTGGATTAGGAGTCCCCGAGGGCACATATAGCTAAGCCCAATCAACTTCGGTTGATCGTTTCGCCAAACGCATTCGAAATTTCTGTTCATAACATTTTCTCGAAATTTCTGAAAAGTGGGTCCTGTAGCATCATATCCCACCCATCCTGCTACGACTTTCGGTATTTTTAAAACATTACTTCGATCCATGTGCAGTCTTTGGCCATAATTCATTGTTTGGATTGAGGATCAATGACGAGGGTTAAGTACCCGAAACGTGCATGTCTGGTCCATGCTGCTTAATCTTTTCTGAAATTATGCTATGGAGTTGAAGACGTAACACATATTTGTTAAAAGTGAATGTTTTAACGATGTATAACCTTTTGTGCTTTAAATATTGGCTGTAATGTGCATTACAAACGATGAATGTACTTGTTGTGTGTTGCTACTTGCTGTTCTATTATTATGAAATATTGCTTCATACCGACCAGTTGTAATTGTACAGCCCCCCCCCAAAAAAAAAACACCAAAACAAAACAAACAAAGGATAATATGGATTGGATTAAATGTTACGTAAGATACAAGCTGTCACTGGTTTTATGAATATGAATGGACAACTGAATTGATGCAGTTAAAACTCAATACAAGCATGAAAATAGATCCATTTTCCATTTGACTGTGATCTGAGCTGTTTACAAATTACTTTATAATTATGTATATACATCTATCAAACAAAGGCTAATCGTATAAGATGTTATATTTCATTAAATTTTGTATCTTATTCATAAACATATATATCTAATCTATGGTTTTCTTCTTCTCTGATGCGGTGGCCAATGAGCAAAATTCCCCCTTGTTTATTTTAAACAATACAGCGAGAGAAATTAAATAAGCTTCCTTTTTGGTCCTTCTTACTTAGTTGATGTAACTTGCATTTTATTTGTAACATGATTCTATTCAAACATGTTTAAATTCTACTTGTCAGCACGACGCTGCTTTTAAAACGTAACCCCACAATGAATTCTGTACTTGCACTTTAATCTGGAGATTAGTTGTCCTTCGTCTTCCTATGAAGCTGTGTTATTGTCTCCGTCTGTCCGTACCACCTTTTTCTTTTCTCAAGAGAAAGTTCTGTTACATATTGTGTCCAGAATCTGTACGTCTTTTGATTGTGATTTTGGAATCTGATTTCGTGTTTAACTTTCATTTACTGTTCTATAATAAAGTGATGTTGAAACAGACCATTTGGTACATCGTAGTACATTACAAACAGACCATTTGGTACATCGTAGTACATTACAAACAGACCATTTGGTACATCGTAGTACATTACAAACAGACCATTTGGTACATCGTAGTACATTACAAACAGACCATTTGGTACATCGTAGTACATTACAAACAGACCATTTGGTACATCGTTGTACATTACAAACAGACCATTTGGTACATCGTAGTACATTACAAACAGACCATTTGGTACATCGTAGTACATTACAAACAGACCATTTGGTACATCGTAGTACATTACAAACAGACCATTTGGTACATCGTTGTACATTACAAACAGACCATTTGGTACATCGTAGTACATTACAAACAGACCATTTAGTACATCGTTGTACATTACAAACAGACCATTTGGTACATCGTAGTTCATTACAAACAGACCATTTGGTACATCTGAATTCATTACAAACAAACCATTTGGTACATATTAGTACATTACAAACAGACCATTTGGTTCATCGCAGTACATTACAAACATACCATTTGGTACATCGTAGTACATTACAAACATACCATTTAGTATATTTTAGTACATTACAAACAGACCATTTGGTACATCGTAGTACATTGCAAACAGACCATTTGGTACATCGTAGTACATTAAAAACAGTACATTCTGTACATCGTAGTACATTAAAAACAAACCAGTTGGTACATCGTAGTACATTACAAACAGACTATTTAGTACATCGTAGCACACTACAAAGAGACCATATGGTACATCGTAGTACATTACAAGCATACCATTTAGTACATCGTAGCACACTACAAAGAGACCATTTGGTGCATCGTAGTACATTACAAACAGACCATTTGGTACATCGTAGTTCATTACAAACAGACCATTTGGTACATCTGAATTCATTACAAACAAACCATTTGGTACATATTAGTACATTACAAACAGGTCATTTGGTTCATCGCAGTACATTACAAACATACCATTTGGTACATCGTAGTACATTTCAAACATACCATTTAGTACATTTTAGTACATTACAAACAGACAATTTGGTACATCGTAGTACATTACAAACAAACCATTTGGTACATCGTAGTACATTACAAACAGACTATTTTGTACAAAGTAGTACATTACAAATAGACCATATGGTACATCGTAGTACATTACAAGCATACCATTTAGTACATCGTAGTACACTACAAAGAGACCATTTGGTGCATCGTAGTACATTACAAACAGATCATTTGGTACATCGTAGTATATTACAAACAGACCATCATAGTACATTACAAACAGACCATTTGGTACATCGTAGTACATTACTAACAGACCATTTAGTACATCGTAGTACATTACAAACAGACCATTTGGTACATCGTTGTACATTACAAACAGACCATTTGGTACATCGTAGTACATTACAAACAGACCATTTGGTACATCGTAGTACATTACAAACAGACCATTTGGTACATCGTAGTACATTACAAACAGACCATTTGGTACATCGTAGTACATTACAAACAGACCATTTAGAACATTTTAGTACATTACAAACAGACAATTTGGTACATCGTAGTTCATTGCAAACAGACCATTTGGTACATCGTAGTACATTAAAAACAGTACATTCTGTACATCGTAGTACATTACAAACAAACCATTTGGTACATCGTAGTACATTACAAACAGACTATTTTGTACAAAGTAGTACATTACAAATAGACCATATGGTACATCGTAGTACATTACAAGCATACCATTTAGTACATCGTAATACACTACAAAGAGACCATTTGGTGCATCGTAGTACATTACAAACAGATCATTTGGTACATCGTAGTATATTACAAACAGACCATTTGGTACATCGTAGTACATTACTAACATACCATTTAGTACATCATAGTACATTACAAACAGACCATTTGGTACATCGTTGTACATTACAAACAGACCATATGGTACATCGTAGTACATTACAAACAGACCATTTGGTACATCGTTGTACATTACAAACAGACCATTTAGTACATCGTTGTACATTACAAACAGACCATTTGGTACATCGTTGTACATTACAAACAGACCATTTAGTACATCGTTGTACATTACAAACAGACCATTTGGCACATCGTATTTCATTACTAACATACCATTTGGTACATCTGAATTCATTACAAACAAGCCATCTGGTACATATTAGTACATTACAAACAGACCATTTGGTTCATCGTAGTACATTACAAACAAACCATTTAGAACATTTTAGTACATTACAAACAGACAATTTGGTACATCGTAGTACATTGCAAACAGACCATTTGGTACATCGTAGTACATTAAAAACAGTACATTCTGTACATCGTAGTACATTACAAACAAACCATTTGGTGCATCGTAGTACATTAAAAACAGACTATTTTGTACAAAGTAGTACATTACAAATAGACCATATGGTACATCGTAGTACATTACAAGCATACCATTTAGTACATCGTAGTACACTACAAAGAGACCATTTGGTGCATCGTAGTACATTACAAACAGATCATTTGGTACATCGTAGTATATTACAAACAGACCATTTGGTACATCGTTGTACATTACAAACAGACCATTTAGTACATCGTTGTACATTACAAACAGACCATTTGGTACATCGTAGTACATTACAAACAGACCATTTGGTACATCGTAGTACATTACAAACAGACCATTTGGTACATCGTAGTACATTACAAACAGACCATTTGGTACATCGTAGTACATTACAAACAGACCATTTGGTACATCGTAGTACATTACAAACAGACCATTTGGTACATCGTAGTACATTACAAACAGACCATTTGGTACATCGTAGTACATTACAAACAGACCATTTGGTACATCGTAGTACATTACAAACAGACCATTTGGTACATCGTAGTACATTACAAACAGACCATTTAGTACATCGTTGTACATTACAAACAGACCATTTGGCACATCGTATTTCATTACTAACATACCATTTGGTACATCTGAATTCATTACAAACAAGCCATCTGGTACATATTAGTACATTACAAACAGACCATTTGGTTCATCGTAGTACATTACAAACAAACCATTTAGAACATTTTAGTACATTACAAACAGACAATTTGGTACATCGTAGTACATTGCAAACAGACCATTTGGTACATCGTAGTACATTAAAAACAGTACATTCTGTACATCGTAGTACATTACAAACAAACCATTTGGTGCATCGTAGTACATTAAAAACAGACTATTTTGTACAAAGTAGTACATTACAAATAGACCATATGGTACATCGTAGTACATTACAAGCATACCATTTAGTACATCGTAGTACACTACAAAGAGACCATTTGGTGCATCGTAGTACATTACAAACAGATCATTTGGTACATCGTAGTATATTACAAACAGACCATTTGGTACATCGTTGTACATTACAAACAGACCATTTAGTACATCGTTGTACATTACAAACAGACCATTTGGTACATCGTAGTACATTACAAACAGACCATTTGGTACATCGTAGTACATTACAAACAGACCATTTGGTACATCGTAGTACATTACAAACAGACCATTTGGTACATCGTAGTACATTACAAACAGACCATTTGGTACATCGTAGTACATTACAAACAGACCATTTGGTACATCGTAGTACATTACAAACAGACCATTTGGTACATCGTAGTACATTACAAACAGACCATTTGGTACATCGTAGTACATTACAAACAGACCATTTGGTACATCGTAGTACATTACAAACAGACCATTTAGTACATCGTAGGTCAGTGAGGTGATCAAACACAAACTGAAAATCAGAATCCAAAAACCACAATCAATAAAGCATCAAAAAATCAAAACTAACAAAACAACTTAATCATTCCACAGAGGCAACAATGAGTATAACATTTAGGTACCCGTGGAGAGTACATGTACGTATGGTAAGCACCTCATGATTTTAATGGGGTAAAGTTTCCAAATAAACATGCGCTTCGCTATTGTTATAGATTAAACTATACTTCTATACTTCATAGTACTTCATAGTGTGGAGCTCGTAAAAAAGTTCCCCGCGAGGGGTTTGACAGTAAGTGTTTTGAATATATTTCCCTGACATTATCGCCATAGCACTTTCTATATAGACACGACGTAAGACAGTGCATGAATTTTATATATTGTTTTCAGTTTCGTGCTTAAACATCGACGGCGGGTGCGGCTAGCCAACAGGGGACGCTTACTCCTCCCGGACACCTGGTCCCACCTCTAGCTTGCTAGGGGTCCGTCGATGGTCAATTTGTTGCTCTATTGTGAGTGCTGTTGAGATTATCGTCAGGATCTTCTTTAACTCATTCATCATGCAAAATACTCCAATAGTTGTTGCAACTTTACTTCTTAATTGAAATTTGAGAGTTTTCATGGACGTATAAAACATCTCTGGCACATTTCGTACTAGGACCTTCTTGGTTCTATTTTCAAATAATATCTTTAAAATTGGAACAATATTTTCCTTTGGATTACATCGGTTCCATCCAAATAACATCACTGACCAGTTCTAGAAATGCAATTTTCTATTTTTCACAATACAATTACCGTCAGAGGAGCTAAATAAGAACTTATCCGGGAATTCATACAGTACGTGATAATGTTATTAACGTATTTACACGTATTTCTAGTTGCAGGATAGAGTTGGTAATACATTTCCCCGCGACTCGACATTAAAAGTGTTTATTCAATAGCCTTTTCTTTACACCATTTGAACTGACATGACAGATGGATGGTTTCCCTTTTGTCTCATTGATTTATGTGTTGTTTTTTTGTATGCAGTGTTTTGATTATGTCTTTATTGTTTAGTCTTCCTTGTCCTATTGATGTCCCTTTAGTTTATCCACTCTGTTTTGGTATTTAGATGTTTTGGTGGTTTGCTGTTGGTGCTGCGACTTAGTCCTGTTGGATATGACATCCTTTCTTATATATACATAGCTTAGGATGCAATGACGATGCAATCAATTGCAGTTGATGCATGATGAAAATTATCTGTTTCAAATAAAGAATTGCCCATCATTTTGTAAAATGACGACGTCTCCCTTTGGAAACAGAACCAATATAAATATCAAGTTTACAACTTTTTTTTGAAAAATTGATTACGCTTCTATTTACACGTAGACCAAAGAGGAAATCTGGAGATGCTCGCTCTGAACAAAATTGATGCTTGAAATTTATAAATCAAACTATAGGGACACCGTACTTACTAAGTTAAAATAAACATTTTGTATATAATACATTGACTTACATTCAATGTTTGTAGTACCACTGCCGAGGATTTATTATCCGATACAAGCATGTCTGGTCACCGAAGTTTGAATTTTTGTTGTCTAGAAAAAAGAACATGTTGCTCTCGGGTGCAGAGTTGGACATTACATTTTTAAAGTATATTTCAATTTACCTACATGTTTGATTCGTTTAAAATTTAAGATAAAAATCACTACAAAATGTTTTATGGTGGCAATAAACCCTGTTTAAAACGTTTTCCCGTTTGATTGCTACACATCATACATATGAAGTTATATGACATGTTAAAAAACTGTAATACATTGTATATCAAAATATCTGTTACAATATGAAGAAACCACTTTTAAAAACGCAGAATAAGTTCAAGTATTGCCTATGCTATTCAAAAATGGCGGAAATCTCACGAATTTTGCCTAGGAATCTAGAGATTCAAACGATTCTAATTTAGTCAAACAAATATGCATAAATAAGTATGTTTAGAATGAGGATATCTGATGAGATTTCAGTACCCGAAACGTGCATGTCTGGTCCATGCTGCAAATTTATCTGATCTTAAATGATGCTATTGATTTGAAGACGTTTAACATCATTGACGAGGGTTATATATAAGTACCCGTAACGTGCATGTATGCAAATTTATCTGTTCTTAATGCTATTGAATTTGAAGACGTTTGTACCACTTGGTGAGTGTCACTGCTGCATGGTGGACATGGAGTCCCCGAAGGCACATGGATTTGAAAACGTTTTACATTTGTACAATTTGGTGGGTGTCAATGCTTGTGAACCAGGAGTCCCCGAGGGCACATGTAGCCAAGTTCGATCAACTTCGGTTGATCGTTTCTTCAACGCATTCAAAATTTCTATTATCAAAATTTCTTGAAATTTCTAAAACGTGGGTCCTGTAGCATAATATCCCACCCATCCTGCTACGTCTTTCGTTACATTTTTGACATAACTTGTTGCTATTGAATTTGAAGACATTAAGCATTTGTACTTCTTGGTGAGCGTCACTGCTTGTGGACCAGGAATCCCCTAGGGCACATGCAGCCTAGTTCGATCAACCGGTTGACCGTTTCTTCAACGCATTCGAATTTTTTTGTCGTCAAAATTTCTTGAAATTTCTAAAACGTGGGTCCTGTAGCATCATATCCTACCCATCCTGTAACCATTTTACTATAGAGCACCAACTGCTTGTCATTTTTAAAAAACGAAAATGATCCTCCGTCGGTCTTCATGGATGCCCTTCTTTCAGACTTGAACGTATCTACGTTTATTACACATTGCTGTCTATTATTATTGAAATGTTTTAGTGATGCATAACCGCTTTTGCTGAACTTGATGATCTATTATGATGATAATGTTTTAGTTACAATTTGACGAGTTGTCATAGAAAGAAAGAAATTATTTAGGAATGGACCAAATGTTACATAAGATTCAAGCTGTGACCGGTTTTATGAATGGCGATGGAAGGCTGAATTGATTTAGTCACACCTAGTCACAAGATAAAGCCGAATATTAACCGGTAAAAATTCAATACATGCATGGAAATAGATTCAATCTTGTATTAAACTTTGTTCCGAGCTGTTTATGAATTACTATATGATATGTACATATGTATATGTATTTCTTTAACAAGGACTATCCTATACAATGTTGCTACATTTCATTAAATTATTCATAAACATATTACGGTATACCTAATTCATGGCTTACTTCTTTGGCATAGCGATAATGAAACAGACTGTACGATACATTCAGGTCAGTGAGTGAAACCATAATCAATAAGCATAAAAACCCATGAAAAAATTCAAACCTATCCTACAAAGGAAGTATTGAAACCCAAATGAAGATGAGATAATTAAGCTACCCGTAAAGAGTAGGCAGCGTACGACTCCATGATATTTTGGGGTTACGCGTCCAGATATATGTGCTTAACGTAACAGATAAGACTTATCTATACGGTATCTCTTGAGACAGAATATCTTAATATAAATTGAAAAAAGGTGGTCTTTATAAATCATAATTATCCCATCCTTCTTTCCACACAAACCAAAGACCAAACAAAGCTTCTTTCAGGCGACAGAGCTGGAAAGAAGTATAATTGTTACACTTTAAACATCATGTCACGGGGAACAAGTATCGAAATATATGCCTCCATCTGAGAATTTACAGTGATACTCTGTATGTGTATAATGTGGTTATAAATATTCATAATCGCTTCAATTATTTCTAATCAGGAACCTTTTATCTGACAAAGGTTAAAAGAGTTAGCCATAACAAACGGAAAATTGATCATTTATCATGCATAAACATGATGCAATACATGTAATTTATCCATGAAAACGACACAATTATCTCTTTCATGGGTTAATGAGATAATTTTAAATGAAATACGAAACCCAAATCAAAATTCAGAAATCGCAATCAATAAACCTAGGAAACACGGAAAAGGCAACACCATACAAAACAATCAACGCATTTTGCAAAGGTGCAAAAGTTGTGAACCGAATGGAGATGAATTCAGCTATCTGTGCTACGTAGGTATATTTTGGACAACACAATGAACAAACAGAAAACTTTATTTCTCATGAGAAAAAAATGCGGACAAACAGACGGAGACATAATAAGACAGCACCATAGAAACACAACTGACAAACAGATGGAGACACAATAACACAGCACAATAGAAACACGAAGGACAAACAGACGGAGACAAATTAACACAGCACCATAGAAACACGAAGGACAAACAGACGGAGACACAATAATACAGCAACGTAGAAACACGAAGAACAAACAGACGAAGACACAATAACACAGCACCATAGAAACACGAAGGACAAACAGACGGAGACACAGTAACACAGCACCATTGAAACACGAAGGACAAACAGACGGAGACACAATAATACAACACCATAGAAACACTAAGGACAAACAGACGGAGACAGAACAACACAGCACCATTGAAACACGAAGGACAAACAGACGGAGACACAATAACACAGCATCATAGAAACACGAAGGACAAACAGACGGAGACACAATAACACAGCACCATAGAAACACGAAGGACAAACAGACGGAGAGACAATAACACAGCACCATAGAAACACGAAGGACAGCACTATGTAATGAACAAATTCCAGTGTGCAGTGCAACAACGGGATTTATTGTAGGTGTTGCTGTAAAAATGCGCGCGCTGTATTGATAAAGAGTTAAACATATCTTTTCATGTACCACAGGAACCATAAAAATAGGAGCTTTGCTTTTTTTTAAAAATAAGGCAGGTCGCACGTTGGACGCCGGATCAGAATTTACCATAAGAAAATACCAAAATTCCTAGTCGGCGGTGCTACCTTGAACAAATTGAATATAACGATAGAATGAAATTCAAATTGAATTCATCCCACGGCCTGCCAAACATAATAATTTCCCGTGGAATCTGCAAAATAAAATTGTCGGTACATTGTAGGTCAGTGAGTGAAAGTCTTATAGAAAACCGAAAATCAGAATCCAAAAACCACGATCAATAAACATTAGATATTCAAAAATAAACAAAATAACTAAATCATTATGTAGAGTAGCAGAATTAAAGTGCCTCTACATTACAGGATGTTTTAAGTCCATCAAATAACAAATATGAATCAATTTGCGATTGCATAATTAATTTGCAAAAATTCCTGCGTTTTAACCCCGTATTTTGTGATTTTAGTGTCCATTTACACCTGCAGCGGAAGATAGCCGAGCGTCTTATCGCTAAATCTTGCTGCTGACCACATGTGTGGTGAAATCGTCATGAGTGAAACAGATAGCATTTCAGATAGTAGTACGAAGCATAGACGAACAGTGAATTTAACAGAATATTCTACAAAAAAAGAATTGAAATAATGATAATTATTGTCCCATTTACTATGTAGTGTTTTGTACACTATTACAATTCAAGAAAATTAAAAGGGGATGTTAAAAATACAATTAGATAATAGACATTTGGGGGTAAATAGACAGATATATTCACGATTTTATTTTCAGAGCCTATTCCCCTACATTTTATTTATATCAGACTTGATTAGAAATACAGCATTTCATATGTTCACATGACATTTCCGAATATATTTCAACCCCACCGATATTCGAATAAGAGATATATACATGTTTACGGCGCATGATTAGGTAGTTTGTTTTTTTTTTTGTTATTTATTTATTTTTATTTTTTTTGTTCTTGTTTGTTTTTTCTTTGTTTGTTTCTTTTTTTGCATTATGCATGTAAGAATAAGAGAAATGAGAGGTCAAAATTGCTTTGGCCCGAGATATGGGCATAGGAAAAGTGGAAATATACGATCAGTCCGATTGTAAGCACCATATACGAAGTATTTGGGGGGAGGAGGGGGGTATGTTTAAAATAGCTAGCCTAGTAAGTAACATTTCAAACATTTCGCACTTTTCTATCTCTGTATCTTAAAAACTACAAAAGTTCGGCATGTTATATCGGCCTGATAATAAGAAAGTTCGCAGCTCGAACGTTTGTAACCCCCCCCCCCCTTTCCTTCCATTCCAACCATCTTATTTTCTTCGTTAGGAACTGATATATCAAATAGGATAAATTGAAAACAGAAGAAAAAGAAAGACAGTTAAAAAAACCCAGAAAAATGAAAAAAATACTAGTAGATGGAAGTCTCGAACTCCTCCAGGGTCAAAATAATATTTCCGAATATAACATTCTTTTGGTCGGAAGAATTCTGTCTTTATCCCTTGTTTGTTACTCTCGGGTTTCAAACACACATTTCACACTTTAAAGAAATTAATTTTTTTTTCATAGCAATATTGACTAAATCGAAATTATTTCCCTGTGATTACTACAATTTACCGGAAATACATAATAGGAGCCTGTCCTGAATGTATGCTTAATAAGTCTTTGTTAACCAGTCCTTGTAAATGTCTATATAAATTATTTCTTATCGTGCTCTGTGTTCAAAATGTATATTTTTGTAATCCCTATCCATTTTTCTCTATTCTAAGTCATTTATTAATCTAAAAATCTGTTCAAAAGTTTCTCCTTCTTTCTCTTTTTCTGTATTATTTATACAGAGTTAGCATCAACGATCAGGCTATTCGTTTCACTTTGTACGTCTGACCACAGAGAGCGCCGGAGACCGGCGATCACAGGTGGCCAAAAGTTAATCAAGATAAGATGGTGCAAGTAACTCATTAAATCTTCACCGCAGAAATATCGCGTTTTCGGGAAAAGATGCGTTTCATTAATACCAAGTAGTAGAAAAAATATGATTTTGCAATGTTGAGGCACTTTAAGACCTAAATAAAGATGAGATCAGCTACCCACGGAGGATACTGTATAAGTATGATTGCTGTGCGATAAAACCGGTTTACCATGCAGCCATCGTCGGAAACCCACAGTCTATTGCCCTACGATTATAGTAGAAGAACGGAGAAGATGCCGTGGGTTTCCGACGTTGCCATGCAGCATATTGCAATATTTTCATCCCAAATTGGTATCTCGATACGCTTTTACAAAATACCGGTTCAAATGTTTTAAAAACGTCTTCAAGTAGAATAGCATCATTTAAGAGCAGATAAATTTGCCCCATGAGCCTGACATGCACGCTTCGGGTACTTAACAAGTCTGTTTATAAAAAATGATTAAAAAAAGCATATTTCGGACATTTAAGTCATCTTATAATAACTAAAGCTTTTATTAAACAGCAATACGGCCCTTTGCAATCATTTTAGTGAGGAGGTTAAATACTCCGATAACACAAAACTCATCTCGCATGTGACGACATCACAGAAATATTTTTGTCAGTTCTTTAAAGTAAACTTTGTCTTTGAATTTTATTTTATTTGTAAAATATGAAATCCTAAAGTATTGCAGTAAATCGCGATTCAGATTTGGTATATTGCAATACGATTTTCAGCTGCGATACCCAGCACTCATAGGCATACCACGATTCCATGATTTACTGGGGGATTACATTTCCAGATAGATGTTCTTGGTGTAATAGATGAGACCTCTAGATATGGTATGTCATCAATCAAAACATATTGTACATGTAGTCGTGATAACTGTTAGCATTCATGAAAATTTGAAAGTGTTCATTGGTGTATATGATACCTCTGGCACAGTTTTGTGGATATATCTCTGATTGCATAACCGTGCTTAGCTGGTTCTTTGACGTACATTCTAGGTCACGTTTAGAATTGTGCTCTTCATGTAATCCTCATTTTGCCTCGAGCATCACTGCATGATTACAAATTATTCGCTGAAGTATACGGTGCACTAAATTATTACGATAGAACATATATGAAAATTCCAACCACTAGTTCAGTATCAGTACAGTGGACTGTTAGTCCCCGAGTATATTTTCATTTGGTGTTATGTTCAGAGCTATGAAAATATATATTCTAGACTACCGTGATAATATATTGTGCCATATATTTCAACAAATAGTGTATCATCAGTGTTGTTCAACTTCTAGGCAAAAAGAAGAGCTCTGAACATTCTGGGTCATATTTTGAATTTCTTCATATATTCGCTATTGGGATTTACTCTCTCTTGGTCTCGAACATCACTAGAATGTTAAACGTCTTTAAATTCGATAGCATCATTTAAAACCAGATGAATTTGCAGCATGGACCAGACATGCACGTTTCGGGTACTTAACCCTCGTCAGTGATCCTTAATCTAAACAATGTAATATGGCCAAAGAGTATGAAAATTATGATGTCCAAAAATGTACACATATTTTTCACTATTAATAATCTAAATTGGGCGTATTTTTCCTTTTATTTTCCCCCTTTTTTAAAAACATTTTTTAAAGGGGATGCGGTTGCATAAATAGTGGACCGATCCCATCCCAACAAAAGATATTGACCAGATCTAGAAATGCGGTTTTCGATTTTTTCACAATGAAATAGCAGTCGGAGGTGCTAGGTTAGAGTCCATCAAGCTTTTCACAATGTAAAGTAAACATCAGAGAAGTACCTATCAGTTATTCAGTCTCAAAGTGGAGAAGGCAAGCCAAAATCATCAGAATTTCCGTGAACTTTGGAATGAACAACATTCCGAAGTAAGACCAGGTGCCCGGGACAAAGACAATTAGTTATATGTTTTACAGTACACCGATTTGTAATTTCTTTCAATCTTTAATTTAAATATGGGTTTCAGGCGATATCTCCGGAATCTGTTATCATTCCTGTGGAGAAATTCCATTTCTTAATGTTCAAGAAATTCAAAGTCAATTAAAGTATCTCGATATATCATTTAAGTATTTCAGACTATACATGCTACATTTTTTTCTATAATTCATATAGATAGATGAGGAAAGAATTGCTTATGTACAATTGTCGCCAACAAAAACCGTTAGGAATACTTGATTATGCTAATTAAATATACCACAATTTTATCTATTTGAAGCTGTCAATCATAAATTGAGAGGGTTATAAAGGGTACATGGGACAACCCTACAGCGGTCAGTGAGGAAATCACAGGAAATTTACCTGTCTTCTTTTATAGTCCCCATCCGGCTTTTAATTTAAAATTGAATACGACATATAGAAATATCAAACACAAGAGATTACAAATAAACATTTTTGGACATAACTTTCACACTCTTTGCCCATATTACAGATCAATGACGATTAGGTACGATTGAGGGTTAAGTACCCGAAACAATCGAGCATGTCTGGTTCATGCTGCAATTTCTCTTAAATGATATGCTATTGAATTTGAAGACGTTTTTCATTTGATTCATCTCGCTTAAACGAAAATTCATTCCGCTGGTATCCAACAAAGCATCATTTTTACGACATGGATCAGACATGCACGTTTCGTGTACTCAACCCTCGTCAGTGATCCTCAGTCTAAACAATGTAAAATGGCAGTAAAGTATGAAAATTATTATGTCCAAAAATGTACCAAATTATATTTACCATTGTAACACCAATGTACCAAAAAATGTACCAAATGTACAAAATTATTATGTCCAAAAAATGTAAATTGGCGTTTAAACTGTTGGGAAGTCTGTATTCCCTTACAAAACATACACTGACTGTATTACTCTCGGTATCGTGATTACAGTTCTTAATGTGAGTACTCGAATCTGACATTCTTTCCCTTTTTACCCATTTTAAACGTTCAAAATCCGTTGTGGTTACTTGGTAACGCGTATACGACAGTATGGGGAAATACACGAGCAAAAGATATATACATACTTAGAGCTGAAAAAAAACCCATTAGTAACAGGACCGCAGATCTATACGGGTAAAAGTGACTTGATTTCCTTAACTGTAGTACTCTTTGTGGTGAAGGTTTGTATGAAATATGAATGACCTACCATTTACAGTATGAAAGAAATCTGCTTTTAAAATTTCTAAAGCTGTTCTAACTTCAACATAAACCAAAAGTTAAGGTCAAGGTCAAAAGTCATGATACCTAACTTTAGTACTCTTTGTGGTGAATGTTTGTATGAAATATGAAAGGCCCTTGACAACTTCGCAATTGTATACAATTCTTTTATTTTAGCGTAATAAAATATTAGCCGCAATTCTAAACGGCCGACAATTGGTTATTTGATTGGTTGGGGGTATTGTTGGCCGCAGTTCCAACAATGTTATAAATCCGGAACCGATATTCAGGATATGGCCGGTCCGGCACGAATCGGCAAGTTTTCCAGGTGATTACAAATGTAAAGTTTTTTATGCCCCCGGAATCACAGATTCGGGGGCATATAGTTTTTGGCCTGTCCGTCTGTTTGTCTGTCTGTCTGTCTGTCTGTCTGTTTGTCTGTTTGTCTGTTTGTCTGTTTGTCCGAACTAAAAACTTTAACATTGGGCATAACTTTTGAATGGTAAGTGATAGGGCTTTCATATTTCACATGTGTATTCCTTGTGACAAGACCTTTCCATTGATACCAAATTTTTTGACCTCGTGACCTTGACCTTGACCTTTGACCTACTTTTCAAAAACTTTAACATTGGGCATAACTTTTGAATGGTAAGTGATAGGGCTTTCATATTTCACATGTGTATTCCTTGTGACAAGACCTTTCCATTGATACCAAAATTTTTGACCTCGTGACCTTGACCTTGACCTTTGACCTACTTTTCAAAAACTTTAACATTGGGCATAACTTATGAATGGTAAGTGATAGGGCTTCCATATTTCACATGTGTATTCCTTGTGATAAGACCTTTTTATTGATACCAAAATTTTTGACCTCGTGACCTTGACCTTGACCTTTGACCTACTTTTCAAAAACTTTAACATTGGGCATAACTTATGAATGGTAAGTGATAGGGCTTCCATATTTCACATGTGTATTCCTTGTGACAAGACCTTTCCATTGATACCAAAATTTTTGACCTCGTGACCTTGACCTTGACCTTTGACCTACTTTTCAAAAACTTTAACATTGGGCATAACTTTTGAATGGTAAGTGAAAGGGCTTTCATATTTCACATGTGTATTCCTTGTGACAAGACCTTTCTATTGATACCAAAATTTTTGACCTCGTGACCTTGACCTTGACCTTTGACCTACTTTTCAAAAACTTTAACATTGGGCATAACTTATGAATGGTAAGTGATAGGGCTTCCATATTTCACATGTGTATTCCTTGTGATAAGACCTTTCCATTGATACCAAAATTTTTGACCTCGTGACCTTGACCTTGACCTTTGACCTACTTTTCAAAAACTTTAACATTGGGCATAGCTTATGAATGGTAAGTGATAGGGCTTCCATATTTCACATGTGTATTCCTTGTGACAAGACCTTTCCATTGATACCAAAATTTTTGACCTCGTGACCTTGACCTTTGACCTACTTTTCAAAAACTTTAACATTGGGCATAACTTTTGAATGGTAAGTGATAGGGCTTTCATCTTTCACATGTGTATTCCTTGTGACAAGACCTTTCCATTGATACCAAAAGTTTTGTCCTCGTGACCTTGACCTTTGACCTACTTTTCAAAAACTTTAACATTGGGCATAACTTTTGAATAGTAAGTGATAGGGCTTTCATATTTCACATGTGTATTCCTTGTGAGAAGACCATTTCATTGATAGCAAAAAGTTTTGACTTCGTCACCTTTACTTTGACCTTTCACTTACTCAACAGAAAATGGCATTTATACTAACAAAGATGCCACCGGGGGCATTCGTGTTTCACAAACACAGGCTTTATTGTGTCTTTTTTCCGTTCGCACATAAGGCTTTGCCTTTATTCATAATTATGGTTTATCGCAAGTTTTAGTGTTTATATATAGGATTCAAAAATGTTCATTGACTTTTTGCAGACTTATTTTGACAATTTCACTACTTCTCACCCTTGTTATTATACCCCCGCAAACGAAGATTAGGGAGTATATAGGAATCACCCTGTCCGTCCGTCTGTCTGTCTGTCTGTCCGTCCGGTTAAGAAGTTTTGAAAGCAGATTTATTTTACACTATTAATGGTAGGCCTTTCATATTTCATACGCACATTTACCATAAAGAGTATTACATTATAGTACCATGACTTTTGACCCTGTGACCTTGACCTTCACCCTATACAACATTCTATGTTAAGATGTTTTGAAAGCTGATTTCTTTTATATTATTAATGGTAGGCCTTTCATATTTCATGCAAACATTCATCAAATAGAGTACTACATTTCGGTACCATGACTTTTGACCCTGTGACCTTGTGACCATGACCTTCACCGTATACAACATTTATGTTAAGAAGTTTTGAAAGCAGTTTGTTTTCTTTTACACTTTTAATAGTGGGCCTTTCATATTTCATACACACATTCACCATAAAGAGTATTACATTTTGGTACCATGACTTTTGATCCTGTGACCTTGACCTTCACCCTGTACACCATTTTAAGTTAAGAAGTTTTGAAAGCAGTTTTCTTTTATACTTTAAAATGGTAGGCCTTTCATATTTTATACACACATTCACCACAAAGAGTACTAAAGTTTGGTATCATGATTTTTGACCTTGTGACTTTGACCTTGACTAAGGATTTATGTTGAAGTTAAGACAGGTTTAGAAATTTTGAAAGCAGATTTCTTTCATACTATAAATGGTAGGCCTTTCATATTTCATACAAACATTCACCACAAAGAGTACTAAAGTTTGGTATCATGACTTTTGACCTTGACCTTAACTTTTGGTTTATGTTGAAGTTAGAACAGCTTTAGAAATTTTAAAAGCAGATTTCTTTCATACTGTAAATGGTAGGTCATTCATATTTCATATAAACCTTCACCACAAAGAGTACTACAGTTTGGTATCATGATTTTTTGACCTCTTGCCTTGACTTTGGACTTATGTTGCAGTTTAAGTTAAAAAGATTTGAAAGCAGATTTGTTGCATACTATAAATGGTGGGCTTTTAACGTTGCATCATAAGTGGTCCTATTTATGAAAATAAAGTCCCGCGAGGGGTATAATTCGTCCACTTCAGGGCGGTTCTAGTTCATAAGCTGTCTTATACAGGGGTATATGCCATGATAAAATATTCATTATCTCTAAATGGTGGAGTGGAACCTATTTAGGGGACGATTATTTGATCCTGAGATGGGGGGGGGGGCAATTTTTTTCGGATCAGATCTATAATTCATTTTCATCGCAGGGCCGGCTGGATAAAAAAAACAAAAACAAAAAACAAAAACAAAACAAAAACAAAACAAAAACAAACAAACAAAATAAAACAAGACAAAACAAAACAAAACAAAGACAAAGACCAAAGCAAAAAAAAAAAAAAAAAAAAAAAAAAAAGAAAACCAAACCAAAACCAAATACAAAACCAAATACAAAAACAAAACCAAACCGGCCAACTAAATATGCCATCTATTATTTACAATGTGGAAGACTTTCTTGGCACTAAAGTCAATTTAGCGAATAAGTGTCTTAATTTGTGTTTTATTACGGGTATGGAACACACAGCAAGTGCATTTATCGTACAAACATGTACATGTAATGCGCGTTAGTAAAATTATGCGGAAGGCGAGCGGAGCGAGCCCCAATTTGTTTAGTGTAAGGTGAATGAAGCGATCGTAGAAATGTTGGTCTTGTTGCTAGCGAAGCAAGCTGAAATTTGTTTCAGTGAATGGCGAACGAAGCGAGCCGAAAATTATAGGATTTTGAACACATTTGTGGGCCAGTATTATTTCTGCAACGAAGAGGGTCAGATTATTTATTTTCAACATTTTCTGGGTCAGAATATTGATTTCCAAAAACTGCCATCCCCCACCCTCACGATTAAATGGTCGACCCCTTATAAATGAGCTGAGAATTTAAAAATAAAATAAATACAAGTCCGTCATTCTGAAGCCCTGCCCGCGTCCACGCGGACTAGTTTTAGACAGAACCAACATGGCGTCAACTAGCAAGAAACAGAAAGTAGATAGCTCAGACTGGGGTTCGTTGTTGAATTGGATGACATCAAAATCCACCGTATTCCCAGCATTTATGATTTTACAATTAGGACCGGACTGTAATGCCCATATGAGTGTTCCGTTTACAGAGGCTAAGTGTAATTTCAAAAAGTTGGGTGTAAACAAGGCCAGGCTTTACTTGTTAGATTTTTACGATATTTTTAGCAGTGGGTTCGATCTATTGAGTACTCTTAAGAACAAAACACGTGAACTCAATGTAGACGAACAAAGAGCAGTTGATGTCCTCGATGGATTTCTCAGAGAGAGAGGTAAATGGGTACTGGAACTGCACTGTAACCCCCCCCCCTTTCCGTAGTGCCAAAGGAGGTGGGTACCTGTGACATGCATTTTAATGCAAAATTAAAATGACATTAGTTACAAATAGCCCAGAGGCACTCCAGAAATCATTTATTTGGAAATTGGGCGGGGGGGTTTTGGGGGGGTTGTAGGGTGTAGAAATTTGAATTTCTACTTCTTCTTCCTTGAGTGCTGAACTGGAATGGAGCATATTCGCACTGTACTGAACAATCTATAGACACAGATAAGAGTATTTGGTCTAGGGGGGGGGGGGGGTGGGGGTTGCATGGCCGTGATGTCCTATATATATATACAAGACATTATAAGACTCTTTCATGGCATGGTTTTTCTATAAAAGATACATATAGGTTCCACCCGACAGTCTCAAAATCGGCGCGTCTTATTACCCCAATAAACCCCAATATACCCCAACAAACCCCAATATACCCCAATAAACAATTATTTACCCCAGTAAACAGCAGAAATTAATCTTAGACTCCACAAAGCCATCTTATTTATGTGTTTTACGAGTTTTATGATAAACATACTAATCACTGCCCAAATTGTCGTCTTACTTTTTACCTATTCGGCTGATACAAATGACGTATGGTTTTGATTTGAAACTATTTAACATATACATTTATGAGTGTGTTAAAGATTTTGATTTTTTTCTTTAATGAGCAGTCATTACACAATTGTTTCATATTGGGGTTGATGAAATTTGGCAAAGCAAAATAATAGTAATAGTAATAAATAAGTATGAATAAACCGCAAAAAAAAAAACCGTAAGGGGGGGGGGGGGGGTGTTCCATCGTAGAACTTGTCGCCGAAAGATCTGCGCATCTTTTACAATCAAAAGTTTTCAATATTTTCGTTACTTTCACCAATAATGCATGGTATTTTTTCTATATCATTATGCCGTATTTTCCATTATAATTTTTATAAATGTGACATTTTACAACAAATTTGAAGTTCAGGAAATCCGAATAAATCTTTTTCTTGATTTAGGTCACACGCTGTTAACTTCATCTTGATATTCAACTTATATAGAAGTGTTGTGTGTAGCGATCATAGTGAGCGGATACCAACAGCTGATTTTAATTAGATTGATAAAGTTAGCAACGAAACGTTAAAAAAAGAGGATGCGTGAATTTGTTCATTACTAAATTTTAAAATAATAACCGCTCTCTCTCTCTCTCTCTCTCTCTTGCGTAAGTCTAGATTTTCCAGAGAGATCCAGCCCAGAAGAGGAGGGGATGTTCAAGCATATTTTTATTTTATTTTTTTTAGAAAAGAAATATATATAAATAGAATCGTCCAGGGAAACCTTGGAACGTTCGCTCCCGTTTTCACGAATCTTGTATCTACTTATGAATCTACCATTTACTGAATGAGAGCACTTGAAATAAAATACTTTTATGAACATGCATACTGATATTACGGATTTAGTTGGTATCGGAAGTAAAAATTGTGCTGATAGTTACAGTTCATAATTAGTATTGATTATCATTAACGAATTACGAAAAGTTCTTAGAACTTACACGGCAATTATCATTCTTGTGAAATATACTTTTATATATTGTTATATTATAACATTGAACATTGAATTTTTGATCCCATGAATTCATTCATTACAGAGCATGAATACCTATACATTCAACGTGAAATTGGAGTTGTCTTCTTTGTTTTAAATAAAAAATACAAATAGAAAGGATGTCTACATAAATGCCAAATATCGCAAAAGCAAATATACCTGCGCTAACTACTTCCTGTAAATATGCCGGAAATATTTTAACATATTGACATTATTAATGGAATCATCGTATTATAGACATCTTAAAGAATTTACAGACTCTTCTTTATATGTTAATTGGGAAGTTTAGGTTCAGATTGTCATTTTACTAATAGAGAGTATAGACGTAAATAATCATCATTATGCCTATTTCAAAGAGAAAAATCAAAGTTTCAAACAGGACGGCTTTCTGGCCTTGCGGTTCTTGTAGAAGGAATTGTTCCGTTGGAAGCATTCATTGTGATGTTTGTAATCGCTGGTATCACGGAGAATGTGAAGATTTATCTGAAAATGATATGCCTATCCTATCTAAAGATGAGAAATCCTATCTTTGTACACCTTGCTTTTTGGAAGATGTGGGACCAGGCTACAATTTCGCATCTGCGCTTACAAGACTGTATCAAGTAGGTAGTCAAAACAACGTACAATCTTTGTTAATATTTTCTCGAATTACATGTATCAATAATTTTATTTCAAATTAGCTATTTTCAATACAATTGTCTTTTTTTTTTTTTAATAAACTACCAATTTTGATTCTGTAACGTAATGTAGATATACTACTATATAGATACTACATAGTGGTATATTACTGTATAATCGATCATTTTTTGAATACTACTAGTATATCAATGTTATATATCATAAAGTATTTACTGTAATTTCTCTTTTTGTATGTTTGTAGGCAGCATATGAAGGATACAACCATTTATATATTGCCGCCAAGAAAGAGAGACACGTTATCCCAGCAATGGATGCAAGTGGCCCGCCGTTGAAGTACGGAGATTGGATGTCTCTAGATATGTACACTAAACAACTGTTTTTGTACTCTGGAATGGACGAGAAGGGGATTCCAGTTCGCGTTACGGGAAATGGGAACTGTTTCTTTAACTCACTCTCAATGGCGTTGTGCGGCTCTGAGGAAAAGAGTACCGAGCTACGCGTGAGATGTACCATAGATATGGTACTAAATGCGGCGTTGCACACGGATCTTCCCAATTCTGATTTTTTATGGCATTTGTCACCATCGTACGAAGAAGCCTGTATCAGTGCTGCGACAGACAAAGCCTGGAGTTCTGCATGGCACTTCAAATCTGCCGCTAATGTACTTGGTGTAACTATAAGATCTGTCTACAGTCCCATAAATTCTAAGAAATGCAAAGCTTTTCAACGTTTAAACTGCCTATTTCAACCTTTAGATAGACCAGCAGAGAGTGAGATAGCTATAGCTTGGACCCAATGCGGAGGCTCATTCATACCAGCACATGGGAAAACTTGGGTGCCTAATCACTTCGTACCAGTAATGGAAAGATTGCATGACCATTCAACATTTGATACCAGCAAATTTGAACCTAAAACATTCAGCTCTCCGATTTTGAACACAAACAGAATTGAATTAAATGAATGATCTGAAGATGAGCAAAAATTACATACATCGACCAGTATTCTAGAGGAGGTTGAAAGTCCAGAATCATGTGAAGAGCTACCGTACATGACTCGAAGCGAGATTGAGAAGTTGAACGATTCAATATGCAGCACAACAGTTGACAGATCGGAAAGTCAACTATCATACAGCACAGACGAAGAACATCCATCTGAGCAAGGGCAACAGACGGATAACAAAGAAATGTGCTATCTCCCAGGGGGGAGGTTTCTCTCTACTTTTCAGATGTACTCCGAAATTAAGAGTAAATATCATGTTCATGAAGTTGTACCTTCCGGAGTCAAAAGCAACGTGTACATGATCGTCAACAACAAACGAAATGCTGAACTCAGGGCCGCGGGAAAAAGAAGTGATTACTTTGATGATTGTGGGGTTTGGGACTCGGAGAAAGGCAATACTGTAAAAACAGTTCACTTGATAAACGAAAATATGCGACAAGTGTCCATAAAAAATGGACTTTACTGCACCCAACAGAAAACGAAAGGAATTTCTTATTCATATGTCCACAACCTGATCCTTCAAATGTCTTGGAGCTTCATAAATACTACACTGCTCTAAAACGTGATCCAACATTCAAGAAAAGGGTGTCTACCTTCTTCTCTGCAACTGACAAAACTATTTCCGATGTAGCTATATACGAATACCAGGGTGAATATCCTATAACTACATCGCACCACGGAAGGGCAGCAAACAATAAAAGAGGGTACAAACGAACACACCCAGAGACAATGGACAATATCAGAAAAATGGTCAAAGACAAGAATCCGAGAGAAATTTATACTGAGGCTGCCCACCAAAATGACTCTGCGTTCATGCCACGAGACACTAAAACAATACGCAATGTCAAGTATCATGAATCCAAGAAGAAGAAGGCAGAGAAAATCGCAAACCATAATATTGCAGACGAAATTCTCAATGTCATAAGCATGTTGGACAATCATCCATACGTACAGGAGGTCGTTCACACAAAGGACAAAATTCCCTCTGTGATCTGCTATACAGAAGAACAGATCATGGACTTGAAGTATTTCGTCCTGAACAAATGTGGGAGCCTTGGGATAGATAGGACGTTCAACCTTGGACATTACTTTGTTACAACCATTGTGTATAAAAACAAACGAGTATTTAAAAAAGAAACAGGCGAGAACCCTATTTTCCTTGGACCACTTTTTCTTCACAGGGATACTTCACACCAAACTTATCGATCATTTTTCGCACATATTTCTGCAGAGCTTGAAGTGAAACTGATTGATGAAATAGACATCAGATTACCGTCAATTATGGTAGTGACGAAGAGAAGGCTATTACTAAGGCTATAGAGACAACCTTCCCAGAAGCTACTAGGTTACTATGTACCAAACATTTAAAAGACAATGTCAAACACTACATGGCTAACATTGCAGGTATCCCACCAAACTCCAGAAGACCTTTGGCCAATCTCATATTTGGTGAAAGCGGGTTGGTAAATGCCAATGATACATTTGAATTTGAATCTCGATCTGAACAAATTATTGACGCATGTGGAGAGAATGAAAAATTTAAAGATTACTTCAGAAGGAACCTACAACCTAAACTATTAAAACATGTAAACATCCCCAACAGAAAAAATACTGATATGAAAACGAAACTGTGGACAAACAATAACTCCGAATCGATGAATAACATATTGAAATTATCAGTAGATTGGCGTCCACAAACCACACCTGATCTCATTGTTAAATTGTACAGCGTCACCAAACTGCAATTCATAGATCTAAGGCGAGCTATTTACGGGTCTGGCAATTATGTACTTTCTGCAGATCAATCTGCTTATTCCATCTCAGAAATGAAATGGAGGGAAAAGGATGATGAGGAGAAAAAAAAGATTTTCAACAATTTTCTCAGAGACACAAAAAAGAAGATTCACACAAAGAGAATTTTTTCTAGAGATGGAAAATTTTCTGTGCCTCACAAAACAAGAAATGTTGCAAAGAAACCAGGTCAAAGGAAGCGACCAAAGAATGAACGAACTTCGAATAAACACTGATGCTGAAATAAAAAAAAAAACGTAAATGAGAAAATTCACGATTTGAATGCATTCTTCATACATGTGGACCTATGTGAACATTAGAGTAAAGTTGTTATATGTATGCAGTTTCATTAAATGAAGAGTACTTGTCTTAAATACATGTATCTTTATTTTAAATATATTTATACATGAACGTGTTGAATACTTAGCTAATAATAAATATGAATTTCTTGTGCAAAGTGAATAAAATGTCCAAAGAATGACTTACATATATGTTACTTTCTATTGTATAATAATATATATATATATATACAAGGGTTGCCAGAAAAGTTTGTGGACGACATTGTTATCTTAAATGACTGGATACAAAAACCATGAAATATTATTAATTTATTAACTTGTTATAAATAGAAGATAATTCAGTAATATTTATTTCCTTTATTCTGAAACGGCGGCACAGGTCTCATCCACAGACTTAATTTCTTCTGAACAACCCTTGTATACAAGTATTTATATATCTGCTCACCGGTTTCCATGACAAAGAATAGTGAACTCGTCATCAATTTTCACAACACATCATATAGACCACAAAAAATCAACTGTTACTGCAGATATACAACTTACAAATGAATTTTACTGGTATATATCAAGTGTTCCCAATACAGTGTTCCAATATAGCCATATTTCCTCAAAATTTGCCAGAATTATCTCCCTCCTTGGATTACAACTCTCGGATTTTACCCACCTCTACTATGTTAAATTGTTCTACTTTAACAATTGTCACATTGTGTAGTTATAAAATCTCTTCTGAGAATTTATTTGTAAATCGTTTAATGTCAAAGTTTCACATAGTATTAATGGATATAAAGCCCGAAAGCTGTAATCCAATATGGTGGTTAACATAGAGGTATGACATCATCACGAGAAGATCGGCAATTAAAAATTCTGTCTAGTACATGCTCTTACAAAAAAATTTAACATATGGAAAACCTCTAGAAAATCACAAACTTATGCATTGAATAATATTGACCCTTTACCCAACAACCATATCCCGTCTCCGTTTCAAACTACATGTTCTATAAATACAAAAGAAAACGGAAAAGCGTATTATACTATTTCTTAGTCCGACATGCAGACCTACGACGGTGTTATCTGTTTTTTCGACTTCGGTCTGACTGCTATGCATAGGCAAAACTTGAGAATTTTGGTGCGAGAAAAATTTCGGCAAGTGATCCCTTTTTTGACAAATTCCAGTCCCTCCAACCAAAAAATAAGTCATCCTGTCCTCCTGCCCCTAAAAATCCCCTCTAGTCCTGGTTTCACCTCTGTGTGCATGACAAAATATTATTAATTGTTGATCAGAGGAAAATCGGAAGAGAAGAAGAGGTGAAACCAGGCTTAGAGGGGATTTTTTTAGGGGCAGGAGGACTGGGTGGGTTATTTTTTGGTTGAAGAGACCGGAATTTGTCCAAAACAAAGGACGATTTGCCAATTTTTTTTGGCTCAGAAATTCTCAAGTTTTGCCTATGCATAGCAGTCAGACCGAAGATAACACCGTCGTAGGTCTGCAAGTCGGACTAACTATTTCTATACAGAATAAAAAACATACATTAAGAAATACATATGATAAAAAGTCATTTCAGTGCCAAATAAGTAGTATGACTGGCAAATTGTATGGTTGTTGGGGTTTATTGGGGTAAATAATTGTTTATTGGGGTATGTTGGGGTATATTGGGGTTTATTGGGGTAATAAGACGCACCCGTCTCAAAATCATGTTAAACCCAAGGCTTGCCAAGGGTTTTGCAAAATTTTGAGACTCTGAGGGTAAGACCCACGAGTCAAGTGTTTAAAAGTGATGATCTGATCATTGAAATACTATGAAAATAATTATTTCTGATTTGATCAGCAAAAATGTCCTGCAACTATGAAGTAATAGCAGTGGCCTTGTTTCAAGATCAAGGTGATAGAGTTCTTTGAAGTTTGATCTCTTGCTTAAAAATCAACATGATAAACATAATATATAAAACAAACATCTAAAAGAATAAAACTTTGTTTTTATTACAGAAAAACATGAACGCAGCCTCCATAGAATTTTACAAAATTGGAAAACTAAAGATAAGTCTGGTAAAAAAAAGGATTGTACCTTGGCAGTGGCTCTATCAGAACATTTATTAGGGAATCTAGCTCCTGGTCATAGTTTTGTTATTGATAAGAGAACAAGAGGAAAAACTAAGAAGTGCAAATGTGGAATGGAAGACTGTAAAGCAAAACCAGTTTTTAGGGATACTGGAATAGGTTAGTGAAATCGTAACTTTTGTTTCAAATTTAGATGGTTAATGTTTTCTGATGGTTGCCACCATGCAAGCTTTGTTGACTCCTAAACTGGACAAAGGTCTGAAATGCTTCCATGATCAAATGCTTCCAGAAAGTGAGCTTTGTAATATTTGGTTACTAAATCATGTCTAGAATTAATTATTATACCCCCTGCAAGCAAAGTTTGGGTGGTATATATAGGCTAATATTACAGGAATCATCCTGTATGTCCGTCCATACATGTATGTGCGACCATCTGTCTGTCCATCACACTTTGTCCGGGGCATTCATGTAACTCCTTCCCCTGTACATCGATTTCAATAATCTTTCCCACAAGTGTTTTCTAGGACCTAAGGATGTGTCATGACCTTGAGCCATGGTCAAAGGTCAAGGTCTCAATAGACACCATTAGTAAAGTCTTGTCTTCATGGTCTTAGGCATAACTCCTTCCCCTTTGCACGGGTTATATATTTCACACAAATGTTCCCTAGCCCTATGACCTAAGGGTGTGTCTTGACCTTGTACCATGGTTGTATGCCAAAGGTTAAGGCCACAATTAAAAAATTGTTTGTTTCCCCTCCCCCGGGTCTGTTTTTTCCAAGTGACCCGGCAGGCGGATACTTTTTTAGCTCACCTCGACGAAGTTGAGTGAGCTTATGCTATAACCCCACGCGTCCGCGTCCGCGTCCGCGTCCGTGTCCGCGTCCGTGTCCGCGTCCGCGTCCGGTTAAGAAGTTTGGGGTAGCTCAGTATATGACAAAGTACTAATGCTACAGTAACCAAACTTGCACAAGTGATTCATCTTTGGATGCTGAGGTGAACCCATGCATCGGATGCAGCATCTGACCTACATTTTCCGCTTGAGTGACTTGGTTAAGAAGTTTGGGGTAGCTCAGTATCTGACAAAGTACTAATGCTACAGTAACCAAACTGGCACAAGTGATTCATCTTTGGATGCTGAGGTGAACCCATGCATCGTATATAGCATCTGACCTACATTTTCTGCTTGAGTGACTTGGTTAAGAAGTTTGGGGTAGCTCAGTATCTGACAAAGTACTGTTGCTACAGTAACCAAACTAGCACAAGTGATTAATCTTTGGATGCTGAGGTGAACCCATGCATCAGATGCAGCATCTGACCTACATTTTCCGCTTGAGTGACTTGGTTAAGAAGTTTGGGGTAGCTCAGTATCTGACAAAGTACTAATGCTACAGTAACCAAACTGGCACAAGTGATTCATCTTTGGATGCTGAGGTGAACCCATGCATCGTATGCAGCATCTGACCTACATTTTTCGCTTGAGTGACTTGGTTAAGAAGTTTGGGGTAGCTCAGTATCTGACAAAGTACTGTTGCTACAGTAACCAAACTAGCACAAGTGATTAATCTTTGGATGCTGAGGTGAACCCATGCATCAGATGCAGCATCTGACCTACATTTTCCGCTTGAGTGACTTGGTTAAGAAGTTTGGGGTAGCTCAATATCTGACAAAGTACTGATGCTACAGTAACCAAACTTGCACAAGTGATTCATCTTTGGATGCTGAAGTGAACCCATGCATCGGATGCAGCATCTGACCTACATTTTCCGCTTGAGTGACTTGGTTAAGAAGTTTGGGGTAGCTCAGTATCTGACAAAGTACTGATGCTACAGTAACCAAACTAGCACAAGTGATTCATCTTTGGATGCTGAGGTGAACCCATGCATCGGATGCAGCATCTGACCTACATTTTCCGCTTGAGTGACTTGGTTAAGAAGTTTGGGGTAGCTCAGTATCTGACAAAGTACTGATGCTACAGTAACCAAACTGGCACAAGTGATTCATCTTTGGATGCTGAGGTGAACCCATGCATCGGATGCAGCATCTGACCTACATTTTCCGCTTGAGTGATTTGGATAAGAAGTTTGGGGTAGCTCAGTATCTAACAAAGTACTAATGCTACAGTAACCAAACTGGCACAAGTGATTCATCTTTGGATGCCGAGATGGACCCATGCATCGGATGCAGCATCTGACCTACTTTTTCCACTTGAGTGATTTCGCTTTTAAAAGCCAATATTGAGCAAAGTATAAGTGCTACATGTACCAAACTTGCATATTGGATGTATCTTTGATCAAACTTTCATAAAATGACCTTGACCTACTTTTTCCGCTTGAGTGATTTTGCCTTTAAAAGCCAATATTGAGCAAAGTATAAGTGCTAGATGTTCCAAACTTGCATATTAGATGTATCTTTGATCAAACTTTCATAAAATGACCTCGACCTACTTTTTCCGCTTGAGTGATTTTGCCTTTAAAAGCCAATATTGAGCAAAGTATAAGTTATACATGTACCAAACTTGCATATTGGATGTATCTTTGATCAATCTTTCATAAAATGACCTTGACCTACTTTTTCCGCTTGAGTGATTTTGCTCTATAAAGCCAATATTGAGCAAAGTATAACTGCTACATGTACCAAACTTGCATATTGGATGTATCTTTGATCAAACTTTCATAAAATGACCTCGACCTACTTTTTCCGCTTGAGTGATTTTGCCTTTAAAAGCCAATATTGAGCAAAGTATAAGTGATACATGTACCAAACTTGCATATTGGATGTATCTTTGATCAAACTTTCATAAAATGACCTTGACCTACTTTTTCTGCTTGAGTGGTTTTGCCTTTACAAGCCAATATACATGTACTAAAAAAATATGTTTGAATTGAATTTTGCTGTCACGAGGTGAGCTTTGTAATCTGTGATTACCTATGTTTTTTTTTTGCTGCCAGAACTTCATGTATCAAATATGTTTAAAGTCGTTTGAATCCAAATTGCACATTACTGGACTCCTTACAGCTGCGCAGTCACACGCCTGCTTTCCGTAAAAATTTAACATCCGTCGTGTCTCAATTTCTATAGCTGGTTAAATAAGAAATGTCTATTTATTTTATTGAACATGTTCAAAAGAAAATTACATTGCCCTGTAAAACCTATTCTATATAAACAAAATTGTCCCAAGATACACTATAAATATTTCCGCAACAGGGGCATCAAGACTTGAAGAGTTTCAGGGCGGCGTTACGGGTAATTTTACGGCAACGTCAAATCTGCGAGAATAAGATTTACTATAGAACGATTTTTTATGAATTATTGTATGTAAACAGCGTAAGTGAAAAATAATCAAGAATTCATTGTAATATTGAGTCTATTGATAATGACGTTCACGCTGCAAGAAGTTGGCACGGAGCTCCGACACGTAGGTTAATCATAATAACCCAGTACTTTACCTTGTTCACTCGATTTTATGCCTTTCGATAATATGCCTGAATTTTGGCCCACTCAGCGGACCCTTCCAAATAAGCGATGGGTCTTTATAGCGTTCAAACGCCTAGCTGTGAAACGAGATTTCATAAGTTGAGGAACTAGATTGCATGTAAAGATTGGAGCCCACAATACCGGCCGCACTCGCAGAATTCGAAAGGCAGTCAATCATAGCATGTTTAAAGTTTTACATCCATAGACCGAGCGCTCGTTTATCATGACTTACGACTCAATATGCCCAATGTTCTCAAAAACTTTGAGAGGATATTTATAAGAGAGAGACATAATTATCAATGTACCAATAACACATAATCTATGACTGACGGTTCAAAGCCAATGGGAAAACGGAGAGGGGGGGGGGGGTACGGCAAGATTTCTTATACTAATGAAGGAATGAGAAAGCTACTCAGTTGATTTACAATTCTATTTGGATAGAATATCGTAACGTTGAAACTGAAAATGGACATGGCTGTGATTCGATTTCTCAAAAAAAAAAATCGGACTTTTTGGCTATAAAAAAATCTGACTCGGCGGCGTTTTTCCTGACCCGGTCGGGGCGAGGGGAAACAAACAATTTTTTAATTATGGCCTAAAGTAACAATAGACACAATGGATAAAACCTTGTCTGTGCCATAATTTCATCCTCTGTGCATGGAATTCAATATTTCACAGAATTGTTCCTTGGGACAGAAGGGTGGGTCATGACCTTAAACCAATGCAAAGGTCAATGTCTGAATTTACACTTGATCAAAGATAACTTCTTAAAGAATATTAATGCAGGGGGAAGGGGTACATGTATTTTCGTACTGTTAGTGGCAAAGATCTTTAAAAGCTCTAATGGATGATCAAGATGTACTTGGGCCACTTATATAATTTGACTTGCCCACCCCTGAATAATTAAGAAAATCTATATTTTGTTTTGGCGGTCATGCAAACAATTTTCAACTTGTGAAACTTGACTTTTACAGGTGATGAAAGAGCTTGGCATGGTTTTATAGACATTTTGTTTTCTTCACATCCAGTAGGAGTCCTTGCAGCAGGTATGATTTTTGTCTCACATTAGCAAAAAGCTGATGCAACCTTTTTGGTCAGATTGCTAAGCAATTCTAGTGTATGCAGACCTGTAAACTCTCCCTCTTTTGGAGGGACACTTCCCCTTTTTGACCTCATCTCCCTCCTTGGTATTTCTCCCTCGAAGGAGACCAAAATCTCCCTCTTTTTGACCCAATCTCCCTCTTTCTCCTTCTTTTGGCATATTTACCAAAGTAGAATAACTTTAAGTAGTGACATTCAGAGCATTTCGAAATTGCTTGAAAAAATGCAAGAAAAGATACATGTTTCTTTGTTTATAAATGTTTTTTGCTTTGAAATGTAAGCACAATGAAGTTATAATTATTTTGAATCCTGGTTTTGCACAAAATGTTGCGATTCATTAAAAATCACAGTAACAAAATGGGTTCATGCGCAATCTCCCTCTTTTTTCAAGTGCCAAGGAGGGAGATATCCCTCTTTTAAAGATTTCAAAGTTGACAGGTATGGTAAGGATTGATGACTGTCTGTCATTAACATTTCAGTGAGCTGTGACAAATGTCATTGGAGCTTACGTTATACTCCTAGTACTGGCATCAGCGTCTTTGGTTGCACAGACAATACTTTAATCTTGGCTATATCTCATGAACTATATGGGGTAGGGCTTTGATATTTCACATGTAGATTCCTCATGACCAGAGCTTTCTTTTTATAAGTATATGATGACTTTTGACCTTGACTCTTGATCTACTTTTAAAAAGCATAAACCCGAGCTTTATTAGTCCCCTACCGGCAACGCCGAAGGGGACTCTTAGTTTCCTCTCGGTCTGTCTGTCTGTCCGTCCGTCCGTCCGTCCGTCCGTCTGTCCGTCTGTCCCATTTTCAGTTTTCCGGACTTTTTTTCGCTGTTGTTGCATATATTGAACTCATTTTTGGTATGTGGATATATCTCAATGTGATACAGATCAAGTTTGAGTTTGCTTTCGATTGACCTAATTTTACAAGAGTTATGGCCCTTGGACATAGCAAATTTTATGAAAAATTCAGTTTTCCGGACTTTTTTCCGCTGTTGTTGCATACATTGAACTCATTTTTGGTATGTGGATATATCTCAATGGGATACAGATCAAGTTTGAGTTTGCTTTTGATTTACCTAATTTTACAAGAGTTACGGCCCTTGGACTTAGCAAATTTTATGAAAATTTCAGTTTTCCGGACTTTTTTCCGCTGTTGTTGCATTTATTGAAGTCATTTTTGGTATGTGGATATATCTCAATGTGATACAGATCAAGTTTGAGTTTGCTTTTGATTGACCTAATTTTACAAGAGTTATGGCCCTTGGACTTAGCAAATTTTATAAAAATTTCAGTTTTCCTGACTTTTTTCCGCTGTTGTTGCATTTATTGAACTCATTTTTGGTATGTGGATATATCTCAATGTGATACAGATCAAGTTTGAGTTTGCTTTTGATTGACTTAATTTTACAAGAGTTATGGCCCTTGGACTTAGCAAATTTTATGAAAATTTCAGTTTTTCCCGACTTTTTTCTGCTGTTGTTGCATATATTGAACTCATTTTTGGTATGTGGATATATCTCAATGGGATACAGATCAAGTTTGAGTTTGCTTTTGATTAACCTTATTTTACAAGAGTTATGGCCCTTGGACTTAGCAAATTTTATGAAAATTTCAGTTTTTCCGGACTTTTTTCTGCTGTTGTTGCATATATTGAACTCATTTTTGGTATGTGGATATATCTCAATGGGATACAGATCAAGTTTGAGTTTGCTTTTGATTAACCTGATTTTACAAGAGTTATGGCCCTTGGACTTAGCAAATTTTATGAAAATTTCAGTTTTCCGGATTTTTCTTCGGTTCTATTGCAAATAATGCACTAATTTTTGGTAAATGAATACATCTCAATGTGATACAGACCAAGTTTGAGTTTGGTTTCCATTGGCCTATTTTTACAAGAGTTATGGCCCTTGGACTTAGCAAATTTTATGAAATTTGCAGTTTTCCGGACTTTTTCTTGCCTGTTATTGCAGATAATGAGCTGACTTTTTGTATGTGAATACATTATAGTGTGACGCAGATTTGAGTTTAATTTAGATTGACTAATTTTCACAAGAGTTATGGCCCTTGGACTTAGCAAATTTCGTGAATTCAGTTTCCAAGACTTTTCTTGGCTGTTGTTGCAGATGATGAACTGATGAACAGAGATGCAAGTAATAAATTTATGCTGCCGGTAGGGGACTTATATCGCACAGCGATCATTGCATTTTTTCATGACTATAAGGGTAGGGCTTTTATATTTTGTTATGTATAGATTCCTTATGACCAGACCTTTCATTTTTAGCTCGACTGCACTTTAGTGCAAAAGAGCTATTGCAATACCCCCGGCGTCGGCGTCGGCGTCCGCGTCCGCGTCGGCGTCCGCGTCGGCGTCGGCATCAGCGTCGGCGTCGTCCGAACTAGATGATAAGGTGAATGTTAAGATTACACATTTACCTTTCCTATATTCATATTCTGTTGTTTTTTTTTGTTGCAAATGTTTAATTATACATCATTTAATATATCCAGATGAGGATATAGCCCCTGGGGTTGGGATTTTTAAAATTATTTCAAATGATAAGGCAAATGTTGAGATGATAAGGTAAATGTTAAGATAGCAATAAAGTCTTTAAAAGCCAATATTGAGCAAAGTATAAGTGCTACATGTACCAAACTTACATATTTGATGTATCTTTGATCAAACTTTCAAAAAATGACCTTGACCTACTTTTTTCCGCTTGAATGATTTTGCCTTTAAAAGCCAATATTGAGCAAAGTATAAGTGCTACATGTACCAAACTTGCATATTGGATGTATCTTTGATCAAACTTTCATAAATGACCTTGACCTACTTTTTTCCGCTTGAATGATTTTACCTTTAAAAGCCAATATTGAGCAAAGTATAAGTGCTACATGTACCAAACTTGCATATTGGATGTATCTTTGATCAAACTTTCATAAAATGACCTTGACCTACTTTTTCCACTTGAATTATTTTACCTTTAAAAGCCAATATTGAGAAAAGTATAAGTGCTACATGCACCAGACTTGCATATTGGATGCATCTTGGGTTAGACTATTGAAATATGACCTTGACCTACTTTTTCCGCTTCAGTGATTTTGCTTTAAATTGGCAATATTGAGCTAACTATAAGTGCTACATGCACCAGACTTGCATATTGGATGCATCTTGGGTTTGACTATTGAAATCTGACCTTGACCTACTTTTTCTGCTTCAGTGATTTTGCTTTAAATTGCCAATATTGAGCAAACTATAAGTGGTACATGCACCAGACTTGCATATTGGATGCATCTTGGGTTAGACTATTGAAATCTGACCTTGACCTACTTTTTCTGCTTCAATGATTTTGCTTTAAATTTAAAACTTTAAATTTTTTATGTGACGTGATATATGTTGTTGCCTGAGAAAGGGAATTTAAATAAATTGGCTGTCATGAGAGATATTATGCTATGCAGTCGAGCATTAGGTGACTCTGGCAACTATTTTATATGATTACTTATGACTAAGAGTAAAATTTACTAAATTTCCTAAACGTGTACAAGTAAGGCTCTATTGTGCATTGTGACTTCCAGTTGTGTTTATTTTCAGAAGTCGTCAAAGTTGACTTATAAATATGACTTTAAGTTATGCTTGACTAGATTTAATTAATAATGTTTGTAATACCTATCGCTGGTTTTAATATACTGAACAAAAAAAGATATGTCCTTCTTTTTGTATTGGTTTTACATGACTTGTGAAAACAAATTTAATTCAGAGGCAGTTTCCTCGAAAAATAATTTTTTTATTAAATGTTTCACTGTATATCCATTAATTGTCCGATTCTGACAACGATCTTGATAAATTGATGTAAATGTGACATCATCATAGAGGTTTCAACCAAAGGTGTTTCACCTGTTTGATCCTCTCTGGTAAGGGCGTTTTTGAATCCAAAATAATTTTACTTAACAAATTGGTATGTGCACACCCTTAGATACACTTTTAATGTGTTTTTGGTATTTGACATGGCACATGGCCGACTGTGGGCTTCCGGTGTCATTTAAACTAAATTTCATTGAATAACAAGCTATTTGATTAATTAATGGATAATCGATATCAAAATTTTATTCCGTTTTTCAATGGAGAAATCTCCTGTGCTTATTTACACACTCTTTTCTTTCTAAAGCAGTCAACCAGCTAGAACAAAGAAACAGAGAAATTTTCCTTACAAGGTGAAAATGCTTTGTATCATGCTTCATTGCGTTCAATGTCAGAGTGATAAAAAGACAATTTTGGAGTTTTTATCGAGTAAATTTTACTGTTTCGAGAGTAAGAACGTTTCATCTTCACAAGTGGTGATCTTTCATTTTTAGGGACATAACTTTTTTTGTTCAGTATATGTATGTTAAATGAAGAATCTCCGAAATGATCAACTTTGCCACTGTCTTACTATGCACAGGAAATTCCTATGTTTGAATAACTATTTATTTTTTAGACCAATAAAGATATTATTAGTTATACATTGTTTTACAGGAGGAATACAGAAATATATTGGGTCGATGAAAAAAATTGTATCATACAACTTTTTTCATCGACCCAATATATTTTGTTTCCCCCCATGTAAAACACTGTATAACGAATTTATTCCGCTGATGGCTTTCTGTTTTTCTATGTTACATCAACATATTTTAAAGCATCTCTTTGACGTCAACAGCGTAAAGCATCTTAGTAGAAGCAGAATATTGAAATAATATCCTGCCAGTAACATAATACAATATAATATTCAGTTCTTCTCAACCAATCAGATTGCAAGAAATTTGCCAGAGGCGGGATAAAAAAGAAGACCTTTTAAGTGTATGCATTGTAGTCTGTGTGTACATTTAGAAATTAAGTAAACATTTACAGCCACAAAATGAAATGGCTTTATGTACACATGTAAAAGTTTCACCCATACTTAAGACCAAGTAACCTTGACCTTTTACCTGCTTTAAAAAACTTAAGCCTGGGCTATATCTCATGAACTAAAAGAATAGCTGGCTTTGATATTTCATGTGTAGATTCCTCATGAAACTTTAATCCAGGCTAACTATTTGTGACATGACCTTTCATTTGATACTTTGACCTTTTCCTAGTAACCTTGACTTTTGAATCAGAAGTAATAGAGCTTTGATATTTCATATGTAAATTCTTTGTGACAAATTAAGTGCTAATTTTGATGCCTTTTGTTATTACGTAGATCACCACAGTCATAAGGGTGAAGAGACTGAGGATGAAAAGAGTAAGTTTTTAAAACTTAGCAAGTTTCTTTTCATCTCGACGTAATTTTTACCTCAAGAAAAAAGAGTAAGTTTTTTTAAACTTCGCAGGTTTTTTTACATCTCGATGTAACTTTTTAGCTCAAGAAGAAAGAGTAAGTTTTTAACACCTCGACGGAGTTGAGTAGGCTTATGCTATGCCCTGATTGTCCTTGTCCCCGTCCCCTTCTTCAATAACCAAACTTGGTTAAGAAGTTTGGGGTCACTCAGTATCTGACAAAGTACTGATGCTACACAGTGTTCTAGGATTTTATTCAAAAACAACTTACCAACGGTTAAGTGCCCACCAAAAATGTGCTTACCCAGCAAGGAAACTCACTTACCCAATTGTGCTTCAAAATTCACTTACCGACGGGTAAATAGCATTCTGTTTTCCAGTTACACAACCTCAATTTTTACTTACCTCGGTAAGGGGTAATAGAATCCTAGAACACAATCAAAGATTCAGGGGCATATAGTTTTTGGCCTGTCCATCTGTTTGTCTGTTAGTCTGTTTGTCTGTCTGTCTGTCTGTTTGTCCGAAAAACTTTAACATTGGACATAACTTTTGAATGGGAAGTAATAGGGCTTTCATATTTCACATGTGTGTTCCATGTGACAAGACCTTTCCATTGATACCAAAATTTTTGACCTTTTGACCTTTACCTTGACCTTTGACCTACTTTTAAAAAACTTTAACATTGTGCATAACTTTTGAATGGTAAGTGATAGGGCTTTCATATTTCACATGTGTATTCCTTGGGACAAGACCTTTCCATTGATACCAAAATTTTTGACCTTGTGACCTTTACCTTTGACCTACTTTTCAAAAACTTTAACATTGGGCATAACTTTTGAATGGTTAGTGATAGAGCTTTCATATTTGACATGTCTATTTCTTGTGACAAGACCTTTCCATTGATACCAAACATTTTGACCTCATGACCTTGACCTTAACCTTTGACCTTTTAACCCAGTGACCCTGACCTTGACCTTTCACATACATGTACTAAACAGAAAATAGTGTTTATATTAACAAAGATGCCACCGGGGGCATTAGTGTTTCAGTGTTTCACAAACACAGGCTTTATTGTTTAAAAAACCCATGCATTTCATTCATTAAATACCAAAACTGCAATTATATTTGATAATCACCAGGCATTGTAAAGCAATACTTATACTTATGATAGTTTACCCCCCCCCCCTCCCTTCTCCTTCCTTCTTGTTTCATTTCAAAATTGATAATTTTAGTATACAAAAACAATCATTTTCAGTTAAGTTTAGATTACTGTTGCATGGTAAGGGGGGGGGGGGAGTTAGGTATATTTGCAAATATCTGTGACAGTTAACGGTAACTTAAAACAGAAATGTTCAGAAAAACTCATTCAGGTTTCAACTTAAAATTTGTCTGGAAACAATTTCAAATAAATATATCTCTATTATTTGTTTTCTACTTTAATATAATGAATGTTTCTATACCTTTATAAAAATTTTAACATTTTAATGCATATACCTTTTTTCTGTGATAGGCTACATAAGTGAGAGCAGTAGTTCAGACTGGTTGAGTGACGGCGACAGCTCTGATAGTGATTCTGATAATGAACAGGGTAAATATGAAGAGTTTTCATGCTATTTTTATTTCAGATTCAGCAGCTTATAAGTTTTTAGCTCACCTGAGCCAAAAGCCATCTTGAGATTCTGAACAGCGGTTGCAGAGTAGAAGTCAAAAATGCATCACACAATCAAGGCCCTTGACGGCCATAATATTGACCGATCAGCACAAAAAACACAAACTTGGTACATGCATGTAGAGTGTAAGGTTTCTTGTAATTCTGTGCAGCAGTTGCAGAGGAGATGGAGAAATAAGAACCTTCAATATCCATATTTGTTGACGGATCGGCACAAAAAACATGAACTAGGTAGAGGACCTTGAGTAATTGCGTCCTGTAAGGTTTCATGAAATTCTGTGCAGTGTTTGCAGAGGAAATGTTGAAAATGTGTCAGACAATCAGAGCCCTCAGCGACCATATTTGTTGACTGATCTGCACAAAAAGCACAAACTTGGTAGGACTTTGAGTACTTGCTTCATGTAAGATTTCTTAAAATTCTGTGCAGCGGTTACAGAGGAGAAGTCTAAAATGTAAAAAGTTTACGCCGGACAGACAACTGACGGTGCACTATGAGAATAGCTCACTTGAGCTTTGCTCTGCTGAGCTAAAAACTTGAGGATGGGTAGGGGGTCTGTAAGTATTTGTTTTAAGACAAACAATCAAAAGCGGGGGACCACAATTCTTTGATTTTTGGCCGGATTGCAAAGCAATTCCGGTCTATAGATTGACGATGTCCGTCTGTCCGTCTGTCCGTCTGTCCGTCTGTCCGTCTGTCCGTCTGCCGTCAACATTTTGGTTAAAGTTTCTGGTTGAGGCAAAATCTAAGGAACTATATGCAGTAGAAACTTTATATTATACATGAAGGTTGCCCATGACAAGACCTTTCAATTTATGCCGTAACATTTGACCTAGTGACCTTGACCTTGGACTTTGACCTAGTTAAAGATTTTGGTTAAAGTTCCTGGTTTAAGCAAAATCTATGGAACTGTATGCAGTAGAAACTTTATATTATACATGTTTGTTGCCTATGACAAGATCTTTCAATTTATGCCGTAACATTGGACCTAGTGACCTTGACCTTGGACTTTGACCTAGTTAAAGATTTTGGTTAAAGTTTCTGGTTTAAGCAAAATCAAAGGAACTGTATGCAGTAGAAACCTTATATTATACATTTAGGTTGCCCATGATGAGACCTTTCAATTTATGCCATAACATTGGACCTAGTGACCTTGACCTTGGACTTTGACCTAGTTAAAGATTTTGGTTAAAGTTTCTGGTTTAAGCAAAATCAAAGGAACTGTATGCAGTAGAAACCTTATATTATACATTTAGGTTGCCCATGATGAGACCTTTCAATTTATGCCATAACATTGGACCTAGTGACCTTGACCTTGGACTTTGACCTAGTTAAAGATTTTGGTTAAAGTTTCTGGTTTAAGCAAAATCAAAGGAACTGTATGCAGTAGAAACCTTATATTATACATTTAGGTTGCCCATGATGAGACCTTTCAATTTATGCCGTAACATTTGAACCAATGACCTTGACCTTGAACTTTGACCTAGTTAAAGATTTTGGTTAAAGTTCTTGGTTTAAGCAAAATCTAAGGAACTGTATGCAGTAGAAATCTTATATTATACATGAAGGTTGCCCATGACGAGACCTTTCAATTTATGCCGTAACATTGGACCTAGTGACCTTGACCTTGGACTTTGACCTAGTTAAAGACTTTGGTTAAAGTTCCTGGTTTAAGCAAAATCTAAGGAACTGTATACAGTAGAAACTTAATATTATACATGTAGGTTGCCTCTGACAAGACCTCTCAATGTATGCTGTAATATTTGACTTAGTGACTTTGACCAAGTTGGTGACAAAAACTTACTTTGCAATCCGGCCATACCGTCTTTAGCGGTGTTTTATCTTTTCACATCTCTTAATTTTTTATGCATCTGAATGATATATAGAGCCTTTAGATTAAAACTTTTGTTAACTGTAACAAGAGGAAGAACCTTTTTAGATTTTCAAGGTCAGTGATGAAAGGTCAAGGATTTTTTGGGCTACAAATAGCTTTTGTGAAGATTTTTTTTTTTAATTGAAATGTTAAATGTTATTTCCTTTATCAACTCTTTTTCATAACTTTTCATCTTCTTCATTTTTCCTCCGCAACGTGGTTGAAAGGGTATTCAGGTTTGCGAAAGAGGCCAATTTGATCCTTTTGTTTTTAATTTTCTTGGGCAATTCAGAGTTCTTTAAATGTATTGGTTTTATCGAATTTGCTGATAAAAATTGTAAATGTTTGGTCCGATAAAAACTCCCTATATATCTTTTATTTGGAGTGGTATGTCCAACATTCCATGGAAGATTTCAAGAAATCTCGCATTTGAAAATTTCTGATATCAGTACCCCATCTCTGAATCTTGTCTTTTAATATAATTTTGAATTTATTTTGTAGATTTCCATGGTGTTAAGACATTATGTGATGTTGCAGCTGAAAATCAAGTCATTGCCCAAACCATTGTTTTCTCATACATTCAGAAAAAAAGACATCCAGATTTTCGGAATTTCTTGATACCAAATTTGTTAATCACTCCTTACCATTTCACAGTGTTGATGTATGATTCCAAAAACGATATTCTGATTTCAAGTGCACCTATTCCTTTTTTTGTTGATAACAACAAAGCAGAAGAACTTCGCATTACTTCTATAGTGTTTCTGTGGATGGTGTTGCATTACAGAACTTTTTGTGAAGGAATTGATGTCGAAGAAATTATTAAAAATCAAACCATTAAAGATGTCAGAGAAATTCAATCCAAATTCCAGGAGAGGGCTAGGGAAAAGTTTCCCTTTTATGAAGAATCTGCCTCAAAAATTGAAATTGCTAAGTTTACACCAACTCCAGTAGAAAGGTTACCCACTGCTGGTGATTTTTTAAGTGGTTGTTATCTTTATGGAAAAAGATTTGTTTAGGGTTTAATTTGTGTCACTTCGTGATATGTATCATCTGGTACATTTATGCAATATTTATATCAATAACATCACCTTTGGCATGATTCCTTGAATCTGATTTGCTGAGAAAGTCTGAATATTATTTAAAAATGTGTTTGTATGTCATTTATGTGGAAACTTTACTGTGATGAAGTAATTTAAGCAAGATATCACTGACATCATAGGGAAATAAATGTGTTTGATATATGACCTCAAGAAGTAAGATACAAAGAAATTGCATAATGATTACTATTTTAAAGCTAAAGATCAAATGTATTACAGAGTAGACAACAATAGAATAACCATATAGATCACTAGATGTCATAAGGTTACTTTTACCAAGGTCAGATTTTCAAGTAAGTAACATGTCACAAGATGAAACTATGCATATTTTGATTTAAAAGTTAGATAAATATAATGAGCAATGTTCAAATCTATGTGAAAAAAAAGTTTAAATGGTTTGAAAGTTAGCTCTCATAAAGAAAGCAAATATTAAATTTCCCTGTGAAACTACAAGGTGATGTATGTATGTGCTTTCATATTAAACAATTTGTAAATTTATAGAATTGTATTGTGTCTGCGGAATGCAGATTTTTTTCCCCTTACAGACGGTATCTGACGTAAAACCATTGTGACGTTGTCATGAAATTGGTATGTTAACGCCGATTTTATACCGTCATTTTCCAGACTTTTAAGACTGTTTCCATAGAATTTGATGACGTCATTATCAGTCTACATCAGATACTGTCCCAAATGGGATTTAACTCTGTTTTTCGAAAATTTCAAATAAGTATTATAATGTTACTTGAAAAATATTGAATTTTAATACATGTGAAATTAAAGCTAAGGTAAAAGCATGTGTCCTATTTTTTTCTTATAACTTTGATGATGATTCATTATCCAAAACATGCATGTCTGACGGACTGCATATAGAAATTTACCCAGAAGGCTGTTCTTCATCTCCTCGAGACAAGTGTACGTAATACCTTACTCCTCCTTATTGGATATCATTCACAAAACATTCTAAAGTTATGGCTAAATTTAAAGTTTTTCAAAAGCAAGTCAGACTCCAAGGTCAGGGTCACAAGGTCAAAAATTTTGTTATCAATAGAAAGGTTAGGTCACAAGGGGTACACAAGTGAAATATGAAAGCCCTATCACTTGCAATTCAAAAGTTATAGCCTAGATTAAAGTTTTTCAAAAGTAGGTCAAACTCCAAAGTCAAGGTCACACATTTTGGTATCCATTGAAAGGTTTTGTCATTGGTAATACACATGTGAAATATGAAAGTCCTTTCATTTGCCACTCAAAAGTTAAAATCTAGGTTAAAGGTTTTCAAAAGTAGGTCAAACTGTTTGGTCAAGGTCACAAGGAAAAAATGTATCCTTGGTAAGGTCTTGTCACAAGGAATACACATGAAATATGAGAGCACTATCACTTTTCAAAAGTTATGACCAAGGTTAAAGTTTTTCAAAAGTAGGTCAAACTCTTGATGTCAAGGTCAAAAGGTAAAAAAGTCGGTATCCAATGAAAGTTCTTGTCACAAGGAATACTTGTGTGAAATATGAAAGCCCAATCACTTGCCATTCATAAGTTATGGCCAAGGTTACAGTTTTTGTGGACAGACAAACAGACGGGTCAAAAACTATCTTTGATGTCGAAGGCATAAAAATGAATACAAAAACGGAATAGAAAAGAATGGGAGCAGGTGGTGAAAAACAGGAATAAGTCGGGGGGAAAAATCAGGGAATCTCATAATAGCAGAGTGCTTGCAGCCATGTGTGTAGAGAGAACCCTGTTGATGGTCAAGGTCGGAGTTAAAGGTCAAAGTCATTATATCCCTGGAATCAAAGTAATTGTTGCCTTGTCCATCTGTTTGTCCGTGTCTGAGGCATGAAAATTTAATATTGAGCAGGTAGGTGATAGAGGTTTTCATATTTCACATGTAATACCGGTATGTAAAAATGCATTTCTTGTAACAAGACCTTTTCATTGATGCCATTTTTGTGTCGCCTGCGAAGCATAGCGACACTTGGGGATCACTTTGTCCGTTGTCCGTCTGTCTGTCTGTCTGTCACACTTTGGGTGTCACAGCCCATAACTTTTGATTGGAAAGTGATAGGGCTTTGATATTTCACATGTGTATTCCTTGTGACAAGACCTTCTTACACATACCATAATTGTTGACCTAGGACCTTGACCTACTTATTTGACCTTCTTTTCAAAAAAATTAAGAATGAATGTATCTTTTGATTGGTAAATATTAGGACCTTTATATTTCACACATGCAATCCTTATGGCAAGACTTTCTACAAATACCATAAATTTTGACCTAGTGACCTTGACCTAGATATTTGACCTACTTTTGAAAAAAAAGATAAGATTCGATATATCTTTTGATTGGCAAGTGATAGGGCTTTGATATTTCACATGTGTATTCCTTGTGGCAAGACCTTTCTACACATACGATAATTTTTTAACATTGTGACCTTGACCTAGATATTTGACCTACTTTTGAACAAAAGATAAGATTCGCTTTATCTTTTTATTGGTAAGTGATAGGGCTTTGATATTTCACGTGTGTTTTCCTTGTGGCAAGACCTTTCTACACATACCATAATTTTTGACCTTGTGACCTTGACCTAGATATTTGACCTACCTTTGAAAAAAGATAAGATTCGCTATATCTTTTGATTTGTAAGTGATAGGGCTTTGATATTTCACATGTATATTCCTTGTGGCAAGACCTTTCTACACATACCATACCTTTTTACCTATTGACTTTGACCTACATATTTGACCTACTTTTCAAAATAATTAAGATTGTATATATCTTTTGATTGGTAAGTGATAGGGCTTTGGTATTTCACATGTGTATTCCTTGTGACAAGACCCTTCAACACAGACCATGAAATCTTACTTTGTGACATTGACCTAGATATTTGACCTACTTTTCAAGAAAAGTAAAATTGGCTATATCTTTTGATTGGTAGGTGATAGGGCTTTGATATTTAACATGTATTTTCCTTGTAACAATGCCTTTCTACACATACCATCATTTTTTGCCTTTTGACCTTGACCTAGCTATTTGACCTTCTTTTCTCAGAAATTAACAAATTTCTTATGACGAGACCTTTTTGTTACCAGTAGTTATGTAGTGACCTTGACCTAGATGATTGACACTCTTTTCTGAAAATTTGAGAATGACCATATCTCTTAATTTGTAATTAAGAGGTCTGATATTTCAGATGAATTTCATTTGAGAAAACTTTTCTTCTGATACCAATGATTTTGATCCACTTCCTAGAATAATAAACCGCTTCGCAGGCGACACAAGCATTCCTTGGATTGCTATTTTATTTACCTTGTGACCTTGACCTTTTGAAAAAAAAAAATGGAACATTGGGCATAACTTTTGAATTTTGGGTGATGTGGCTTTCATATTTCACATGTGTATTCCTTGTAACAAGAATATTCCATTGATACCAACAGCGAGCTGTGACATAGCTTGAGCGTGGACAAAAACATTAACCTGAGCTATATCTCATGAACTATAAGGGGTAGGGCTTTGATATTTCACAGTAGATTCCTCATGACCAGACCTTTTATCTGGGACCTTGGCATTTGACCTAGTGAACTTCACCTTGGAGTTTGACCTAATTTGAAAAGATTTTAACCTGGGCTAGGGCTTTGATATTTCACTTGTAGATTCCTCATGATCACACCTTTCATTTAGGATTTTAACTTTTGACTTAGTGACCTAGACCTTGGATTTTGACCTACTTAAAAACCCCTTGACCTGATAATATATTACTATTTCATGTAATTCCCATTTTACAACTGACGAGGATTTTTGGAATATCCGAAACACAGTTGTCGAGTCCAAAGCAAAACACCGAAACACACCTATGCGAAATCACAGAGTAGACAAACACAAAAAGAGACTCAAAAATGTTGACAAAGAACACCATATACGATATCAAAATATTAGGCACAATAGACTACACATATAAACCAACTGGCAATCGGTGTCAACTTAGGACGGTCATCTGCTACGTTAGTGGTTATCTGGATTACGTGCATACAACACCTCCCATTTGCTCTGTTACCCAGTGAGTCTTATCTGAAGCCTTGGTGGTGTATTCGAGGGGACGAAGCCCTGGAAACTAATGGATTTTACATATTTTCAAGACAGATTTCTGTATCAGAAATGACCCTTTCTACGTCCCCCTATAACATTTACTCCGTAAGATCACATGCATACGATATCATTTCACTAATGAGGAGTTACTATTCGAAACATATAGCTGGTGCATTAAGATTGGTTTGGAATTTTTGTTCAAGAAGGTAACGAGAAAGAACACTAATTTTCTTATTATCTTCATTTATTTTCTTTCGCAGTGTGGAACAGTTAAACGCGTTCCCCGCGATTAAATGTTTCAGTTGTATTAATAACTTTCTTTCTAGCTCTGTCGCCCGAAAGAAGCTTTGTTTTGCCCCTTTATCAAATTGACATCATATATTACTTTGCTTTTTCGAAACTTGTTATTTCATCCTAATATTTCATAAAAATTAACGAAGGTTAACATCCTTGCAACATCCCCAATTAACGCTCATTGGGTTACAGATTTTATTTAACTCTGCCACTGAATATTCAAAAGATAAAGCGAGTACAGTTTCATTAAAAAAATGTACTTCTACTAAGTGATAATAGTCCGGCAGATTCTGGCCAAAAATGGGCCTAATTGTTCATTTCGTGATAAAAGCATGAAATTTGGTACACACACTCACTAAGACCCATCTTGAATATTTAGCTATGGTGCCATCTCAATTTCAGTCTAAAAAGGGATATTTTGGGGTAAAAATATTATTTTGACTCAAAAATCACTAAAAATTGGGAAAAGGCTATAACTCATTCATAAATTGATATTTTCCCCCCATTTTTTCTTATTTTTGTCATTAAGACCTGTTTGAAATAGCATGATATTGAAACATCTTGATTTCAGTGTATAAAATAATATTTTTGGGTAAAATCATTGTTTTTTGCTCAAAAATCACCGAAAAATGGAAAAAAGGCAATAACTCATGAATGAATGTAGATTTTTCTGAAGTTCTTTCATAATATTATCCTGAAGTGACCTTTTGGAGAATCAGGTTTAGTGCGATCTCAATGTCAATGAGCAAAGAGGCAATAATTTGGGGTAAAAATGGTGTTTTTGATCAGAAATCTCTAAAAACTGGAAAAAGGCTTTTAGTCGTTGATTCTTTCATATTTTGTTAATTCTTTCATCATATTTCATCCTTACAACAAATCTGAAATAGTAAGCAATGATGTTTCTTTGATTTGAAAGTATAATGGATTATTTTGGGGTGAAAATGTTAAATTTTGCTCAGAAATCACAGAAAAATGGAAAAAGGCAATAACTCGTGAATGAATGTAGATTTTTTGGAAGTTCTTTCATAATATTATCCTGAAGTGACATTTTTGAGAATCGGGTATAGCGCGATCGTAATTTCAATGAGCAAAGAGACATTAATTTGGGGTCTATTTTGTAGTATGATTTTTCTTATCTTTTAAGATTAAATATGTTTTGCTGAAATTTTCACTCATAATTAAAGTGTTTTGGGGGAATTTTAATAAACAAAAATCGCATATTTCTGGAGATTTTTTTATTGAATCTCTAGGAATTTTGACAATGATAGAAGGAACGTACTTTAAATTATGCACTAGGTTCATCCGTGAATTTTAAAATTGTTTGAAACAAACATGATCTATCTGCTACTTAATTTTGAACAAAATGCCTGTTTTTCGTTTAAAAACAACATATTTCTGAAGAAATTCTTTAATCAATTGTCTAATCTAATAATATAGATTGAAAGCAATTTTCATAAAAAAGTAAATAATTTGATAAAGTAAAAGTAAAATGCAAAATAATAGGCTAGCTCATTTCAGTCAACATTTTGGGGTAAAACATGTATTTTTGAACAAAAACAACTTATTTTGAGAAAATAATTGATATTTCTTTTAAGCTGCCTAATCGAAACATCTTAGCTTTGATAGTACTATTGTCTCCTAAAATGAAAGGATATGAATGTCATTCAATAACCGAAAGTCAATTTCATGCTATTTTGGGACACATACCCTAATTATTCACAAAAATTACATACTTTTGTGAATCATTTTTAAAACCTATATATCTTAATGAATGAAAACAGTAGAGGTTTCCTATAATTTAATGGCATATCAGTGATCAAGTGAAATGAGTCAGAAATTGTTTTGATTGTTTTGCTATTTTGGGGGTAAATATTCATTTTCATTTAAAAATCACTGACTTCTGGGAGATCTTTATTACTACATTACTGATCATATTCAAAAGTGTTCTGGGGCATATCATAGTTTGCCATAGTGAGTTACATAAATCTTGTAAATTTGAATGATTTTTTCGGGCAAAAAGTATGTTTTATATATAGAAATAGCTGGAAACAAGAATTTTACTATAGAAAGTATCATTTTCAAATTTTCACTTTATTATCTTTATTTCCTATCAAATTGTTTATTCCTATTTAATGTTCTCATCATTTTATTCTAATATTATTAAGTTTTTTTTTTACATTTTGGGTAAATATAAAACTGAAAATGCAATGAAACTTATTAGTGAGAAGTTATGTATTACTAGCGTTTGAAAGATAGATGCTTTCTTTATTACCTTATGTTTATGTATTTACCCCAAAATATAACAATATTTCACACAAGAGAAATGATGAATAAGTAAGAAATAAAAAGCCAATAAAGAATTTTAAAAATGTTTATTTCTTTTATACTTTCCTGTTTTCTATAAATAAAAATGTTTTGCCCCAAAATATCATTCAAATTAATAAGGAATACATTCTTTTGTCCTGATTTTGTATGCCTTCGGTTTCTGATTTTCTGAATTATCAATTTTGTGATGTATACAGGGATATGGTCATTATCCATATTTGTCATTGTATCTTAACGTACAAGGACAAACTATGATATACCCCAGAACATCTGAATATGTGACTACAATAAAGATGTAGAATTTGATAGTTATAAATTTTTTTCCAGAAATCAGCAATTTTTGAAGAACAATTCAGACATTACCCCAAAAATATCGAAATAATCAAAGCAATCTCTTCTGGCTCATTCCATTTTCTTCCCGTTTAAATGCTATTAAATAATAGGAAACTTTTCCTGATTTGATTCTCAAAAATATATTTTTTTGTAGCCAATTCGACCAAATATTTCATCGCAGACAGAAATTAAGGTTATCGTAAAAAAAAACCAATTGAACTTTAATTTTTATATTATAAATGAATTAATGAGTTATAGCCAAGTGTTTCCAAACAACAAAATTGAACTTTTTACAAAAACATTCATTGATACACTGAAATTGGGATGGCTACATCATCTATCAATATATGACTACAAAAGCCTTTTTGCCACATTTCAGTGACTTCGAAGCTGAAAAAAAAACTATTTTACACAAGATCAATATGGCTTTACAAACGGAAATTAAGATACTAAATGTACAATGTACTTCTCCAAAATTTGTCCTTAAGGAAAAGGTTAAAAAAAACTTGTTAAGATGACCATCACTTAAGGCATTTAGCCTTTTCCCATTCCTCGGGATTTTAGAGCAAAGCACAACATTTTTACCCAAAAAATATTCCGTTATACTCTGAAGTCAAAGTAACATTATTGCTCATTATTTCAGATTAGTTATAAGGATGAAATATGATCTCAGATGAACAAAATATGAATGAATCAATGAATATAAACCCTTTCTAGTTTTAGAGATTTTGAATTCAAAAACACTAATTGTTCCAAAAAATGTGTCTTTGATCATTGAAATTAAGATGGCACTATAGCTTATTCTCCAAAAGTGTACTTCACGATAATGAAAGTTACTGCCAAAACAATTAACAAATTCATTAGTTATTGCCTTTTTCCATTTTTCTGTGATTTCTGAGCAAAATTTAACATTTTCACCCCAAAATAATCCATTAAACTTTAAAATCAAAGAAACATCATTGCTAACTATTTCAGATTAGTTGTAAGGATGTAATATGATGAAAGAATTAACAAATTTTAAGGAATCAATGACTAAAAGCCTTTTTCCAGTATTTAGAGATTTCTGATCAAAAACACAATTTTTACCCCAAATTAATGCCTCTTTGCTCATTGAAACTGAGATCGCGCTAAACCTGATTCTCCAAAAGGTCACTTCAGGATAATATTATGAAAGAACTTCCAAAAAATCTACATTCATTCATGAGTTATTGCCTTTTTCCATTTTTCTGTGATTTCTGAACAAATTTAACATTTTCACCCCAAAATAATCCATTAAACTTTAAAATCAAAGAAACATCATTGCTTACTATTTCAGATTAGTTGTAAGGATGGAATATGATAAAAGAATTAACAAAATATAAGGAATCAATGACTAAAAGCCTTTTTCCAGTATTTAGAGATTTCTGATCAAAAACACCATTTTTACCCCAAATTATTGCCTCTTTGCTCATTGAAATTGAGATCGCACTATACCTGATTCTCCAAAAGGTCACTTCAGGATAATATTTTGAAAGAACTTCAGAAAAATCTACATTCATTCATGAGTTATTGCCTTTTTCCATTTTCGGTGATTTTTGAGCAAAAAACAATGATTTTACCCAAAATATTATTTTATACACTGAAATCAAGATGTTTCAATATCATGCTATTTCAAACAGGTCTTAATGACAAAAATAAGAAAAAATTGGGGGAAAATATCAATTTATGAATGAGTTATAGCCTTTTCCCAATTTTTAGTGATTTTTGAGTCAAAAAAACATTTTTACCCCAAAATATCCCTTTTTAGGCTAAAACTGGGATGGCACCATAGCTAAATGTTCAAGATGGGCCTTAATGAATATGTGTACCAAATTTCATGCTTTTATCAAAAAGTGAACGATTGATGCAAGAATCTGCCGGACTATAATGACATTGGGTCAAGTTGGTGTGACAACAGGACATTTGGAGCCGCGCACTCTTTACAAAGTAGATATACACAAAATCAAAAGAGGGCGCAACTAAGTTTGGCTGTGTCTGAAAATCACTTTGGATTGCATAACTGCTTCAAATAATACAGGATATGTGTTTAAAACAGGAACACATAAACCTGTTCTCAGATTTAAACGTCTTCAAATTCAATAGCATCATTTAAGAACAGGTAAATTTTCAGCATGGATCAGGTATTAAACCCTCGTCAGTGATCCTCAATTTAAGAATGTATAATATGACCTAAGAGTGTGAAAGTTTTTATGTCCAAAAATAATCCGTAGGGTATACTGTAATACACCATACATACCGGAATTTTTGATAATAATGAATTACGATAATAACTTTTTTTAACAATAGATTTGTTTAAAATATTGCTATATACATGTAAAAATACTATGTAAAGTTAAATAACATGGATGTTTCTAGCAGATTTTCAATAGCGTATATAAACAACGCTATCGTCCAATTTTACATCTGCATCTTCTAACACATCAAAGATGGTTTCCACGGGTTTGATGTCCACAGGATGGCTGAAGTCGACCGATACCACATCCTCCACCGTCCCTCCTGCCTTATGACAACATGGCATCTTAGAGCATAGAATGGACAGTTTGTAGACAAGGAGTAAAATGACAGCTATATTCTTCACCACGAAGAACATGAGACTGTATGTAAGGACGTCTAAGTAAAGGATAATCCATAGCCGTAGAACAAGAAAAGGTCCATCTTGTAGTATTATTCCCATACTTAGATAAAATATCTCAGAGAAATGTTCTCCACAACCAAGGGCAATCCACTGGAAATAATAGACTGGAGATCGAACTTTTAAGAAAATCCTTCTGTGGATCATCACGGGGACGAACTGGAAGAAGCTTATTGACCAAATGGTTAGAATGGCGTAAGTAACATTAGGTTTGGCGCGAATCTTATCAACGTCAAATAAAGCAAACAACTCCATGATGTCTGATGCGATGGCTAGATAGTCAAGTAGAAGGTCTGATAAAGCTTCCCGAGTTACCTCCCCTCTAGGCAGGAGCCAGCGACTTAGTACTATCAGGTAGACCAAAGATTCCTCAACGATGATGGACCATGTATTTGCGCCAAAATTGGTTAGGTCGCTGAATCCGAAATCTTCTTCCTACATGTACGTGTTCAACATTGAAGGTATTTTTAAAGGTAATGTTTCTGGTCAATCAAATAAAATTCATTATTAAATGATCAGGAATTACTGCCGATTTGCTTATTTCTGATTGGTGGAGACGCTGTTTGAAAGAGTGTACCTCAGAGTGAGTTGACCGCTAGCGCTCCAAAGCGGTCTATTCGGGATTAGCGCATGCGTTGATTTTTGTAGTGTTAGATCTTTGACTTCGCGTATCATTACAATGCAAATGTTAATAAAATCCTGATAGTTTGATAAAGCAGTTATTGACTTTTGATTTTGGTCTACTCGTGACTATACAGACCTGGTCAGGCATTGGTTAACATCGGTCTTCGGACTCGGTCAACCAATACCTGACCAGGTCTGTATAGTCACGAGTGGACCTCATCAAAAGACAATAATTGTATAAAGTCATATATTGATATTGTGTACAGAAACAAATCTAAAGCATGTTTGATAAAATTACTAACGTGGAGACATGTTCCTTTAAAAAAAATTACTGAAACAATCTTATTAAATATCGATTTTGATCACACCTATAACTAGTTTTGGCCACTGTACATAATCAATTAAAGGAACATGAAATTTGGAATTTTAATGGGATTATAATTGAACGAAAATGGCACTGAGATAGAGTTTGTAAAAATATGTTATAAACTGGGGACACAACTTCACTTCATAAATTTTCATTCATGATCGTTGATCACCTACTAAGGCCACTTGAACTAAGCTTTATGGAACATGGCTATGGTAATACCTACCCGTAGAGAGGACAGTGAGGGTATAGATGTATTGGTCATGAACAATAAGGTACCATTACTTGTATCAGCAGGTATAGAATCATAGTTTTCCAGCAATTGTAGATAGTTACTCATCTGTGATATTTGTAATAACCATATTGTAGGCAACGTTGTTAGGAGGTACACCAAAAAGCATGGACAAAACCTACAATACAATGTAGTAAAATCCCTAATCCTATATGACAAAATTTCCAATTCTTTAAAAGATTTGATAAAATTGTCTGCAAACCTTCTGCTGAGTCAACAGACCGGACAACTAAAAGAAAAATGTTAAAACATCTTTTAAGAAATACATGTATTGTTATTTGTATGATTTCATGAAGTAATATTTGACTGATGTTTTTTCTTAATTTACAAACAAAATCAAGTTTGTTCAATTTCTCTCTAATAAAATAAACCTCCATCTTTTTATAAACTTGGCTATATCAATCAGAATAAGTTGTGCAGAATTAATTGAAATACAAGGACAGAAGCCAGTACAAGTATTATGAAACAAACAAAATCCATCAAATAATTTGATGCTGTATGTCTATATAGTTTGTATCATATAAGCTCAATTTATTATAATTTCAATAAAATTTAATTCTGATAGAATTGCATCAATGGTTCCTCTGTGATTTTGTAATAATTCTATCTTTGACTGTAACTGTGGTTGCAATAATATTACATAAATTGTGATATTGGTAGCTTGTAAATTGACTTGTTCTGTGATATTGAGCTATGTCATATGTTTAAAAATGTTTTTTTTTAAATGCATTAAACTTGATGAATATGATAATAAATGATAATGAACTATTAGAGTGTCTCACCATTTCCATTCTATGCCTTTGTTTTTGATGATGGTATATTGTCCCTCGGCACTGATAAGGATGTTCCCAAGGGTCATCAGCCAAAACTTGTCGTTATCCCAAGATACAGTCACTCTCCAAACCGCCATGATGTTGTGGCAAATCAACAGGAAACGGACAAAACATGCCTTTACAACATCTACCAGATTCTTTCCTGATTCCATTATCCAAAGCCAATCACAGAAACAACACTTGTCTTGACTTTCTTTTGGTTCTCTTTAAATCTTGATGTCTATCCAGCCACTGATTTCTTTCAAATCCCAATTCATTTCAAATGACTAAGTCGATGGATAGACCGGTCGAAAGAAGCTAATTCGTTCGTCCATGCATTCATGCGTAAGAGTTTGCGTCAGATGAGAAAAGAATAATAAGAATTCAATTTTCTTATTCCGTATCATTCATAATAATTGAGGAATGATAAGTAGCTACCCGTGTTGTCACCACAAGACCTGTCCATCCATGTAATTTAATCATTCTCAACATACATTTTAGTATACATGGACATCTGACTCGGATTAACATTGTGTACAGATCTTGTAATCATATGCGTTTGAACAGTTTTGATTTTTTTTCTTTTTCAAATTGGAGCAAATTTCAAGAAGAATTGCTCTTAAAGACCTTTAATTGTTGAGGACAAGGATAAGAAAATAGGGAAACTCCCTAAAACTCAGACAGTCATAGAATATAAAATACACATAAATAGAAATAAAGTGCAACCGATGCCGACCTTGAACATAAGAAGAATATGGTAATGATCTCTAACAAGAAGCTACGGATACTACTACAGAACACACACGCACATAATATGAAACACTAAATATAGCGCCAAACAACTTCACAGTCAGAGATAACGAATTATATAGAGGACATCACTTACTTCAAGAGAACAACAAATACACATGTTAAGCGCATATTTGAATCAACCATTTCATAGTCCGTTGGTTGTACTCTGTCTTTTAAGATATCAATATAAAACAACGTCAAGTCATAATTTGTAAGCCGAAAGGTAACCATACGTACATAGACATCCAACTTATCCGGATTTACAGAGTTCAAGACGGACGTACATGTACATTTGTTTTCTAAAACTGTCCTCGTTTTGTAAGACAATGAGACATACGGTTTATGAGTGATGTTGAGCTTTAAAAGATTTCATTCTTTCGGTGCAAGTGCTTTTTATTGTTGCTAAAGGATTAGATGGTGATCACTACCATTTGTATCTGTGTTGTCTTCTTTGCTGCATGTTTAGTAACCTGGTTTTTTTTTGTTTAATAGTCCTCTCAGACTAATAATTGCTGTTTATAGTGAGAGGATGTATGTATGTGGGCTTTTCTTTGCAAAGGGATGACGCATGCTGTTTTAAAAACATTATTTAGACAAAGCTATGCCATTTGTTGAATCTTTAGCATACATTTTAAGTCATGTTTAGAATTTCTCTCTTCATATATTTACCATTTGGATTTCCTCTCTTTCGTCGTCGAGCATCACTGATGATATATCATTTGTTAAAATGCGCACACAGTGCACTAGATTATTCCGATAGAACATACTGTATATATCAATATGATAACATTGACAATAAATACAGTTTAGAATATCTAAAGACCTGTGACAACAATCGCAAATCAAATGTCTTTCATAAGTATTATTTGCACTTCTCTGCACGGCATTTAGATGGATGTTGCTAACAAGCAGTAGATTGTTACTTTGACCGAGCACCTGTTCTCATCTCATATTGGGATTCACTTTTCCCCTCATACAGAATGTTTTAGTTGCTTTAATTGGTCTAATATTCTGATGATTTCATATGCCCATTTTTGATTCTTTTGATTGATTTAGAGTTTGACTTTAACTCACTGATTAAGAATATCATCCACTTTATCAAGACTCGCGGTCATTGTCACATTGAAGATATCAAATTTTGCAATCTTTTGGCTTGATACACTACCTTTGTTTTCGCAAGTACACTCTTGGCTGCGAATCCAAGTTTGATGTTTTTTTCCGATATGAAAAAGTTGTGCAATATACACAAAATCAAATATTTACATAACTAGTAAATTCCCCATGTTGAACGCCCATTAGGCAACTAGAATTATATTCCAATAACTTGGGTTGCTATCGTGACGTCACGTGCAAGTTTTGCATGTAGGGAGAATTTACCAAATTGAAGATACATTTGACGCTGTTACAGGCAAAATGTGCGATGTTCATACAAATAAAAATGACCGATGATTAGGATAAATGTAAATATAAGTAATGACTGTCTTACTTTTGGTGTTCATGGGTGTATAATTCTGGTTGGATACGTGCAAATTTTCTGAGAATCGCTTCGCGATTCACGGAATTTGAACGTGACCAACCAGAATTATACACCCATGAACACCAAAAGTAAGACAGTCATTTCTTAAAAGTATGAAAGATGGCGAGACCAGGGACTCGGAATGAATGGAGATATCCTGCTTCTGTTTCAAACCTGCAACACCAGTAAGGCAAATATCAAATCAGTTCGGTTCTGTGAAATAAACATCGAAGAAGTACAGCTATTCAGTCTCAACGTCCAGAAAGTAAGGCAAATTGACAATATTGAAATATATGTTCTATAGAGTCAATTTTGGTGTACTAGACACGTGTTTCGGATATTTTAATCCTCGTCAGTAGTACTTCATGTCAAACAGTTTAAATAAAGCCAAAGTGGATTTTCCTAGTGCCATCTACAATACAGAGCTTTAATTTCTTCTTGCCAAAATAAGCGGCTCCAAATTTTGTGTAGGGTTTATTCAGAAGCGTATTTAAGTGAAAAGTATGGCCAAAAATTGTTGGAGGGTAGGCACAAGGAGCTTAATTCTCAACATGACCGAAAAAAAATTATGCCGAAACCCAGCTAAGGACAGAGCTATGCAATGAGGGAGTTACCCCTTAGTTTGAGAAAGTTAGGTCTAATTTGATGACAGGAAATTTATAATGTATCTCAATGCAGTGCGTAAACACTAAAGCTAGATGAGCGATACAGTCCACCAGCAGCGATAAAAGCCTAGTGGTCGAAATTGACAATACTGTAACAGTAATTTAAATTCCTTAACATGGGGATGCCATACTCCATGGGTAAGCACTGCGTAACCGAGCAAGTAGGAGGGTTGAGAGCACGTAATTCGGATAACTATACACAATTTGCGTTGCAGATTGATTGGTCTCAATGGCTTATTTTGTAGTCATTTGTGTTTGATGTTTGGTGTCGTATTTATGGTCTTTGTCCGTTTTGCGTCTCTTGTTGCTCCTGTCTACTATGTGTTTTGACATCGGGGGAATGACGTCATTCTATCAGTTTTATGCCTCTCTTTTATTTTCTTGATTTGCTCTACCTTTTTGTCAAGAAAGTAAATCAATAAATTTATCAAAATATCAATATAATATATATTGTACCCCCAGCAAAATATCAATGGACATGAAGTGAACAATTTTAAATGTTCAGAACTCTTTGGTATCATTATTTATGGGACTGTTTTCTCGCCCATTTTGTCTTTATGGAGTCGAATGTTTCCACAATCAGATAATCTCACAACAGATACACCTTTGAATGAAGACTCTACAATTCTTCTAGGCCGGTTTGAACATGAATATAATGGTGGTGTCAAGAACGGCAAATCAGAGTCTTTGACATCATTGTGTCTCCAAGGAAATCTCGCCGCACGGATAGCGGGATCTAAAGACGTTTGAGACATGTTTTCTAGTTCATCATCACATTTGCTGTCTCTACTAGATTTATGTTCATCGTATCCATCAGTAACACCGGGCATATAGATATTGGCTTGGTATTTGCCTAGGAATGGATTGTCTGGATTCAATATGAGCTTTCCTCTTGGAGCACAATCCAACCGGCTAGATGTTGTTAACGTACCACTGTCTGAGGATACTGCAGACACTGATGAAGCAGAAATAAATCTTGGGGAATGTACATCCATGAAATTGTTCAACAAAATGCTAGATTCTGAGCTAATTGCGCTTTCACTCACAAAAGCAACAGTTTCTCCGGAATATGAAAGGCTAGACACTGGAACAGTATATCGAGATTCTGTTCTGTTATTTTCATTTTTGTTTGTTCCTGTAGAACCTCCCGTTTCCACTTTATTTTCGTTGTCTCGGCCGGTATATTTAATTTCATTGCTGAAAGTCGACGTAGACAGTCTATGTGCTTTACGTCTCCTTGCACTCGTTTTTGCACTTGATATATCAGTGTTGTTTGGTCTCCTCGCGACTTTACTGGTGATCTTAGTGTTCCCAGTTAATTCTTTGATCTGACCACTTGTATTAATAGACGGCAATAATGATGACTTTTGTAATGTGGTATTACGATTTTTCAACTTTCCGTCTTTACCCATGATGTCATTCAGCTGACCGATTTTGGTCTTTTTACTACCGTCTGACTTAGAGATGTCCGGAAGTGGCTTGTACTTGCTGAATTTAGATGCAGACAAGAAATCTTCAACTCTGAGCCGTGCCTCTTCCCATTCTAATCTCAGTTTTTGTGATGCATTCCACGGCGGTCTATTTTTAATGCTATTATCCACAATTATAGGCAATCTACGGTTTGGTAACGATTGAATAGTCTCCTCTCCTTTTACATCTTGGGTAATTTGATTTCGAATTGGAGGCAAGGGACCTTTACCAGGGCATGACTCGCTAAAAAGACATGCATTGTTTCATAAGTTTACTTGCTATACCATGCTATATTTTCTTGCTTTGATATGACAAAGTTTACTCTCTGTAAAACATTCTTATCTATTTGAAAAATATGTGAATAGGTTTCGTTATGGCTATGAGTAGATAAAGAAAAGAAATGGTCAATTTAATAAAAGAGGAACTAACAAGAAAGAAAAAAGAAAAAGATAAAGCAAAATGATATATCATCAATCTGATAATTTCCGGTGCAATAGTGTTTGACAGATTGATTAACAAATAACTCATCATGGGGAACCCATTTGTTTTAAGTTATACGGTAATACTTAATTTTTATTTTTTGCATCGTATGTTACGTTTCTGAAATATTTTCCAAATTTTCCCAAATGTTTGTCAGAGACGCATCTCTCTTGAATTTCCTCTGCTTTTCTCCTATAATGTAATTTGGACATTGAATCGAACACTCACAGTACGCATTTCAGGTATTCAATGGGTAATGAAAGAAATTATGCCTAAAACATTGCCATAAGGTGTATTCTTCATTCAGTATTTTCTTCGTCTTATCTAATTCAAAAAACTTTTGTACTAACCTATCAGATATCGAAATAAGTAACATTTTGAATTGGGTCATCTTTCGGAGTTATCTCCCCTTTGTGAAAAATATAGAAAACAATTGCAGAAAAACTAATTGGTGAACGTTTGGTTTTTCATCAAATTCAGGAGTTCAACGTAAACCCTAAGAGCCAATAGCTCTTAAATTAACCTATTTTTTCAATATCTAAATGGCAAACAATTTTCAATTAATTTTCATTAAATATGCTGTTATTTAAGATCTCGGGATTCAATAAATAGATGTCTCAATTACTTCTCATTGTTTTCATTTTCGTGCATGAACATCGACGGCGGATTCGGCTAGTCAACAGGGGATGCTTACTCCTCCCGGGCACCTGGTCACATCCTTAGCTTGCTAGGGGTCCGTCAATGCTCAATTTTGTGCTCTATTGTGAATGCTGTTGAAATTATTGTCAGGATCTTCTTTAACTTATTCTTATTACCCAATGTAAATAAAATTACCAAGTTACCTGCTCTGAATATCTTCCTTTTGGCGTATTGCTTTTGTCTTTCCAGCGCTTTTATTTACTCGGGGACTTACTCCTGACTCTGTACATAGAAGAAAGTGAAACATCAAAGAGACGCACATTTTACAAACTTGCAAATCAGAGCAAAGACAATGTATTGATGTCAAAAGTCAGAGAATTAATTTCACAAAAAAAAAAAAAAAAAAAGAAGAAGAAGAAAAAAATAAATACCATAAGATCTTTGAGCTGAAATAGTTTTGATATTCTCCTGTAATCAATTTCTTCAAAAAAGAATATTAAGGTAGATAATTTAAAAAAAAAATTAGTGATACGACAATGCCAGATCGTGTAATGGATGTTTTTTCGTGTTTACAAAATAAAACTAGATCTTTGCCCCTAACAGGACGAAAATACCCCTGCACAAGATTTATGCCACAATATGGCGTCTATTGTGACCTTGGTTCAAGGTCAAGACACACCCTTAGGCCCTAAGGAATATTTGTGCGGAATATTTTTGAAATCCATGCAAAGGGAAGGAGTTTTGCCCTGGTCAAAGTGTAATGGACAGACAGACACAAGAACGGACGGACAGACAGGCAGACAGACAAGGTGATTCATATTTCCTCTTCCCAAACTTCGTTTGCATGGGGTATGATGAATCTGAAAATGTACTAAGTGCTGTCGAACTAAACTCACCATTTGTTTCTGATGGAAGTTTCTTTGGTTCCATCAATGTGGAGTTCTCAGATCTTTGAGATATATGTGAGATTGTTTCTTGGTTGACAATACTTCCATTGCCTTGCTTTTGGCCAGTGAGAACTGTACAATCTTGATGTTCAGTTTGCTGTTCTGAATCTGAAGATGGAAGTTGGAAAGTGTTATGTTGACTTGCACATTGTTCCCATATTCTAAGAAAAACAGAGGTCCTTCTATCTAACTAGAGTGCTAAATCCAGAAGCAAAGTTAGCCATGCAAATTGTAAAGCACATTATAATTTTTTGTTATTTATGATCTTCATCAATACGAACCCTATAACTTTTTTCTTTTTCTTTTTAAATAAACTTCGGAATACACTCATTGAAATTAAAAGTTCAGTTTTAAAATAAGTAGTACAAGATTGATGCATTCCTGAAAGAAATTATCTTTATCCGAGAGAAACATTGAAAGCAGCTGCCTTGGCTTTTAATTTGATAATTCAGTATATTTAAATAAGAGGCCAGATACATCCCACGATACACAGACAGTGCTTAAGCCATAATACGTTTACATAGTTGTAACGTTAAAAGCATAAATATTTTACATTAGTATTATGCATGTATATTAAGCACATCTGTTGATGTAAATAAATAAATATATATATAAATAAATAAATGAATAAATAAATAAATAAAAATTAAAAGCAAAATATCCAAGAAAGATCAATAAATTAACTTGAAAATTTATCATTTGAAAAAAAAAAAACCCCGGAAAACCAATACCTTTTGTTCGTCTGTTTGATATAGATTTTGAAGGACGTTTTCTCTTTCCCTCTATAAAGATAGGGCCTATAAACTGGCCATCATACAGAATATGGAGGAATTGGGAAGTTCCTTCTCGTCTGCTGATTCCTGGGATTCAGTCTTTGCTCTTGTTCCTTGATTATCATTGCAGATAATAGTCAGATTTGGTTCTGTACAAAAACAAAGAAAATATATCTGCATATATAGTACTTGTTGCAATTCAGAAGGAAGCTTGAAAAGCGTCTACAAGGTAGCAAATTATGCAGCAAAACTCAATATAATTTTACAAATATAAAGTCGAAAAGTTTTTAAAAATTTATATAGGACAAAAATATCCAATCGCAAAATTTTATAACGACGTTATACTCACGACTTTGAAGTGGGCTTGAATCTGGCCTGCTTTCCAGCGAAATCCTTTCAGTTCTTCCTTTAGAAACACCAGAAGAGGATTTGAGTGATTCAGGATCTGTTTGTTTGACAATAGTTTCTTCTTGCTTTTCTGGACTGAGTTTTGCTTCATTTCTGTTAGTATTTTGGCGATACTGTTTCACGCTTTTCTCTGTAGTAAATAAGATATTCAAAACCTTCAATTGTTTTAAGATAAGATTGAGCTAAATTACAATGTACATTGTTAATTTTCAAAAATTATGTTTTCTCGATATACCATCTGATTATACTGTACAAGTCTTTAGTCACATTAATTTTTTGAAAATTAGAACACGGATGTTTATGGAACATGACAGTTGTTAACAGGAGATGCTTAATCCTCTTGAGCAAATGAAGTCAATAAACATTCTCTTTATGTTCTATTCATGTCAATGTCACATATGTTATCTGAATTTGAAGACTTTTAACATTCCTGTTGTTGACGTTTTAATGGCTTTGGTTACGTAACGATCCAATTACAGATATCAAGGACGTAATATCTCCCATTAAGTATCTAATTGAAATTGCATAAAAATCTGGCAATATATAGGTACTCAAAGGATTGATGTAAAACATATAAAACAAATGTTCAAGAATAAAAGTAAAAACATACCATTCTGGTGCATGTGTAGTATAGGCATTAATGGATTTTCTTCTATTTTTTCTATAGAAGATGTCTGCTGACATTTTGACTGGTCATTTTCAGGAAGAGGAGGAGGAGGAGAGCATGTTGATTTTATTCTCTCCTTTTCATACGTGTCCTGGTCTGCAGATTCCAAGGGTCCAAACTTCTTTTCAATTTGTTGATTTTCGCCGTGGATAGCACTTAAACGTGATTCTGAAAATAATGTTAAAGAGTGAAATAAAAGACAAGTGCTACAATAATGCTGTCATTAACCTTTTCTATCAAATAACACGATTGAAGAATGCACATCTAATCAATGTAATAAGGAATAATGAAAACTGACATCCTTATTGCTTACTTGGAAAGATGTAATCAGATCTTCGTCCATTTTCAGGAGAACGTATTACTTGGTCATCGCTAACTCCGGACTGGACATGATCGTCGGTCTTCTCCATAAGCATTGCCTGGACGACTGACATGGCTGCGGACTTTCTAACTGACACTGGTCTGTTCTGGCGATGGTACTGTTTCATATTTTCCCTGAGTTCAACTATTTCGCCGACTTTGTTGACTTTGCATTGCGATCGATTCTTCCAGTTGCCATGCTTCATTTCAAAATGATTTCCTGAAATTTGATAGATAAAAATAGAAGCTTCGTTTGTCCTCAGCGGTATCGGAACTGTGTAAATTATCTAGAATCTACAATCATGGCGTTGCTCAATCATATTGGTTGATATACAATTTTTGATGAAAGAAATATTATTTTCTTAAAATTTGTTCTGATTTTTGACTTTAAATCAGGAAAGCCAAAACATCTAAGATGAAATAGGTATTATAGAAACGGTTAATTCTACTTTAATATTGTTGTACTTTGATTAAATGTGCTTTTTAAAAAGCCATAATATCATGGTAATAATATCATATACTCACTACGTAGAGATTACATATTTTCTTAATAGTACCTTCCTATTTTTAGCAAACTTGTCTTTATTAATCTTTTAAAATTATCAATATCCTTGTCTTCTTCTTAATCAAATCATTTGTTGCATAAGGACTCGCAACAAGTATTAGCTGTGTAATTCAGACTTATTAACAGTTTTTTTCAATTTATTACCGGTATTTCTATTCACCATCAAAATTAGCAAATATAAGAATTTCATACTAGGATTTGGAAGTGTCTCCATGAGTTTGTCTACTTTATCTATCTGCATCTTCTGCTTTCTCTCTGAAATTAAACAATCATCATAATCATCATTATTTAGAAAAAATCAGAACTATTTACCCATAAATTTTATGATATTACCTAAATATAACTTAACATCAGCAGCATTTTATATCAAATTACTTTATTCATAAATCCCGGAATTACCAAAAGAGAAAGCTTATTTCCAATAGAAAACTATTTTCGTTTAAGTACCTTTTGGCTCAGCAGGTTTCACGCTGGCCATCACTGAAGTCTTCATGATAGTTGGTTTACTTGGAAGTCTAGTGAGGGTAGATAGGGCCTCTTTGTCGGAAAGTTTTGTTGGCTTCGATTTCCCCTTGTCATGTTTTGATTCTTTAGGTTTGCAAGGAAGAGTCGGTAGTTTAGCCGTTGTTGGAACTTCTAATCTTTTCCGTGACCCATCTGGAGATACTTTGTCTTTATTTTGGTCCATGATGCAAGGGACGTACCGTTTTACAGGCTTGCATAACGCTTCTGTGGTAGAATTGTAACTGAACCGTGACTCCTCTAAAAATGTTGGTAACTGGGAACTTTCATTCTCTTTTCTAGATAACGCCATTATAGTGTGTATACCTTTGACAATGTCGTTCTCTTTGTGGTCCAAACTCGAGTACTCGTTCAATGTGCAAGCAGATATTGGTGGGTTGTTTTCCTCTACATTATTCATCGTATTGCATGAAGATGAAGTTTGTGTCATAGCACAGTAATTGTTCCTATGTTTCACTTCATTTCCTTCAGTTCTTGTTCGTTCAACCCCAACAAGCAGATTTTCCATGCAAGATGATATTTCTACCTCAGTCTTTGAATGTGGTATTCCCTCCTTCAGTTGAAGGCTAGTGGGGACAAACATCATTGTATAAGAAGTAGAGTGTCTATCGCTAATTAAATCTTCACAGGAGATTCTTGCTCCAACAGGATTATCATCTTCTGCAGTGCATTTTTCTAATTGCAACTCTCCTACTGAACCAGTGCCTCCGTTTGATTGTATTGCACAATCTGCCTTTTCTTCAACCATATCAATGTCATCAACGAAGTGTCTTGTTGCCACAGGGTCAGAATCCAAATTTGACATATCGTCGGTGCACTGAGTTGACCATCCGTCTCTATTATGAAATGATTTTACATTTTTCATTATCTTCATCGGAAAAGATTTCACACTTTTCTGATCGATATCTTGTGATAATGTTTTTGCATAGGGACTTTCTTCATTGTCCTCGTTATTTCCCATATTTTCGAGATTGATTTTATCTCCTTCGCCAGATGTCCCAAAGATAAGCTTGTTGTCTTCAGCAATTTGATTTTCAGCTTTGATACACATTCGTTCAGTGTATGATTCTTCTTTTCTCCTATCGTTTTCAAGAGAGAGATAATCGCAATTATTCAAATGCATGTCACCTGTGTCTCCGGCTGACGATCTTCTCCATACCTGCTTGGTAATGTCATTTTCAATTGGATTCTTGACTTTGTCATCGAAACTGGAGTCGATATTGTCATTTGTTACAATCTTGAGCTTATCCGTAAACATGCCATTTCCAATGGAAATGTTTCTCTTTGCATCATCAATTATTTGTTGGATACAAGACTTTATGCTTTCAGTAAGGGATCCAATGCCACTTTCGATAGCAATGCTGTTTCGTTCCAGCTGCATCCTTTCAATGTAGTAAGACCTGTTGCCTCCATCTATTTCAGTAGCAGAAGTTGCATTAGAACGACAATACTCATAAATTGCCATTTTTTGGTCATCAGTAAGCAGTTGCTTTATGTAGCAGACAACTTTGTCAATATCTATTTGCAACTCTACGGTATCTCTAGTGTTCCCTTTACTCCTTTTCTTGGCACTATTTCCGATCATATGTTTATTGTCAGCCTCAATATCATTGCCAATTCTTTCAGAAGTTCGAACTCTCTCTTGCAGTATCTCGGTAGAATCTCTGAAGTTCTTAATTGTCTCTGCATCTGGCATCGCCATGGTCGTGCTTTTCTCTTTGATGATTTTTTTCTGAGCCTGAGTAATGATTTCTTCGACGTAAGACTTTACATCCTTTAATTTGAAATCGGTCTTTTGTGAAAGATATCCGTGGGTTTCGACATTTCCTTGTTTCTGACTAGTGTAAATATTTTCATTTGAAGACCTGAAACCAGCAGCTAGGATGTTTTCGGGTTTGCCAATATCGTCATTGTCTACAGGAGAGGATCCAACGTTTGTACTGATAGTGCTGCCGTTTATGTTGAACACGTTCTTTGGTAGTGCTACAGTCTGTGGTTGCAGTATGTCATTGCAGACGGTAGAATGTCCGAAACTATCATTTTTCTCTGTACAAGACATCGGAATAGGGTTGTTATTCTCATGAATAAGCTTGTTCTGGGCCTGAATAATGACTTGCTGGACATAAGACCTAACGTCCTCCAATTGGGTATGTTTCTCTTGTGTTGGCAGTATTTGAGTGGGAATGTTTCCTTGTTCTCCATCGTTGGTCCTGTTTTCAGAGGCAGATCCTAATCTGTTTTCGATAGTAACATTCTGTTTGTCATTGCAGGCAAACTGTTCGACAGAAGAACCAATCTCGGTTCCAGAAGTAAGGTTATGGTCAAAGTTTGCTTTGTTCATGACGGGCTTAGGTTTACGATTCTCAGACTTTCCCGTAGTAGCTGCTGCAGTGATCATAAAGCTTTTCCTCCATTACTTGTTTCTTTGCCTGAAGAACGACATGCCCTATGTATGACTTGACATCTTTAATGTTTATATCCGTCTTTTGTACATACGGTCTAGGGTTCTGGAAAGTGTCGTGTTCGCTTTCATTGAAAGTGGCTATGTTGAAATCAGTCGATTGAGAGGACTTGAGCGGATTTGTGATTTTTCCGCGTGTACCCAAGCCGTCCATGTTGAAAACAGAACGTTCGAATCCAGTGTCGATAGCCTTTCTATTTTGTCTTTTGATATCTCTTGGCATCTGTGCATTGACGACGGTTGAGCTGATTCTGGGAAGTTTATTTCCTGTCGACATTGCTGCTGCTATTTCTTCCTCTTTGATAATGCTTTTCTTCGCCAGAAGGATGACGTCTTGAACGTAAGCCCTCACATTACTCAAGTCAAAATGAGACTTTTTCAGTAGCGGAAGATATTCAGTTTTTCGATCACTGACATTGTCTACAGGTGATGAGTTAAATCCAGCAGCATTGGTTATGGTACTTTCTACATGGATGTCTTTTGGTGCCTTCAAACTGCCAACTGACAAGCATAAGTCAGGGTTAATCTTTGCTGAAGGAATTGCAGTGGCCATTTCATTCTCTTTGATAAACCGCTCTTTTGCCTGAATAATGACATGATCGATGTAAATCTTGACATCTTTTATGTTGAAATCCGTCGTTTTGTTATACTTTCTTTGGTTCAATGCATTTCCCAGTCGACTTTCACTGCCATTTGTCATGTGGAAATCCATTTTCTGTGAAGATTCATCCGAAAAGGCAATATTTCCATGATTGTCGTCATTGGCAACGGCTGTTGGTCCGATAGAAATATCAAAATCATTGTCATTTTCCACCTCGACATCATGTGCTTTCTGAATATTTTCAACAGTCGAGTTGATGCTCGGTAAGATCTTTGATGTAGGCATGGCTATATCACTTTCTTTCATCACGAGTTTCTGGGCCTTAATAATGATGCCTTCGATGTAAGACTTAACACCTTTAGGATCAATATATGCCTCTTGTTTAGGCTCTTTCAGGTTGGGAATTTTTCCAGGATTTCCATCAGCGGTCATATTTAAAGATGAAGATCCAATTCCGGTAGTGACAGAAGTTGCCCTTTTCTTCATTAATATCTTTCAGACTCTCGACTGCGGAGTTTAAGTTTTGCTTCATCTGTACTGTTGGCATTATATAGGCCTTTTTCTCCTCCTTGAGAAAGCGTTCCTTGGCCTGTATAACGATATTTTCCACGTACGACCTAATATCTTTAATGTTAAATCCCTTCTTCTGCGATGGCTCTTCCGGGTTGAGGATGTCTCCATGTCGGTCATCGTTGTTAGTGACCCTTTGGAAATCAGTCTTTTGCTGAGGATCCATCGGAGAAGACAGTTTTACAAGTTCTTCATCATTGTGAATGTTAACAGCTGAAGATCCGGCGTCAACAGAGCTGCCATTTTCTACATTATCATATTTTGGCATCTGTAATTTGTCCATCGCGGAGCTGTTGTTCGGGACTATCTTTGCATTAGGCATTGTCAGAGCCAGCTCTTTTGATACCTTATCCTTGGCATCGGAAATAATTCGGTTAATGTAGGCCTTTACACCGCTCTTGAATGAATCCACCTTTGGCAAGGAGGCGTCTATGTTGAGGATGTGGCCACTTTTTTCTTTTAATCCAGTGATTTTGACGGAAGCTTTGTCTCCATCATCTCTTATGGTGCCATTGATTCCTCTATATTCGTCTGGCAAGTAGAGTTGGCTTATGGCTGTTGAGATCAGACTTCCTTTCATCCCTTTGACTGGTATTTTGGTGGAGGGCTGCTTCCCGGCTTTCTCTACTTTCTCTACTTGTGAGGAAGCTACCTCCGAAGGATTTTTTGTTCTTAAGGGTTTGTGATGCTCTTCGCTGAAAGAAAAACCAAAATATATCGTGTATGTTTACTAAAATATAAAGCACACAAGACCAGAACCTTTATTGAGTATCCATCCGTACGAAGAAATTTGTCTTTTGTATCTCAACTTTTCGTAGATTAAAAAAAAGTCAATACCGTGATCTTGACCTTGAACCTCTATTTATTGATAGAAACTTGTATATTGGCAATATGCTGATATTGGTACATGTAACGCATAGAGGTTTCATATTTGATACCGTACTCCTTGTTAGACGACCTTGGATACTAAATTCGTTTACCTAGAGACTTTGTCGTAGGAAGGAGTTCTTAAGATAAGGCGTAAGATCTGCCCCGAAAAATCGAAATTTCAAAAGGCAAAATCTGATTCTTTTTTCGGTAAAAATGTCAAGTAACCTGTTCCACATATTAGTCTTCTGTCAGGTTGGAAATGCTATGCTAAATCGAGGGGTGGAACAATTAATGTCCCACAGTCGAAAAACGAAAAAGAAGGCTGGATAGATATTTTAAAATTTGTCTTTAGAGCGGTAAAGTACATCAAAATTGCCGGGTTTTTTTTTGGTTTAATATCATAGAACAATCTATACAGTGTATATTCCGGTCAAATATTTCACAATTAGAAATGAAATAAACGAGAAAATTGTATGTTTCTACACTGTGTGTATTTCGCGCCTGGAAGCTACATAAGTGGCTAATAAGTACGAAATATAACCGTTTTTCAGTTTCCGGATTGCTGATATTGCCTATTCTTAGTATTCTATTGATATACTATCTTCAAAGTGACTTTCTTTTAATCAATTTTGAAATGCATAGATACAGAAGAGCATGATAAACATCAAATTTGTGTAAAATAATGCAGTTTTTGAGAATTTTCACTCGATATTTGACGTTTTCTGTTACCATTATCCCCTACCTCTTCAACTAGTAATTATTAAATTTTTCACAAATAAAATATCTAATTCTTAACAGCTCCTTTGACAAAATAGAAAACTTTGACAGTTACCTTTAATATTGGTTAGTACGTGATCGGTTTTCATATTTTAATAATGTATCCCTCTTATATTTGACCTCTTTTATTGACGTTGGAGTTTATATAATTGTTAAATCCATTCTTCTCTTTTATTCCGCCCAATGTCATAAACGTCTCAGGATTTTTTCCTTATTCCCTGTTGCAACGACTTAACACAATTTTATCTAATTGTCAAGGCTATGCCAATTTACTCGTAGATTTTGAAAAAAAAAACACAAGTAAGTGCATGTATATTTCATTCTATAGAACTCAGATGAGTGATGAAGTAATTAAAGACATCATGTAAGTGTTTTTCTATACATTTTTTTTTTCAATTTTTCATTTATCTGCAAGTCTCTATTCTAGTTCTTTTTAAGCTTCTTTAAGTATTCGTTTTGTTACTTTTTTGTGCTTCTTAGAATATACTAGTACTATTTTAGTACTAGTATTTGTTCTTTTCCTTTAAATGTATGTTTTAGTATTATATGATACATTTGTACTTATAAAGATATTCTTTATTTGTACTTTTTGTATGCTTTTAAAACTACGCGTCTTAGTTTAAAGTTATAATACACCTTTTGGATCATAGAGAAAGTTTTATGAGAAAATTATTTGAAATTCATTCAGACGTGGTGAGGCAACTGCCTGCGCAAGCCGACTAATTTAACTGTGATCTCATTTTAAGATCATTACATACCATTCGCTCCTAATCAAAAATGTTGTGTAATATAATGAAAAAAGAGGGTTGAAATCCTCAGAGAGGGAAAAAACGGTTTACCTGTCAAATGCACCGCAGCTATGAACTTTGACCTAAGATTTTGATTTAAGATTACCATTTAGCGACAAATTCATGCAGAGGGTTGAAGATGCGTCCTAGACAAAAGTGCACTTTTATCTTGAAATTTTAGCTACGGCATAAGTAAAATAATCAATTGTACTGTGGCCTTGTCCTCGTTGATTACCATTACACATCCTTTGCCCCTTAGCAACACCTCTGTGAAACATTATTGAAATTGTTGCTAAATTGTGGTAAAATTGAATTTCGACCAATGACATTGATTCAAGGTCTTTTACCCAACAGTTGTGGTAAAATTGAATTCGACAAATGACATTGATTCAAGGTCATTTACTCACCAGTTGTGGTAAAATTGAAATTCGAACAATGACATTGATTCAAGGTCATTTACCCACTAGTTGTGGTAAAATTGAATTCGACAAATGACATTGATTCAAGGTCTTTAACCCAACAGTTGTGGTAAAATTGAAATTCGACCAATGACATTGATTCAAGGTCTTTAACCCAACAGTTGTGGTAAAATTGAATTCGACAAATGACATTGATTCATGGTCATTTACCCACCAATTATGGTGAAATTGAACTTCGACAAATGACATTGATTCAATGTCATTTACCCACCAGTTGTTTTGAAATTGAACTTCGACCAATGACATTGATTCAATGTCATTTACCCACTAGTTGTGGTCAAATTGAATTCGACAAATGACATTGATTTAATGTCATTTTACACATTAATTGAGGTAAAATTGAACTTCGACCACTGACATTGATTCAAGGTCATTTACTCACCAATTGTAGTGAAAATGAACTTCGACCAATGGCCTTGCTCACTGGCGTTAAATCGATGATAGTGACTTCAGTTACTACCATCCCAATATGGCGGATTGCTTCAAGATCATGATAATCCTTGGTGTGCAGTTAATGGGAAATAATTGATAGCCCAGAGAAGGTGTTTTCTATGAAAGGCACTGTAAAAAAATCAACATTATTGAGTTCAACCTTTTGTACAAAGCACCGAATTGTTGTTTTGAACAAAAGGTTGGACTCAAGGATATTGATTTTTGTATGACATTATTGAAATCTTAAGAAAGAGTAAGAGAGAGAAAAGAAAGAAAGTGAAGTCCAAAATAATTTTGTGTCCTAAACTAAACATTGCCTTCAGATGGCTGTGGATGAACTTTTTTGGGCCTTTGAGACCCTGGTCCTAACCAAGAACGACCCTGAGGTAAAATGAAATCAAACAAAATCAATTTATTGACAATATGTTCCAACATTTGTATACATCATACGCATCGTAAGGATTACAGATAAAGCTACAGAGTTAGGATTAGACTGAGATAAAGCTATATAGAGTTTATATAATATTCTGCTCCTTATCCAAGTTTAACTTTATTATCATTAGCAGCTTGATCTGGTCATATTTATTACAAATAAAGGGGAAAAATAAAAGAAAAGAAAGAAGAAGAAATAGAAGTATGAATTTTAAACTAAGAAAATTTGAAGGAAAGATTTTCACAAAGAAATATTATAGTTCAAAGCATAATAGCGAAGGATAGAAATGGATGATGTTTCGGTATTAAAGAAGGAGGAGAATTGCACAAATGTTTAACGAACTGCATTTAATAAGATAAGTAAAAAAAAAAAATGCATCAAAACGCGTGGGATTTGTTACGTGTTACTGCGGTTTCTCTCTGATTATTTTTCTTGTATCTGAAGTAAGTACACGGATTTAATTTAGAGTTATTCCTCTTTCCACATAAAAGCACTTTCCCTTTGAATAAGTTCTGTTTTGCGTCCTCGTGCTGGTAGGTTTTGATCCAAATTAAGTCATAAAACCAAAAGAATTAAAGCAGTAAAATCTTTTGGAAATTAAATGCGTTTTCTACAAAAATTAAAGAGAATTTGGTTAATTTTTTTCATATTTTGTGCATCGTATCTCCTCTGTCACCATACTTTGCTTTCATCTTGGAGTGGACATTCTCCTATCCCTTGTCAAAGTCCTTAAATTAATCTTTGAACAGAATAATTATTAAACTCTTCCTTTTTTATTTCAAATTTAAAGTAATGATATAATAACAAGAATAAAGATTTTCTAAAGGCTTGAAAGATGATCGTCTGGTGCATAAAACTCACCGGCTTCTTACAGAGATTTTAGAAGTTGCCAACAGAGTGGTCCTTGGAGGAGGCGGAACCGGAGTACTCGGGATAAAACCTCCTAGGACTATACCCTCCCACATAAGACCCCTTTGTTGACCCGGGGCCTTAGAAATGAGTGCGCTGTCACTGCGATAACCATGCCAAATTATTTGAAAACATCTTTAGTGGAAATTTAATTTCTGTCTCCAAGTTGATTGGCAAAAAGCATCATTAACCCCTATCCCGTTATCATCATACGTACAAACGCGAGATACCAACTTTTCAATTAACATTTACTCTATTTCATGAGTACTTCTATTTTCCTGTTTTACTCCATAATATGAATTATGGCAAAGCCCTAGGAGCGATGTCATTTTTCTATATATCGTATAAGTAAGCGTATGTTTGGGGGGGGGGGGGGGTATTATTTGCATATGATGTTCTCACATGTTGAATGGACCGTGTCCCAAGATACTTCATGTTCTCCGAGTTCCATTTTGTATTCAATACTGACAATAGCCACAACGTTTCTTAGTTACAGGTGCAGGCTAGCAATTGAGATCAATTGAAACGAACAGCAAATCGTAGCGAAATACACATCGATAAAAAAATGAAACGTACAGCACATCGTAGAGAGAATAGAAATGAACAGTAATAACCCTCGTCTTTAATTCTCTAAAGGTAAACACTGTCCAACACATGCGCTATCGGTCTTGTACACGAACAGTCACGGAATAAATCAGTTTCGCATCTCATTGCATCAACGAACGATGTAGTAATTAGACGAAACATGGATTTAATTTATTTTCTTTTAAATGATTCTTACTTTTACACTCTCATCTAGAAAATTTTTCGAATAAATCTGATTAAAAATGGCGGCGCACATAAGGCAGGGATCTTGGTTGAAGGTTTTTGAAAGGGTCTGTATGCATCTTTTCGTCCTTATTTTCGATCATTTTTCCATTTGTTTCGTATATATATGTGTTACCAATAAAGCTTGCTCAGAGCAAATGGGCCCCTCGATTCGTTATTACATGTTTATATATATAGGCCAATTTTCTTGACCCTAATAGTAGCGTATTCCAGTTGAACTATCAAGAGGTACTCATTTCTATAAAACACAAGCGCAAAAATGTCGCAATGAATGAATTATAATGCGTATATCCGCAATGATATTGCATAATGTTCACAATAGCTTTGCGAATACATGCTATATATTTATTTCTAATTTGGAGCCGTTTGGGCTTCCGTACATTTCATCTCTAAAGATTGATGTATGCGCCTAGCTTCTACAAAGCATAAGGGAGCAACCATTTTATTTTTATGGGGGGGGGGGGCGCAGGAAGACTTTTGCCGGTCGGAAATTTTTTTTCGGCCATTTTAAGAGCAGGAAAAAAAATTTTTGCCGGCCCTTCGGGCCGGATTATTTTTTTTAGAATAATTTTCCAATGTTGAAAATTACTCTAAAGTTTAAATAATTCAGCATGATTTTTCAGCCATATTAAACATAAAACACACAACGAGTTCATCTCTTGCCAGCAGATCACTTCATTTTAATTTCTTGAATGGCATATGGTTCCTAAAATCTGTTTACTAAAATGATACTCAACGGAGACAGGCTATATGGTGCTAATGACTTTTGAATTTTATATATTCACTCCAAATTGTGTAAAGTTTGTACCATTTTTTTATACTTTGTTTATGATACACAAAAAAGTGTTTATTTGGCAGTGGAAAGGTTGGAAGAGAGGGGGGAGGGGCAATTTCATGATCCGGAAAATTTTTTTCGCCAGCCCTTCGGGCCGGAAAATTTTTTTCCCTAAAATTTTGATCCGGAAATTTTTTTTTGCAAAGTCTTCCTGCCCCCCCCCCCCCCCCTAAAAATCAAATGGTTGCTCCCTAACTATATATCCAGTAGTTTGTCGAATAATCTGATACTACAATAAAGCTGGTTTTGGTGCTAAGCAATGAGGATTTTCCTCTTGTGTATATAAATTAATCTGGTTATCGAAAAATGTTGCATATTTAAAAAAAAAGAAAGAAAGGAATACTACTCACTCATCACTGTGGAAGAATAGCATCCTGTTTGTTTTAGCTTCAGAATGTGTCATCTGTCACCAGATTCATAGATATAGCTGATAAATTACCGCTAATCTCTGCGCGATCTTTGCGACGTGTTATTATAAACAACACGGCACGACGATCTAATATCTATGACGTCACAGTGTTCGGAGTATCTCTGCGCTGCCGCAACACAGCCTGCGTTGCTATGAGTCATCGCGATAGTAAATAATTCTGAATTTCTTTCAAATCCAATGCGAAAACGGATCCAAGAACATAACTATATGTATTATGTGTCTTTGGTCAAATTTCTTTCTAGGTTTTTGGGGACGCAATTTCATTAAAACTATGATACATTAACAGCACAATTCGGATTCTCGACTTTTATGCTGACACTAATAAAGGGTGAGGATATCCGAAAGATAAAATATTCAAGCTTTCATAGAAGACTGCTAGGTCCTGACCTTTTATCTTCCTTAAGTGGATAGATAAGACTCATAAATACAGGATGATGATTATAAAAGTGTTCGCTCCAGCAAGCAAACCATGTACTTTTGCTAAATGCCTGAAAGTTTGAAATCATTTTCTTGTACTTCTCAATTTACTGTATACGTGTACGTGGAAATTTTTGCGTGGGGGATTATTTTTAGCGTATTTCACAATTCACGGGACTACGCGAAAATGTTCCCCAAGCGAATTCTTACCGTAGCAGAGACGTTTGTATCACGAATGCGTCGTGATATAACCATGTTTACAGTATATGACTCCCATTCAGCGGCTTCGTTTAGGATCACTACAAGTAAGATTGGTCACAACCCGCCGTACGTGATGTCTAGACTACGTTCAAAAAGTACGTCACCCGTACGGCCTCCTTGCGGATTTTGGAATACACAGACAGGACGTAGCAGTTTTAGTGCATACAGAATTGTCCTGTGCTGTCTACGAATTCAACAAGACCTACGACACGTTGTAAGTACGTTGCAAGTACGTGCAACGCACTTTCGACGCAAGGAAGTGAGGACTCCGTGCGTTAGCAGTACGTGTAAATTCGACATCTTTACAATAACGTAGAAGAAGTATGGAGAAAGTACGTTGTAAGCAAGTTCCACGCAAGTCGTAAGTACGTGCAACGCACTTACTATTTTTCGCTACACATGTTGCATGTAACCACCCATATAACCGTGCGTTGACGCACTCCTTCCGTACTCTTGCCACTTCCTCTTTCCACAGAAAAAAACAGCGCACGTACATTGTAGCCTCCACAAACACGTACGTCCTATAAGCACGCACGGCGGGTTGTGGCCAGGGCTTAAAAAAGTGTGCAAGGGATGCTAAACTTGTAGTCAAAGTTTTACAGTGGCTTTACATTATTTCTTACTGAACTTGAAAAAGAATAACGATCGTTTTTTCCAGGACAATTTATTTTGAATTTTGAAGATATATCCCAAAGAGACACATCTATCT